>CM039681.1:97828388-97973388 GCA_022537955.1 Schmidtea mediterranea
ATATTAATAATAATAATAATAATAATAATTATAATGATTATAATAAAATTTTATAAGCCACTATTACCTTGCGATACCTAATGATGGTAAGATTAAAACCATAATTATTAAAAATGTATATGTCTTAATAATCACAGCTGTATGCTCATCCGTTTTCGTCCAATGGCCTATCATGACTTCCGAATAATATACAATAAACGGCAACAGCGTTGACACAGCCCACATTATAAATGATGGTAAAAAGCGATTGAGAACAATATTCTGGATATAATTGATAATAAAATATTTTGAAAAATTAATAAAATTACCATTGAAATTTTTTTTGATTGAAAATTCAACTGCAACACATTTAACGCATATGTTGGAGTTGTTAACATGAATAAAAATATAAAAAGAATCGAATTAATAAGAATAGCTTTTATTAGCCATTTTTTGTATGGGTGACAAAGATTTTCCCTGAAAAATATTTCTAATATTAAATAATGAAAATCAAGTGAATACCAATTAATGACATTTGAAGGAGGAGCATATGAAATGGTCCAATAAGCACTTTTAATGTCATTTGACAATGCAGATGTTTGAGGATAATTGAGAAGGGAGCAAGATGAGTGATAATCCTCCAAAACTCTAAATTGTTGTATAATAATTATTGTTATTATAATAATTATAATAACTATAATAAATAAGAATGATAAAAATAACATTATTTTTATAATTCTTCTTCTACTTATTATTATTATTATTATTATTTATAAATTTTATAGAAAATACAATGTCTTTTATAAATTAAAATAAAAATAAATCAGTGAGGAAAAATAAAAAAAAAGTTATAATATTATTATTATTATTATTATTGTTATGATTAATTTGTATTTACTGTTCTTCACAGATTATTGAATAGATTACAATGTAAAATCATTTTAGAAAATAAATCTAGACAAAAAACAGTGTCTAATATAAAAAACTTGTGGTTGAATTTGCAAATCAATAAAGATCAGATACATTTTGTATTGGAGTGAACAAAACATATTTTAGGTAACATTATTTTAATCAATAGACTTGAAATATAATTTTATAAATAATTACTTAATTATTTTAAGGTTTTTCTAAAGTAGCAATGGCCAGATACAGTCAACCCTGTTCAATATGAACCATGCTTAATATGAACAGAGTTTAATATGAACATTTAAGTCAAAAATCATTAGAAATCATATGGTTAAAATAATATTATGTTTTATAATACGAACACTGTTTATTTTGAACAATGAACAAAAAATAGTGTAAAACAAATCAATAATTTATACAATTTGTTTAAATATTTCATTTTTTACTGTCTAATGAACATTAAAAACACAAATAAGGCAAAGATAAGGCAAATAGTAATTTTTCTAAAGATTGAATTACTATACTCTACGGAGCAAACATGTTAGGAGAAAAAGTAAGGCTTTTAGTGATAGGCAGGTCAAAGAAACCTCGTTGTTTTAAAAAAATCGATCTAGAAAAATTACCTATTTATTATCATTGGAATAAAAAATCCTGGATGACGTTGACAATTTTTCAAGATTGGTTAAAAGATTTAAACAATATTTTGAAAGCAGAGGATCGGAAAATTTTATTATTGTTAGATATACACCTATTCACCCAAATGACTTTGAATGGAGTAATATTGAATTATTATTTTTCCCACCAAGTACATCATCTCTTATTCAACCTTTTGACCAAGGTAACATAAAAAGTTTTAAAAACTATTATAAGAAATTTTTGAGCCTCTCGATAAATTTTAATTTAGAAAATAACGTTACACAAGAGATATGGTGCAAAAAGTTTAATTTATATCAAGCAGTAGCTTGGATTTCGAAAGCATGGAATAGTGTAAAATCTGCGAATATTTCTCATTGTTTTTTCAAGTCTTTTGAAAATGCGTATGTTAAAGAAGTGAATACTGAATGTGGTTATTTTCCATGTTTTGAAGTTAATCCAAAATTTGAGGAACATCTCGTGTTTTAACTAGTAAAAAAATATGAAAATGAAATTTCTGAAAATGAAGAAACAAATGATAATTCTGTTGAAGAAGTAAAAGAAGATACAGTAATAACAGGATTCGAAGCCTATGAGTATGAGAGAGAACTTGAAAAATACTTCCAGGCTACTATTCCTGATAAGATGAACAAAACATGGGATAGACAATTGAAAATCCTAGACTATATTATGAGTCAAAGAAATACAAATATTGATAAATAGGTGTAATAAATACATTTTTTGTGAAATCTTTTATATTATTATGTTTATATTATTTTTTAATATGAACATTTGAAAATATCGGAACGCTAGTGTTCATATAGTACAGTGTTGACTGTGTAATAATTATTCGTGACAAAGAATCTAGAAACTAAAAATAAAAATACAAACATTTTAACTCCTGTTTAAAAAATATTTTCAATACAGAATAAATTGTAAAAAATATGTCTTTATCTGTTTTTGTAAAATTTTTAACTTTTATATTTTGAAACAATTTTGAATTTGACCGCATATTTTAGACAACTTACGATAATCGTTTGTTTTAACATAATTATTTTTATTCATAATAATTTTCAAAAATATTTATTATTATAACGAAACGGACTTCAATCATGTGTTTTCATTTTCTGATCGATTTCAACGTACTACAATCATATACATATTATTTAATATGCATCAAACATTTATATTACAAACACACACACACATATATATAAAATAAACGTTTACAAAATAACTGACAATTTTTTACGGTTTCAAAGTCAATAATTAACATGCGTAGAACACAAAATCTTTTGAAACGTTAAAAGTTAAAGTTACAGTAATTTCTACAAAAACTTGATAATCACAATTCATTAATTTACAAAACTGCATACATTGCCATTTTGACTCAGAGACTTCAAATCTAGAAAATATTCTTCAGGGTTAGGCTTTATATAATGTATCTATGATATATCTATGCAATTCGATTTTGTCGAATCTTTACTAATAACCCTAGCCAAGTTTCTGTCTGTTGTACATCATTCGTTTGAACTGTTGAGGTATTACGAAAGAAGCACACTAAAATCAATAAAACACCAAAATAATAAAAGTGCAACATTAATTAAAAAATTTACAAAAATTCGAAAGTAGTATTGATCGGGTGAAATTGGTATGGTTGAACGCCAAATTGAGAGACGAGTCCAGAAAATATAATAATAAAAATTTAGTGAGGAGTCCTTAGAAAATAATATAAGACAAAAAAATTTACCATAAAGTGAACGAATGAGATCCGACAAAAAAATGAGTTCTGTCTGAAATTCATGAATATATGAGAGTCGGCGAAAACAGGCTAACCCTCACCTATGCATGCGTGTGCATGGGTAGTCCTGTCGGAAAATTTTTTCTCCTCACATCGATAGGATTTCAACTGGTTCTTCTCTGGTGGAGTAAATTGGAGATAATTGGAGTGGCGTCAATAATCGGGTGGCGTCATTATTATTATTATTATTATTATTATTATTATCTTAAATAAATTAAATTAGCTTTTGGCTAATATTAGTATTGTTGTCAGGTTATCAAATTAAATTAGGCCATTATTACTATTATCATATTATTATTATTATCATAATGGTTATTTATTATTAGTAGTGGGATGTTTCACATCCAGCACACCCCCTCCCCCTCCCGGTAGAAAATTTTTCTAAGTCCAAAAGTCCATTTTTTTCTGAGACAAAGACAATGACTCATAATAATTTTTCAATGTCATTTAAACAAAGACAATGACTCATTCAAGGTTATTGGATGATTCATCATATTTTTCAAGGTCATTTAAACAAAGACCATAACTCATGCAAGGTCATTGTTATTATTATTATTACAAGTTTTATTAATATTATTATTATTCTTGTTATCGTTACAAGTTTATATTAATAATATTTTTAATAAAAATTTTTTATTATTAATTTTACTTTTATTATTACACGTTTTATTATTAAAATTATTTTATAAACCAAATAATTCCCACAAAAGCTATATAAAATATCTAATAAAAATAATATATATATACAAAACCTATATAATATCTGCATGCTCACTGCAAACTATTATATTAAAAAATAAATCTAAAAACATGAAAATAGTAAACTAATACAAATTATTTTCACAATTTTTTTTATTTTTCAACTATATACAAAAATTTATCAATAAATATCTATTATATTGTCAAATATTTCTGCAAATTGTTCATTGCGAATTGCAGGATCGGCTTCAGACATTACTATATTACCGCTAACATTAAGGACATCAACCCCTCTATAATGACCATATGCAAAACTTGAGTTTTTCACTACCCAAGCTCTCTTATCGTCATGGTTATTTAATGCGATTTTTGAATTTTTAAAAGTAAACAGCTGGTGATTTCGGGTCCCTATCCTAGATTGAGGTACCGTCATAATAGTATTGTTATTATAACAATGCAAATACGATTGGTGTTTAATGTCGGTACCCGCTAATTTTACACCCTTAGCTCGCATTGTTGACTTATTTCCTATCAAGCTATAATATTTAGGGAGCAAGAAAACCCACTTACTATATCCTAACCCTTTACTCTCATCCTTGAACTTGGCTATAACTGAGTCAAGTCGTCTAGAATATAAAGGATGAGAAGGATCATAATTTGAGGTGTCTAATAGGTCATCTGAAATCATCGCTTTTAATAAAATATCTAATTTTAAATTTTTTATCTCCAAAAAGTAGGTGTCCGTATCACCCGCTACTAGATTTATATCACAATTATAAATATCACGATATTTTTGTAATTCAACATACTGTAACTGGTACATCAATAGTTTGGATAGATCTAGAACTTATTGACCGTTATAACTAGGTCTATCCAAACATATTGAGTTCTTATTAAGATGAGAGGCAAAAAGATCATCAGTAATCTCTATTGTTTTTCTAAATGTCGGTTTTGACGAATATGTAATTAACTTTTCAGCTGAATTACATAGTCGCAAATTCATCATCTTTTTAAGGTTCTCAACGGATTTACCATACAGACTGTTGTTATACAATTTAAATAAATCTCTATATAATTCACTAACTGCATTTGCACGCAAGTTAGTGTTTTTATCAATATAATTTTTAAAAAAGGAGCTTGCTTGTATTTAATAGCTCTATGTATATATACAACCTTAGCCCCGAGAGAAAGATAAAGCCTGAGAAGCCTCCAATGAAGAACATAGTATTTCTTAGGATAATGCGTGAGCAATAACTTCTCAACTTTTGAGTTTGGTGGACACATCTTTTTCGGTCCAATCGGAAAGTCATTTAAAAAATCATGTAAATAATCAGGAATCTCGATATCAACTTCCATAGTATATCCATATGGAAGGATTTCAATATCCACAACATTCGCACATTCACCCAAAACCTCATCCAAACCATCATACACCCAAGTAAAATCAGCGTAAGGAAGACTTTGGCTGTGAGCCCAACCATACAGATTATTTATATCTATGTACAATAATTCTGTATCCTCCGAAGCAGCAATGTAATGTTTCTTAACAAATGTTAACCCACCCCGTATTCCACCTTCGTAAAAATTGAACATTTCCATGTCCTGTAAAAGTTCAATGGGTTCCGTTAATGTCATGAGAGCTGACGCCCATGACATAACCGGAATTCCATAAAAATTAAGAGGTTCTAGACTATTATAAGCAATTTCTTTTGCGCGAAATTTCTGATAAATAATCTGAAAGGAAGAATACGTCTAATTTTAAGTAGGTTAACATATAATCTAACATTGTCTCGCAATTTTGCTGTGTCCAAATTTGTTGGACTGTAGCGTATATATCAGCAGATACAGAACCTCAAATAGGAGGCAATTCAGTCTTCGATTCAATAATAATAATAATAATAATGTATTTTGTTGAATTTATTTTTGTGAAAATACTTGTACATTTGTGTTTTATCGACTTTTTTATGGTATTATTTGTATTAACATTGTTAAAAATAATAGTAATACTAACTTGTAATATTAATAATTTTAATAAAGATTTCGAATAATAATAATATTAACTTGTAATAATAATAATAATAATAATAGAATAAAATTTTTTAAAAAATATTAAAATACTACTTATTTTTATAAGTAGTAAATTTAAATTAAATTTTTTAAAAAAATACTATGACCTTGAAAAAAATATGATGACTCATCGAACGACCTTGAGAATTTTTTTGGATGGGTCATGGTCTTTGTTTCAATGACCTTGAATGAGTCATTGTCTTTGTCTCAGGAAAATTTGTACTTTTTAAATTTTTTTACTCCTGGGGGGAGTATGTGGTCCAGCGGTAACATAACCATATACTCAAATGTTGTTGACAATTAGCTGAAAACAGTCTGAGCAGGAGTATAAAAGGAAAAGGGTAAAAACGAAATGACCAGTGGTTGAAGCAAACAAGTAGTAAGAGTCTAAATCCAAGTAAAGTCAAACGTTATCTATCAGAAAAGGTGATTATCCATTGGATAACCTACCTTAAGATAATTAAATTTTTTCGGTGGTTGAAGGGTGCAAATAAATCAGTGAAATTGTAATTACAAAACATTGAAATAAATCCGATTGAGTTGTAACTGTGGTAAAGTGCAAATAAAATTATTCTGTGTTGGGTTTGCTTATTTAATTCGAAAAGGACACGAGGAATCAGAGGGTACCGACTTTCAATAACAATAACCCAACAGAACTGAGTCAGTCAACGAATGCTCACTTTTAATAATCTTATTATTTGGAATGCCAGCAAACTTTTAAGGTTTTAATTTATATTATAATTATAAATATTTTATTATTTTTATATTTTTTCCCTGACTTTCTTCTGGATCAAAATTCATTTTCCCTTTGCAAAATATTAGCAACCATACGGTTTAAAATATTTACTTGCGAGCGTCTTCAATGGTTTCAAACGTGACGAAAGCTACACCGATTTTTTTGTCATAGGCTTTTACAATTTCTTTTTGACATTGAGCTTCTAGAATCAAAATCTCATCGTTATAATAGTCTATAACATCGACTTCTTCAATACAACATGAATGAAATCGGCCGCAAAATTTTGGAACCATCGTACGGCGGATTCCGGTATTTGCATATTGTCGAATGGCCTCATTTTGCGCATGGATTGCTATTTCTCTACAAATTATTTCATTTTTTTGTAATTCTTTGTTTTAATTCAATTACCTTTGTAAATTTAAATGAATCAATTTTCTCATGTTATGGGCAAACTGAATGTCTTTAATTCCACACTTTGGATACGCTTCTCTGATTTAGAAATTAAAACAAATAAAAAATAAATAAATCTTTAATTATGTGAAAATGTCAATTGAACAATACTTTTACAATATATTTCGACAGATTCTCTATCATCATTGTGAGAATTGAAATTAAAACTATACGGATTTTAAATTGCTTATTCATACCAACTAATTTATTATTTATTTTTAAAATTATATTTTATTAGAAAATAAAAATTATTTTTAAAACTTAAAAATATTATATAAATTTTAATTTTAACAAATATTTCTAGCAAAAAATTTATAACATAAAACTTTAACAAATTTTTTTTAACATTCTTTTATTTATTTCATCAATGTATAAAAAAACATTAGGACACAAATTGAGTTCACTAATATTAATAAATTTCTTCAATATACAGCAGGGTGCCCAACAATCATGGAATGAATGGCCAAAATTTTACAAAAAAATAAAATACTGGCAGCAAAAGAAAAAAGTCGTTGGTCCAAGATTCTTGAAATGAACGTTTTTCGTCTTTTAACTTGGGTTTTTTTCATTCATTTTTATTTACAGGGCCTTAATTTATTTATTTGAATATTAATAAATAATTCAAACTTACAATTGCCATATTTAATTAAATGTGACAAGTAAATATATTTTTATTTTATAGTATATACTCAGTTATATATTAGTTTTTATGTAGTTAGTAGAATATAAATAAGTTTAAATAAAGTTCATTTTTATTTATTATTTTCGAAATCATAAATCGATTCTACTTTCCCAAAACAACGTGTAACGAAATAAAAAAGTTAGACTGGCCGCATGCGGTCAGATAGTCGCACTTTGGGCATCTCTGGTCTACAGTGATCAAGAACTTGAGAACAGAGCTGACAAGTAGTCATTCCAATGCATGTGGCATTACGCCATAAAAAGTCGTAGAAAAAGTGATAAAAAATATCGCATTGTTAAAAAGTGTCTTAGAAAGCGAAGAGCACTCTGAGAAATTTCTATAGAGGAATTTCTATTGAAGTTTTATTAAAATATTTTAATGTTCAATTTTTAATTTATGCTCGTATTAATTAATTAAATAATAAAATGACCAAAATTATTTAAAAAAATTAAATCAAAAGCATGTAAGAATTACTTGAAATGATCTAATATAATACTTAGGAAACTGGACTCCTTTGGTATTCCGTCTATTAACAGAGTATTGGACGCCTAGAAAATATTTAAATAATCTTGATAAACCTCGAAACAATTAAAATAGAATTAACTTCATTAATAGTTGTAATTTGAAGAGTTGTAGCAAAATGCCAAATAATGGCAATAATTCCAAAAAAATAAAGAAATGAAAGAACTGCATGGACCCATATCATTTGTGAGTAAGAGGATAAATTCAAAATAGTAGTCGTAGCAAAATCATTATACTTAACTTCTAAAATAAAAATATAAATTATACACAAGTGTAAATTTACAAACTTACTAGTTCCATTTCCATGCATATTTACAGGCAAGATGACCATTAATGAAATGACAGTAATGATAAAGGTGGTAAAAATGAGATATTTTTGGAACATTAGGTACTGATAAGCGTCGTTACCTTTTTTCTCTCTAATATCTTTGTCACTAAAAAGGAAAAGAAATTTCAAAAAATAATTCAAATCTTACATAAAAAATGTATCAACTGAAGTTGATCAAAATGGTACAATACGGTCAGGAATGACTACAAAAACCATCAATAATAATATTAATTATTTTAAATTGTAAACATCATGTTAATCTCTGAAATTATGACAGAGGATTCAAAAATATTCATCAAAAACTTTCAAGTTAATCCGGTTGTAGTTGGCCCTGATAAAAATAACAAAAATAGGATGATAAATAATTGGCCAAATAATAGAATATTAAATATCGAGGAAGTTTCACTGAAGAAGCAGTTTGGCGATTGATAATTTGGACTATTGCATACTGTGTGTCGTAATAAGTTCTGAGTTTCGAGTCTTGAGTGGTGAATCTTTATTTGGTAATATTCATTTTAAAATAATAAATATTTTAAAAAGTAGAATTTCCACCAAGTTATTTTCAAAACTTTTCCGAAAAAGTTGATAGAAAAAATTTTTTATTAACTCAAAAAAAAAGAATTTACATTTTTCAATTTTTTTTAATAAAATGTATGATTACCTTTAGATATTCATTTTAGGTATTTCCTAAATAATAAAATTGAAATATTAAATAAAATAATCGGGAGAAGGGGGGGTGCAAATCAATGAGTGTGTAGTTGAAAAAAAAATTGAAGAGAAATAATAAATCAATAAAACTTAACAAAGAAATACTACAAGGCTATTAAAGTGCAAAAAAAGAGGAAAACAAACATAAAAACAACATATTGTAACCTTTGGAGAAATTTTAAAGTAGAGAAAGATTATTACAGAGAAAGATAGCAAACAGAAGTTAAAGTAACCAGTCGAGTGATACGAGCGCATTGAGGAAATTTAACAGATTATAATTGTGATATACAATATATATTGATAATATCTAGAACTTGTTATTGTTGTTAATATTTTAACCCTTTCAAGCCTCGTGGTATATAGAACATACCAAAAATTGTAAAAAAAAATTCCTATCAGCCTTGTGCTATACCATACTTTTAATGTAATACTAGTGATGTAAGCTATCAATTCTTACAGTAATATTGATATGACAGCGGCCGGTATAGTATATGTTAGGTTTCAAAAAATATTTTTGAAAAATTCAAATATTTCTTAGAGTTAAAACACACTTGGAATCAGATGAGTAATTGTCAATAGCAGATTTCACCGACAATCCCAACAATATTAATCCAATTTCTAACAATACACAAAGTTTCAAGTTTAATTTGCTGTCGTCGGATACATATTAGAAACTCAAACCTATTTCAGATCGGACCTGAATCGGAAAATATGGAAAACTTTATTTCTGTATACACGAATTTGGTAGCACAACGATTGTATGAATTCCTTATACTTCCAGTTTGTAATATGTCAAATGCAAAAGATTTAACAGTACAAATGTAAAATTTGATGTTGTCTAATGTAGAAGTGGTCAATTTACTGTTTCTGATTGTAGAGTTATTAGTCTCGATCCTGGGAGGGATCAATTTTCTTACATGGTATTAACGGCGTCCAAATTAGCTTCAAAAAATAAAAAACCAAAACCCCTCAACCAACAGTTATCAACTGTAAGTATTATCAGTTCATTTTCCACGCTATTATTGACTAAAAACCGCGAAACAACTGAAAATTAGTAAATGACTCATAGTTGAATTTAATTAATTAATTTTTTTTTAATCTATTACACGGAGAGTTGTACAAAGAACAAATTTAATAGATAAAATTCAAAAACATTGACAGATAAATGACCTACGCACTTCTCGGTTACTATTCATAACAATGGCTTTTATAGGCCTATTAAAGCGGTGGATATCAGCACATGGATCGATACAAATTTACATAAAAAACTCATAAATTCAATAATTGAAAATAGAAATTAACGGAAATTTTTTAAAATTTGTTTATTCACATTTACTAAACTATTGCATTTATATCATAATTTATTGATTGTATAAATTGATTACAATTTAAGATTACAATAATAAACCATATCGATTAAAAAAAAGTGTAATTTTGTTATTTGAATTATTTAATAATTAAAACAAAAAAATAATGCCTATTGCTTTATTTGACACCGGCCACCATTTTAATGGAACAGTCCTTTCTGAAGAATATTAAACACATTTTATTTTTTATGTTTAACTTAAATATAAAAATTATGTCATATTTAAGGTAACAGTTATCTTTACGTTTTTAATGTTTAATTTTGCTTTAACTCTTCCACATAGAGACCTATTTATCACTTTTTCGTCAAAACTAATTTTAGTTGACTAGTAATATCACATCATGCTTGAGGGTCCTTAAAATCTAAAGGTATCATTTTGTCCTTCAATTAAAAAAGGGAAGGTCATAAGTTTAACTTATAATAATAATATTATTATTAATGCTTTTCATTAATACAATGTAGTGAGTCAACGGTATTTAATTTAATGAATATAAACAAAATTCTTTAAAATTATGTTATTTTTCCACTTTAACATCATTCATTCACATTATATTTATTAAAAAATATTTTTAATAAATATAATGTCATTAGAAAAGAAATCAGAGGTGAAAATCAAAACAAGTTTTTATAATATTATTCATTCAGTTCTTATGAAAATCGTTAATATATTATATGATTTAAATTGCTTCACATTCATTATCGGTCAAAGGGTTTTAAATAATATTTTAAAAAATAAAAGTTTAGTCAAAATAGCTTAAAATAAATACTTAATTCAAAAAGGAATTTTTATCTAATATTCCAAGGAACCCCTTGATTAAAGGTTCTCACCCATTGTGCACTGAAATATTTATTAGTTTGTTACTAAGTTTTGTAGATATTTTTTGTCTATAAAAAGTCTTGTAGTTGTGTTACCATATGTAATTGAAAGAATCTGTCAAAAGTAAAAGAAGGAACATTTTTTATTTTTATTGTTACTTTTGAAAATGTTCGCCATCATTACTAACACAAAGGTAAATACTATTTTGAGTTTTCTAAAAACATTTTTTTGATATTATTTTCGGAATTGTCAGCAATTACACCAGTTATACTATTTTACAAACAAATACTAAATAAAATTTTATAGACCAATAAACTAGATACATAAAACATTTTTAATCCTTACAGATTTTATCACAATTACTTACAAAATCACAAATACATTTAATTGCACACGGACGTCATGGACATCCTATTTTATCAAATTATTATATTTTTATGAGTAATTCGTTACTGATTGGTGTCCAAACCCAAGCCAAATAACCAAGATTAACAGTTATTGTGTAACAATCATGCAGTTCTCCTGAATATAGTGAGTCATATACACCTATTACTCGATTAGCAAAATTAATTCGTTCACTAATATTTGTTTGTAAATCGGAATTTCGTAATATAAAAAAAAATTCAAAAGGATAAATTAAAACCGAGAAATTTCGTAAAAAGAATTTTCGTTAAGCGAGGAATAGGTCTAGTGCAATTTGTAACAGGATTTATAAACCAATATTTATTTGACTTCTTCCCTTTATAATGCATTGTATGTTTTTATACAATTTAATTTTTCTATTAAAAGTCCACTTAGCCATAACAAAATCCATTCGTTTTTACTTGTAAATAATAACTTTTCTTTCAATAACTTATTTCAATAATCAAGTTCTTAAAAGATTTACAAAACTTTAGTTATTTTCACCTGTGAATTCGTCTACATAATATGTCACTCATTGATTTACTTTCAAAAAGTTTTAATTTCCAAACTTATTATTTTGTTTTTATTCATATATTTTATGATAATACGGCTGCATTTTACTCTTCTTTTACAGCCAGAGCAGGGTTAGAATTTAAAATTCGGCTGACATCTGTTAACATAAACATATATAATTTTGGTAATCTGCTTTATCTGCCATTTTTTCGAAGAAGTTGCTACCATGTCATTTCCTTTAAAAATTACAACTTGACTAAGACTCGACAAATTTACTATGTATGTCCGAGATTGATCTTCCAGCGTAAAAACTATATTATATCCCCTTTTCTGATGTTAACTTTAACAAAATCTTCATTAAACATGCTTTTTTTATGAATATTTTATTATTTTAAGTAATCAAATAATATAGGAATAATATCAGGAAATCGAAACAAAATAAATCATAACTTATCTATGACCGGGTTGAATTTATGAATAAAAAAATTTGTCGCTATTTTTATATTGAATTTATTTTATCTTCATTTCATATGCATTATTTTTATCCTTATTTCTTTAACATGAATGTTAGACAAATTTTTTCCCAATTTACAATATTTAAAAAAATTAATTACTTTGTTTGAATAATCTATTGTATTTATGGTTTTATCTACCCTACCTGATGATGATAGTAAGAAATATATTATAAAAAGGATGGTTGAGAAACACTTTATATAAAACTTCATAATTTCTGTACTTTTTGTTTTAATTATTTACTTAACTAAAAAAAATATATTTTTTCATTATCATTAATAAAAAATGAAATCATTTACCTTACAACATAGAAGAATTTCAACCAACTGAAAAATCCCTGAAACAAAAATGTAATTAATATTATGAAAAAATTATCAATTTATATGAATAAAATCTTTTAGTTAATTTTTTTAATTTGATTAAACAACGAAGCATAATTGTCGCCCAAGATTATTCAAAACTGAAATGAATTAGCAAATATGAAAACTGCGACAGAAATACTAGCATAATGTAGTAAATACAATTTGGAAAAGAAGACATAGAAACTTTCTAAGATGGAAGAAGATTATTCGTTGTAAGTTAACTTAATGTGATATATTAAAACAAAAATATATAAAAACAAGTTAAATTTTATGAAAATATCTAAAAACGATGTGTTTATGTGTGCTATCCCATTTGCCAATTTAACGATATGTATAATAGTTATGCCTTTAATTTGCAAATTCCCATCCGTAAATTTAACATCCGTATCAAAACTTTTTATTCATGAATTCGGTTGGATGTTCCGATCTGGTTTGTCAATTTATTAGTATTTGATTAAATGTCACACACATTGGAGATACTTCTCGTCGTCTATGTACTCGAGTTCTTGAATATTGTTGATTGAAGGGATTGATTATTATTCTTGAGTACAATAAGTAAAATATAACATCAAAAACTTTTAAGATATTAAAATATTAAAAAAATAATAATAATTAGGTTGAATACATAAATTGAAATCCATATTAGTTTTTTGATTAATTTTTTACCTGATGATGACAATGAATACAGATAGAGAGAAAGATACAATACAATTGTGCAAAATTGAAAAACAAATTTACAAAATCTAAAACCAGAAAATAGATAACCATTTCCTTCACCATCGATTTGTTTTCATTTACAATTTCATTTGTCTATATTTGGTTTTCATCTATGAATCAATGTTGTATGCAGGTTTTGTTCACATAATAATAAAGGAATGTGAGCCATATCGAGAAAGAATAATTCCATAGCGTGGAAAACTGTTTTACTCAACTTTTGACTGAATTTGGATAAGAAATTTTTTTTGTGCACATTGCGCCCTTATCAAATTTCTTTTTGTGTTTGTGCATGTGAATTACATATTTTTTCTGACACCAATATTTTAAAATTTTCGTGTAATTTTTAGGCACCATGTTTTGTGTTCTTTAAATTTTTTTGTCAGTTTTTTAAAAATGTTTTGTATGTGTAAACTGTATGAAAATATTGTTTGCATATTTCAATATATTTTTGTGTTTGATTTTAAAAATATGTTTTTTGTTTAAATTTATTTGTATGTGTGTTAGCAAGTATATGTATTTTTGTAAATTAGCATTTTTTAGTTTAATTTTGAAAAAAATTTGCCAATATTTTAAGCTTTTAAAATTTTCTGGGCGCACAAAAAATGCTCATTTCGATCCATTTGTATGTCATCCGACGAACATCAATTATTAAACATTTTTATATATTTTTCAAAAAATTTAAAATCAAAATACAAATTTTTGTTGACCAAAATGAAATTATATGCAAATGCAAGTCCAAACCATATATGCAATCAAGTTAATATATTAATATTACCAAATATAATTAAAGATTGAATGAATACATGTTCTGTGATGCGGTTTGTTGAATTCCTTAATTATAAATTACTAAATTGATTACTAAAAGATTTTCCTCGGAAGGTTATGCTTGAATAATATTATCGAGATTTTTTTTGAATTAATAAATTTTAACGTACTATGGCTATTGCCCATGTCAGCCAAAAGTTTATTAAAATAGTTTGGTTATGTTAGATGATAGTTTCGTTGCTCCAGTGGGCTATTATTTTCTTTTATTGATCTATAATCGAAAACCAAATGAAAATAAATGAAATTCTAATTTATTTTTTTATTAATATATACACTTAAAAACAATTTTTTGTCGATAGCGAAATTATTTATAAAAATATAACTTAAATAAATTACTATATGTCGCCCTAAAATTGGTCATGGTCACTTAAAAGCAAAATTTAAAAAGTCTTCAGCTTTTTGCTTCTTCCCTTATTGACTTTGCCTTCATTTGCGGGAAGGTAAGGAATTGTGTTTGGTCTTTAACTTTCAAAAATTTTATAAATGAAAAATGATAAATGCGTTTTAAACAAAAGAAAAACTCAAATTTTCGAGAGTTATTGTCATAGCGTTAGTGGAAACAGAAAAAAGAATAAATGTGTGCATTGATTAACAAAAACATAAAAATCTCATTTTTTGAAAATATAAAAAATAATAACATTACTTTGTCAAATTGAGATGTCGTGTCTATCACTGAAGCTCTTCTTAAGTATGTCTAAAATTAAACTAAAATAAATTCAGCATTATTCGCTTTAAAATAAAATTTATCATAAAATTTTCTTAAGATGACAAATTATCAAAATATTTTTAAATCTATGCAAAAAGAATTAAATTTTTTGATCGGTTGTTAGAATGAAAATAAACAAAACTCTATATAGATCATATGAAAAATTTACATCGTATTAGGCCTTTGTTATTATAAAATGTAATAATTAGTTACTGTAAAACCCCGCTTAACGCTGTTTCGGTTTAGCGCTCTTTTATTTCAACCCGGGTATTTCTCGAAATTGCTCGCAGAACTACGGGGATTCCTCGCGAAACAGTACAGTTGTATTTCTTGTTTGTAGGATTTGTTGTTTGACGCATTTTTATTATTTGAAACATTTGTTGACATTATTGTAGGTATAAATTTATATAATACTAATACGATTAATACAGTGACAAATATTATGATCTTTAGTTTTTATCATGGGTGATAATGAATAACAAGAAAATAAAGCAACCAGAAAAAGCATTTCACTGGAAACTAAAATGCAAGTGATTAGAAGATTAGATTCTGGTGGGAAAATACTGTCATCGTCAACTGCAACTACGTCAAGCTCTGCAACTAGAATTACCCGTTCTAGAAATAACATTATAGAGGAAATGGAAAAACAACTGTCTATATGGATTGACGAGGAAGTTGAACGCCATATGCCATTAACCCAATCTATCATAATGGAAAAACCTAGAAGAACTTTTAATTACATTCAGGCAAGTGACACAAGTGAAACTTTCGTTGCTAGTAGAGGATGGTTTAATATATTTAAACATCGAAATAATCTTCACAACATAAATATTACAGAAGAAGCAGCAAGTGGTGATACGAAAGCGGTGGCTGAATTCCCAGCGACATTAAAAACAATAATTGAACAAGGAAACTATCCTCCAGAATTGGTTTGTAATGTTGACGAAACAGGCCTGTTCTGGAAAAGAATGCCAAACCAAACATTTCTATCCCGTGAAGAGAAACGAGCACCATGATTTAAAGTTACAAAAGATCGCTTAACATTCCTACTGGGTTTCAAATTAAACCCACTACTAGTTTACCACTCCAAAACCACAAGAGCGATGAAAGACATATCTAAATCAACTTTACTTGTAATTTGGGAGTCTAATAAAAAATCATGGAGAACTATGAAAATTTTCCGAAATTGGTTCATTGAACATTTCTGCCCGTCTGTTAAACGTTATTGCAAAATTAAAAAACTTGAACAAAGAGCACTAATATTAATTGATAATGCTCCATGCCACCCAAGAAATTTATCAGACTTTAACAACATAAATTTTAGTCGAAGTGGTTTTCCTGCCGCCTAACACAACTGCCTTAATCCAACCAATGGACCAAGGCGTTATATCCAATTTTAAAGCTTATTATTTGAGGCGAACATTTAAGCAGATGTTTGAAAAAACAGACGGAAAAGAGAAGCAATCAATAAGAGAATTTTGGAAAAACTAGAATATCATGAATGCTGTAGCAAATATAAACCTTTCTTGGAATGAGATAACAGAAAGATCTTTTAAAAGGAATATACAAGAACATTTGGCCGGATATAAGTAAGAGCGAAGGCATTGGACGCTCTGTCAATATGAATGAAATAGTGGAAGAAATAGTGGAATTAGCGAAACAAACCGGTTTAGATTAGGTAAATGTGGAAGACGTTGAAGAAATAGTTCAAGAAACAGCAGCTAGTTTTTCTAATGATGAGCTCACCGAATTAACTGCTCAAGAAAACAAAAATATTGATAGTGATTTTGAAAAAGATCAAAACGAACTTTGTTATTACACTGTTATTAGATAAGAGAATAATAAAATAAGCTCTAACTGCGAAGTAATAATTATATTGAAAAACTTTTCGATTATTAAACAATCCTCTTCAGTTATTATTATTAAAATTAGAAGAGAGCACCATTCAAACACACATTTTATGATATATTATTAAAATCTTTTAAAATCAGAAAGACCTATTTTACTCATGTTGTGTTGAAGAATATTGGTCAATTCCTTCATTCGACAATATTCAAAACTCAAGTACAGAGATGACGAGAAGTCTCTCCAGCAGATGTGGCATTACACAAATGACATATAATTTGATAACCCGGAGTTTTGACTATTATACGATTTTATAATCTAAATTTCTTAACTGTTTAATTATCTATATTCTTTAATTTGTAAAACCTTACGATTACGGCAATACCAACACAAATTTAGGCTCATCATTCTTACATGCATTACTACACCTGATTCAGTTCATTAAAAACTTCTATAATAGAAGTTTCAATGAACAACCAATTACAATTATGATTTTGAATTACCCATTTTTAAAATGGCTGACAGGTAAATTTTTTAATAAAGTATATTTTAAGGCTTGGATTGTGATCTCGTATATTTATGAGATAATTATTCAAGCTCTTAAATAATACTTTCATCATCATTTATTATAAATTTAGTTTTAATTAATTTTCTAAGGTTTTATAGGAATTTATGTCAATTTATGTAAATTAATGCAATTATTTTTGAATAAATGTAAGTTCGATTAATTGAAAACTAAAATTTATTAAATAGAATGTATTATTAAAAAGTTTCTATATTCGAATAAACTATTCCTCTATTCCTCGGAAATTTGTTTTGCCTGCCATCTTTTTTACCTTTCAACAAATCCAAATTTTTGATAATTATTGATTTAATGAGGCTTTGGAAATTTCTGTTAATTTCCCAAATTTATAAAAATCTTCCTCATTTTTAATGATATTAATGATTTGGATTTTTTATACGTTATAAAAAAATTATTTTTAAACTTAAGTTATCGGAAAACTTATGTTTTCGTATTTTTTAAACTCCTCATTTGACGGTTCTGGTTCCACTGCTCCTGGTAAATTGCAAATGAGGTAAAAACTCAAAAACCTAGAGTTTCGATGGATATTTTTGAAATATCAAAAAAGTTGTAAAAATATTAAATTGATTGAATTTCATGAAAAATCTTACGAAATTATTTCTTAATTTTCTGTACAACTCAAAGAAGAGTTATTGGTATTTTTTTTCAAAAATTTTCGGCTTTAATTTAAAAAAAATCTTGTCTATAAAAAGGTACTAAAAGTTTGCATGCATTATTTACTATGTATTATGTTTTTACGTTAAAAATTATTTTCTTCTAATTCCTTCCTTCCTATAATAAAGTTTTTATTCAGTTGAACAAATTACATGCAGACACGGGTAAGTATGTTTGTTCCTATATTATAACTTTATTGATTTTTTCATTTTATTATAGGAATTTTTAATGAACTGAATCAGGTGTAATATTATTTATATCAACATCTGATTTACAGACATAAGCCAAAATACAATCAAACACGCTAAAACATGAATCAATTAAGTCAACAGTCTCTTTTATAACAATTGATAAAATTTCTATTATTATTATTATATATTTTTTAAAATAATTTTTTATTCTACCTTTTCGTCGAACTCTGTAGAATCAGTCTCCTCATTTTCATTCTTCTCTGAAAGCGTGACGGTATTCCATCTATTAATACTCCATAAATATACTCACATCTTAAATAATTTGACAACTTACATATTGTAGCCAGTACTGCTCTGTTCTTTACTGAAAATGTATATTAAAATAAATTGAAACTCGTTAATGTTGAAACACTTACCGACGATTTTTAGTTAACAAAGCTATTCTGCCATGATTCCAAGCGTTTTTCCGAAGAAAACAAAACAAAACAAAAAGAATCTTAAATAAATTACATTTTTAATGGTGACATATAAACCTAATTTTTACAATAGATGTGACAATATTAATTGTGAAATTTTGAGGAATTCCTTCAAATCCGTAAATAACTGCAGTGTCGTTTGTTATTCTATAGATGTTTACTCTGTCACACACTGGGGTGGCTTTGCTCATTACGTTTATTTCATTATCTAATAACCTATAATTGACAATAGGTTTTTGATTAATTATACCAGAATATAATTTATAATTTGATTAAGATAAACAAATATGTTTATAAATTAATTTATTTTAGTTTATTTAAAATGTTGTTTTATTATGAGTGCTAAACATAAGTCTATTTGATTACAAATAACAACATTTTTACTTCATTTAAAAAATTCTATTTAAAAAGAAAATTTAATTTTATAATTGAAAATGACAATAATTTATTATCTTATAAAATTTAAATCAAAGTAGTTTATTTACATTGATCATTCTTGCAGCACTCATCAAAAAGAAAAGAATGACGATAATTATTAGTGAGCCTTAGATGGAAAAGCTCATTGATTATTTTTTGATTAAAGCAAATAAATTGGAATCGAATTGCTTTTCTTTGGTTGGTTTCTTGTATCTTTATACTGTTGGCGAATAGGGTGGATTTTTATTTTTTTTTCTAGGGTTTTTGTGTATCTACCCCCTAAACGCCAGCAAGATTATTATTCTATCCCTCCTATGTACCCATGGGGATTGCCATGTTGGTACTGTACATAGGGGTTGAAAATTCATGAGCAGGTGAGCTCCATTACTAGAACTACTCCTCATGATATTTTCACTTTCGGGTTCTTGTCTGCCGATGGAAGGTCTTACGTCTTTCTCTTTCTATATCCTGGTCCTTACTTGTCTATTCCTACAATTCTCATACTTATTTGTCATCTTTACCCGTTATTTATAAATGTATCTTTCAAAGATTTGGGCAGCTCTCCTCCCTTATTTTTTGGTACATTTCCTATTTCATTTGTCCTAGTTTACCTTTATCTTTCCCTATATTAAAAATTTGATTAGCAGTTCCTTAACTCCCGGTACATTTCCCATGATTTTAAGTAGTTACAACACTCTGCGGTCACTTCAATAAACATTTCCCTCTTCTGTCAGATTATATCATTCAACTTTTGGAAAAATACTTTCAAATTTACATTCCTACACTATCTTATCCTTTACTACTTGATTTTTAATTAATTTACCGACAATGTTTTAAATTTTCACTACAAAACTTTATTCCCCCTTAACTAAATTCGCACTTCCCATGAGTTTAAATTTACCTGCTCACCTCGACCGATGTTTCCATCAGCCGTTGTGAGTCGTTTAACGATGCCCTGCGGGGAGGGTCCTGTGCCATTTTGCCAGGCCCCGTCGCGGACAGACCGAGATTTCGACCTACAATCACAACTAGGGAACTTAATCCACCAGCCGGACCAGGATCTGACTGCCTGATAACTATTACAATACATATGTATAAATAAGATTTTAGGGGGACTTGTCAGTGGCACCAAAAGATTCCACGAACATCCAGAATAAAATCAAAACTTTAACTCCGAAATATATATTTATACAAAATAACAGTACTTACAATCCACAGTCATGCAACCAGATTTGAAAAATTGGCATAAGTTGGCATAAAAATTTTCTACACAATCGTCTCTAAGAATTTTGTCTAAAAAATTTTGTCTGACTGTCTGGCTGTCTAAAAGTCTTTTAGTCTGTTAGAAATTATGAAAATGACTGCCATATATATAGTGTTTTTGTGCCTGTGTGCGACCAATGGGCGATTTTTCGCCATTTTTAGGGCTTTTTAATTATTTTATTTATTTCGAAATATTTTTGTAATTTTTTATATATTTTTCTTTATTTTTTGATATATTAATATTTTATTGTTGGATTTTATTTTTATTATTATTTTCTTACAATATAATTTTTTTTAACCCCAATATTTTGTTTTCTGGTCGCCTCTTCTGCCTGTGTTTTTTCTAAACCTTATTTTGCAAGGTTTTGGCAGTTTATTTTATTTTTCGTATGTTTCTTTCTGCATCTGTAGGCTTTTTCAAGGATTTTAATTAATTAATTGTTTTATTTAATTTTTGTTATATTTTTAATTTGTTTTAATTAATTATTTGTTTTTATTTAATTTTGTTATATTTTTAATTTGTTTTAATTAATATGTTTTTTATTTTATTTTTGGTCTCTTCTTGCGGTGCGTGCTTATGTTACAGCAGCCATATTGACAATTTCCAAATGACAATAATTATTTTGTTTTAATTTATACAATTTTCACCTTTTTGTTTAAATTGGTTTTGTAATTTTGTTTTAATTTTGGCTCTGAGCCCAACTTAGGTTGAAGATTTCTTAGGTTGAAGATTCTCCTGCACGGTCAATCTATACGGACAAAAGCCAGTAATGAGAATAATCATGCCGGAGAATCCATCATTTTCACTTAAAATTGGTGGTTTAGTGCCCTATTATCTTGTAACCCACTCGTACAAAGATCCTGCTCTGCACTGGATACCCTTTACAACGTTGATAATGTAACCAATGGCTATGAGACCGCCAAAGATGAGCCTCTTTTCAAAGACTGCTAAGGCCCGACCTCATAATGGGTCCAGACATGCTAGTCTTCCTTATATTGGTCTCAACTTTCCTCGTTTATTACCAATCACTTTCTTTTACGTACCGCTCTCGACTACTATTAGATTCTCCAATAATTTGAATAAAATGATTCATGAAATAGCACAAAACTTATTGGATATTAACCCTAAAACTATTCCCTGCTTAAATATAAAGTTTCCTTCATTTTTCCTGATACTTTCGGCCACTTGAAGGCGTCACCTTGTCCGTTCAGACCTTCCGGGCCTCGAGTGCGGTTGATTAGTCTTGATTGCTTGCGTTGGCCTGTTCTGCTCTTGGTACGATAATTGTGCTGGGGCAAATACCAGGGGTAAGTAAAGCATTACCCTCTCGACTGGCCTAGAGCGCGGTCCCCAAGCCTTGGATCTGAATGCGTAAGGCCTGTACCAGCTGTCTTTTCTCCCGCTAGCCGCGTTGAGTCTCGCTCAACCACTGATATATCTTCTTAACACACTTCAGTTCCATCCAGGTTGATCTTATTTCTTGGAACTCCCTACTCATTTGAAGTAGTTGGTTATACAGTCTGTCATTAGTTTGTCGGAGTTTCGTTAATTCCTGACTTATCGAGCTTTCATACCTGAAGATATAAAAAATTTTTATATAAATGATATTAATCTTGAGAAAAATCTTTTGTGCTTACAATGGTGATATCTATAGGATCTAATAATTTTTCTTTCTAATTACACTGGTTCTTAATATCGCAGATGAATTTGACGTTTATTCAGTTTAAAATGTGGTGAAACATAATCCTATGTCTTACAGTAGTTCAGTCTATTAAATCAAATCTCTATCATTCTATTTCCTCATCAATTGTTCGTACACTTGTTGGAGCTTCCATCTGTCTTAACGCTGAATCGTTAAGTTCATAGTAGATACCATAGTCCGGAGCGTATCCATCTGTGCTTGTAATCTCACCTGAAGCAATTGCAGCATTTACTCGACGCAGGTACCTTCTTGCCATAGCTATATTCAATGAAATTATTAATATTTTGATCAAAATTTTATCTAGAATTCATTTTAGTTGATTTCACATTTTTCATTCGGTTGACTTGAATGGAACTCCTATTTAGTCGTTGAAAATTCATAGCCCCTGAATCCTGGAAGTTTTCATTTTTCAGTCTAATGCGGATTACCATCATTGAAACTGATGTTACTAGCGGAACTTATTGTTAACGTCGATTTCTACATAATTAAATGTAATATTTTGATTTAGTGGTATCATCTCAGTCGCTCCGTTTATACGGGATGGAGAGAGATCCTTATGGATTTGTGAGCAACTATTGTGCGGCTCCTAATGTGTCTGGGCACTAACTCGATGTTATCCAACTCCAAACAGTGGCTCTGTTTATATTTCCTCACTGGTTTAGTGTAATCCTTCACGATTTTATCTAATTATATTGCAATTCATGATTTTGATGTATTTAATCATGGTCTGTTTTTGCAAACGATTTTATTCATGAATCTCGTAATGTTAAGTAGTTATTAGTCAAATATTTGGAGTATTTCTCATATTGAGCCTAGGGTCGGCTATTATTCAAAATTTTATAAAATCTTTAAAAACTAATTTCTGAAGCACATGATGAACAAAAACTATTTAATAAAAACGCATCAAATCGGCTCACCATGCAATAAATCAAAAACAATATTTTTTTTAACAAAATTTATTTATTAAAAATCTTCATATAGAAAGTGTGAATGATAATTTGAGTTGGATGGCGGAAAATGTTGATGATGGTGGATCTAGACTGTTTGGAGAATCTGGATTGATAATTTGACTTTGATCCATTATTGAGTCACCTCCAATATAGTGCCCATATGCAAAGCTTTTATTAGGCCCTACCCAATTACGTTTGTCGCCAGCATTGGTTAATGCGGTTTAATTATTTTTAATGGTGAACAACTGATGATTTTTACTTGTTATTCTTGATTGAGGAACGGTAAATATTTCATTATTATGATAGCAATCCAGATATGATTGATGTTTAATATTAGTATCCTTTAATGTTACACCCTTTGCTTTATTATTTTTTGTATCTCCTAAAAGACTATAACATTTAGGTCTAAGAAACGCCCACTATTTATATTTAAGCCCTATATTCTCGTATTTGAACTATCCAATGACAGAATCAAGGTTCCTCAAATATAATGGATTATTTTGGTCATAATTTAAAGTGTCAAGTAAGTGATCTCTTATCATAAGAAGATAAAAGTATATAAAGCCTACAATTCTTCACTTCAAATTTAAACGAATCTGTGTCTCCAGCAATGATGCTAATTTTGCAGTTGAATTCATCACGATATTTTTGTAAATTTTCATACTGCAGCTGGTACATCCTAAGTTTAGATAGATCGAGTACAGATTGAACAATATAGCTGGGCCTATCCAAACACACCGATTCCTTATTTAATAAAACTGCAATCAAGTCATTATCGATTTTAAACGTTTTCTTAAATGTTGTTTTTGAACAGTACGTGAGGAGTTTAAAGGCTGTATCACACAACCTTAAATTTATAAATTTTTAAGATTATCTACTGTTTTACCGTAAAGACTATTATTTAATAATTTATAATAATTTTTATCCAAGAAATTACTCGATTCTGCCCTGAGTCGGGTATTTGTATCGATGTAATACTTAAAAATATTGCCTGTCAAAATTGAATAGCCCTGTGAACATGAGTTAATTTTAAACCAAGAGAAAGAAAAAGCTTGAGAATAATGCGTAATCTTTGGATAATGCGTAAGAATTAACTTCTCAACTTTTGAATCCGGAGGAACATCTTTTCAGCGGCAACTGGGAAATCGTCCAGTTTATCGTGAATTGATTCAGGAATTTCAAGATCAACCTCGATGGTATAACCAACAGATTCACAATAAAAAATTATTTTATTTAATTCATACCTATCTGTTACCCAAAGAAAGTCTTTATAATGAAGTTTTTGGCTAAGAGCCCATCCATATAAATTATTTCTATCAATAATCAGCAACTCAGTAGTGTCTGAAGATACTACATGGTACTTATTAACAAATGTTAACCCACCACGGATCCCACTTCGAAAAAATTATACATATCCATATCTAGGAGGGACTCGATAGGAGATTTTAAAATCATTAAAGACGAATTCAAAGACATATTCCTAAAAAGTTAAGTGGTTCAAGCCTATTGTGTGCAATTGATTTTAACCTAAAAAATCTAATTTAAAATAGATTAACATGTAATCTAGTAAGGTTACACAATTTGTTTCATCCCAAATGGCTATTGCCTTTCTATACTCATCTTCTGTCACACCTTCCCAAATCGGTGGTAACGAATAAGTTGTTTCTAAAACTTCTAAAGAAGTTGCAAAATTGTATGGAAATATTCCGTTGGAATCAATAATACTTCCTCGAAATTCAGATGAGGTCAAGGGTAAAGAAGTCAAAGTTTCTACAGCACTTTTAAAACTTGAATTTACAAATTGACAAGAGTCAATAAATTTTGTAATTAAGCCAACAACTCTGGCCGATAATGTTAGAAACTTTTCGCTGGTGGTAGGAATGCAACTGATACTCCAATTATCGCATTTACTTGACCCATATTTAAGAATATGGTGCAAGTCGTAACCACGTAAATTATGAAAAACAACAGGCATGATAGTAGTGGGATGTGTCACCTCCAGCACACCCCTCCACCCGGGGGTAAAAATTTTTCTAATTTTTAAAGTACAATATCAAATTTTAAACAAAGACCATGACTCACTCAAGGTCATTGGATCAGTCATCACATTTTTTCAAGGTATTTAGGCAAAGACCTCATCAAAACTTTTCTCAGGGTCTTTCGAAATTTTCTCAAGGTCTTCAAAAATTTACAAAAACTTTTAAATATAATTTACTACTTAATTTTAGAAGTAGTGTTTTAATTATTATTTTTATTATTATTATATTATTATTACAATTTAATATTATTATTTTTAATATAATTATTTTTATTATTATTATTATTATTATTATTATTATTATTACAACTTTTTATTTATTTTTATTATTGTTTTATAAATATTTTTATTATTATTATTATTATTATTTTATAATAAAAATTAATTCAACTAAAAGTCTCAATATATATACATATAATAAAAATAAATCCATCTTAAAAACAATAATAAAATAACATAATCAAAATTTTTCCGTTATTATTAAAAGTTTTTATTATTATTACAATTTATTATTATTATAACAAGTTATTAATAATATTATCATTATTACTTATTATTATTATTATTATTAATATTAATATTATTAGTATTATTTTATAACCCAAATAAAAAATTAAATCAACTAAAAACTCAATATATACACATAATCAAAATAAATCAATCTAAAATACAGTAATAAAATACCATAATAAAAATTTTTCAACTAAGACAATAAAATCCTCAATATTTCCATTTTAAACTATTTTTCTTAAACAAAGACATTG
The DNA here is from genome assembly GCA_022537955.1 of Schmidtea mediterranea. NCBI lineage: Eukaryota > Metazoa > Platyhelminthes > Tricladida > Dugesiidae > Schmidtea > Schmidtea mediterranea. Next base: position 97,855,005 of record CM039681.1, read on the forward strand.
TAATATAAATGAAATATCCATGCATCATTCTCATTGGTTGAATATAGTATAAATAAGCTTACACCTCCAAACATTTTTATAAAATGCTAGAAAAATTAATTTTTTATAACTTTGTTGAATGATCTGGTTGTTAATAATGAAGATGATGATGATATCATTAAAAATATAAATTTTCAGTGGGGATTTCTTCATTAACAATTTCCGTATCTTCATCATTAACAATTTCTATATATTTCTTTAAAATCCTTTCCAGTTATGATTTCGTTTTCCTTTTCGTCAATCATTGAATTTTCATATTATTACTGAACATGAGTAATTTGCATAATTCTCTATTATAATTCCATTTGTTTCTTTGTGGTATTATTGTTTTCTTTTAACACTGCTAAGGCTCCTCGTATTTTATCATTTTTTCTTTGATTTTGTTTTATCTTTTAGTTCTTGCATATTTCTTTATTTTTCTTTTATTTTTTTGTGATATTTGATCTTTTCCCGTGATCAGTCGCTCTCTACTGAGGGTCTGACGTTGGGATTCATGGAGAAGAGAACTTACCCATAAAAATACCATTAACTACAAGTACCTTCAAAAATGAAGTACTAGCTCAAGACTAGTTGGGTGAAAAATCACTTTATTTCATCCATGCATGTGGTGGGTTTCTGGGTGTTTATATTTTGAAACTATATGGTTGTTATCCAGACAACCCCATACAAATATTCTTCGCTAACCACTCGCCACCCGTTGCTAAGCAACGTTGGAACTGTGTTCGAGTGGGTAGATCGTCCGCAAAAAGTGAGCGCTATTGCTAATGCTATAATTGACCGAACGATCCATGGTTCAACGAGCTGCTGATAGAATGCCTGTGCTCGATTTCGACTTTTAGGTCCCATTATTCTCCTATCTCTTTCAAATGTTAACCTATACTCTCATATCATCTATCTTTATGTCCATTCGCTTGGTCCTTCTTATTATTGTCCATGTTGATGATTTTTTATGGTCTGTAAACCCTTGGTTATGTTAAGTAAACACAGTACATCTCTTACCCTTATCCCTATTATAACTACAATGTTCTCTATTATTATTACTAGCATCATCATCGTTACTATTATATATATTACCTTTCTTAATTGTTACTACTATTACCTTTATTATTATTTTTATTACTATAACTACCATTACATTTATTGTTATTACTACTATGATTATTACTATTATTATTATTATCATAATCATTATCATCATTACTACAAATACCATGATTATTATTATTATTATCATTATTATTATTATTATTATTATTATTATTATTATTATTATTATTATAATTATTATTATTATTATTATTATTATTATTATTATAATTACCATTACCCTTATCATTATCGTTATTATTATTAAGATTTTGTAGGGATCCGTCCTTATTCCTCAGAGTTAAAATTTTTTATTAATATACAACATTAGCCGTAATCCATCTGTATTTTTCGGTTTTCGATAAATTATTTTTGAAAATTCGAAAATTTTAGCAGCGTTCCGCCCTTATTTTACGGTTCATCCCTATTCTACAGTTTTCAACAAAGTATTTTCATTGACTCGGAAAATTTGAGCAGCGTCCCGCCCATATTTTCCGCCTCAACTCAAATTAATTTATTTAATTCTTATTTAAAAACATTATTTTTCATGATTTTGGTCGTTCCGATTAATCTTTTTCCGATGGCTATTCATTTTAACTGTTTCAACGATTTCGCAATTTTCCCCACTACCCGTTCCCTCTCTTTGTCCTTAAGATCTATGTATGTTCATTTCATAATTAATGAGTGCCCACTGGACTACTCGGTGTTAGATATTTTGAGCCGATTGTTGTTAAAAATTTATATTAATTTTACAGGAAACGGATGATAAGGAGCAGCCAATGGACTACTCATTTACCCTCCAATTTCCCCTATGTACGGATAATATTGACGTTCCAGCTCCTGTGTTCCGCACGCCGGAGCCTTCACGGGCACGAACTATTGGCGATTTTACACGCACTTACACAGTTCGATAGTGTGTTTTATTTTTCTATCTTGCGTTATGTTTTGGCTGTGGGCCACCAAAAATAAAATAATAGAAAAAATAAATTACCACATGAATTAGGCAAAAGCCTCGACGCATAAACTGTATATTTGGCATTCATATAAACAAATATTAAATCGGGCATCGATGTACGTAAACCAAAATAACATAACTGTAGATTAACAATCTGAAAATATTGCTGCAAAACATAACTGTAGATTAATAACCTGAAAATATTGCTACAAAACATAACTGTAGATTTATAACCTGAAAATATTGCTGAAAATATTGCTGCACAATAGTTGAAAAGCACACAGTAAAACAAGATAAAAAGTGTGCAACTTAATTTTGGTTGAAATCAATACTGCAAAGTAGTAGTTGTAAATTTGTGAAAACACATCAGTATTTATACCTATAATTTGGCCTTAACCTTGCGTGTTAGTTTTATTGCGATTAAACAAAATTCGACTTTGAAATTATTTGTGTTATCTAAATTAAATTTTTATTTATTTTTTAATTTAAATTGGTAATTTATTTTTAGCATTTTTAAATAAATTTATTCAGCTAAAAATATTTTATTTTTTTTCATTTAATTTATTAATTTTTATATTTATATAAATGGTCATTTAACGGTCAAATTTCCTTGTTATTATGTTATTTTTATGTAAATTTCGTGCGGTTCTTGATGCATTTTGTATTTATTTTATTTTACTTTTATGTTTTTGATTTTATATTTATTTATATTCTCTCAGATTTTAAAGTGTTTAGTTGGTGTTGTATATTGTATTTTAAGTTATCTTGGTGCTGGGTTTTCGTGCTGTATTACTGATGCATTTAAACAATTCTCAAGGCTATTTGTGTGCTGGCCCAACGCATTTCATCATAATTTCTTTTTGAAAATCGTCTAATTAGAAATTTACAAAATTAATGATAACAATTAATGACAATAATACTTATAATAAATGAATTAAAAGATAAAAGAAATTCGGTTTCTTTCTTTTAACAATAAGAGAATAATGAAAAGATTAATAATTATTATTATTGTATAAAGGTAATGAAAATTTAATTATGAGACATCTCGAATTGATCAAGTACGGTGGAAACGAGGCTTTCATGGGACTTGGTCGGTGCGAGGCAACTTATCCAGTATTCAAAATTAAACGATTTCATAGTAATAATACGATATAGTGAAAATAGACTCGATCGTTATTAACAATTAGTTGTTTAATATTCACTTTTCATAATTTTGAAGAATAGATATGACATTGAATTATATAGGGGGATTTTACACGCAAATTTTTTGATGCGGTAAACCAAAACGCGTGTTGACAATATTTCATCACTTTTCTCCTGGTTTACAGATTTTCGTGATTCTTTTTAATTATTTTTTCTAATTACATTTTAAGCTTAATTCTCATAGTTATTTTTTAATGAATTTTGAGCCAATTTGATGGAATTGGTTAATTTTGCAAGTTTTTAATGTTTTTCATTTCTTTTTAAATGTTTTTATTTATTTTTTTGCATATTGCTTGTATTTTTTCACCATTTTTATACTTTTTGTATTATTTAATGCTTAAAGACTATTTTTGATAATTTTTTGTCCATTTGAATTTTTTGCCCCTGAATTTTATTGGATGTCGTGCCAGATAAACAAAACTTTAAAACCTTAGTTTTTGCCCAACATATTTCTTATGCGTGTACCTGATGGGATCCATGTGCAAGTTGCCTAAAATAATTTTTCTATTGTTTTTCTGACACGACATCCAATAAACTTTGAAGCGTCAAAGTCAAAATGGACGAAAAATCATCAAATATAGACTATTTAGTGTTAAATAATACAAAAAGTAGGAAAAATGGTGAAAAAATGCAAAAATTATGTAAAAAATAAATAAAAACATTTAAAAAAAAATGAAAATCATTAAAAACTAATTAATTTAACTAATTTCATTACTTTGGCGCCAAATTCATCGAAAACGCTTATATTCTAGAAAAGAACTATGACAATTAAGCCTGAAATATAATTAGACACATTAATTAAAAAGAATCACGAAAATCTGTAAACCAGGAGAAAAGTGATCAAATATTGTAAAAACGTTTAGGTGTTTTGTTTTACCGCATCAACAAAACATGCGTGTAAAAACCCCCTATATAAGTCGATGCCAGATCGACATAAATTAATGCTATTTTTTAAAAAAAGTTTTTAGATAATTTTTTAGAAGAATTGTACCAACTTCAAAATCATTTTAAAAGTAAGGAACTATCGGCATTTTGTTATTTTTTATATATATTATGTAATGTTAGATTCTAGTAGAATGCAAATGAATATTTTTGAAAATATTTAGATAAGTATTAGGAAATACCCTGCCTTATGCTAGTTTTGGTTTATAAATAGATGTTAAGTGTATCAAGTACAAATTTTCAAATTATATGATTTGTTTTTATTATTGTCGAAATCTTAAATTTTCTAATAATGTATAATATCAAAATAATTTTCTTTCATAGATCAAGCCCCAAAAAAGCTTCGCTTCCATGGTACTTGACCTATGCAAGATGCCTCAGTACCGATCCCCATTATGATCACTAATATTAAATCAATAAATCACATAATAAACCATTTATTGTAGTTATTATTTTAATTATTATTTTTGATTAGTATTATGTATAAATTGCTAATTATGTATTCATTATTATTAATCATTATCATATGCCAATTGTTAACCATCTGATTGTTTACATGCTCACAAGAGAATAAAATGATTTTTCGCCAACTAGTCTAGAACTAGTACTTCAGTGTGGGAGGAACTCGTAGTGAATGGTAGTTCACCGGGTCAGATCTCCTCTCCAAGAACCTCAACGTCAAACCCTCTGTAGAGAGTGAAGGATCATGAGGAAGATTTAAATACATAAAAAGAACGAAGAATATGCCACTAGAATACATCAGAGAGAAGGTGTACATTTCTATGCAACGAACGTTATTACTCACTATGTTAATTTAAAGAAAAGAAACCAAATGAATGAATTTGACTATCAAATAAGAAAAGTATTTATCAAGTATGAGAAGTAGTAGACAAAATTTTTATAAAATTGATATCACTAATCGGAAGGCAAAAAAAATGGAATGAAAAAATAAGAAATATCTACTGATATTGAGATGGTAAGACTGTGTCAGAAATCATAATAATTATTACTTGTTGTTAGTGGTGTTGTCGAGCCGGAACGCTCCGGAACGTCGTTCCAATACTTCCTTTTTGGGCAGGAACGCGTTCTGGAACTAAAGATGATTTCTGATAACGATAATTGGCTGACGTATTGAAAAAAAAATTAAAAATAATTGCTGATTTTTTTTTCTAATTTTTGACGAATTTTTATATGTATTATTATTAAGTTTTTTAGGTCTCATTGTGAACTAAAACAAAAAACGTCGCCGCCAGGATTATCATAGAAAATCACCAGCTGTCATTAAATTTAGGACATGAGACCGCACAGAGCGGCCGCCTACCCAGGATCGGCCCTGTCTATATAATTATATATACACGTTCCAGTAAAAAAAATTAGCACAACACCACTGCTTGTTGTTCTATTTAATATTATATTAATAATTCTTATATTATCATTTTAGTACCATTTTCGGGCGATCCAGATAATAAGTAAACATCTCATTCAATTTATAACATTGTTAATGATTAATTACTATATTCTTTTATCGTAATGATTAAATATTTTCAAATGGATCATTTCCCAATTGCATTTGCAACATTAAAGAAAAAGAACCAAATTTAACATACAGGTAGTTCCCTCCCCGACTTACGACCGAGATAGGTTCCTAGTCATCGGTCGTAAGTCGATTAAGTCGAAAGTCGAGTTTCATCATGAATAACTAAAGAAAAATATTAGATACTGTACTACTAACTTTTAGGATCAGGAGAAATGAAACTACCGAAAATTCATATAATGAAAACTTTATTAAAATTTATAAAATGAAATAATAACCCAAAAATATATATTAAATGTGTACTAATAACACATATTATATATGTAACAAAACAAAAATACATAATAAAAAATATATATAATTAAACAAAAACATTTTATTCAACTTAGCGTTATTTTCGTGTCGTCATCATGTTTACTTATTACTAGAGAGCAATCCATTGCGTTGTCTTCAGAAACAGAATATCCAATCCTAGTATATTTATTCTTAAAATTTTTCCACATAATTATTAATTGATTATCATTTTTACCAGATAAGGTAATCCGCAATTCGACAAAAACCAACACGAATCCAAAATGAATATATACAGAGATCTGCTAATCTATAGTTGAATAAATCCAAATAGACAGAATTGTGAATAAAAACAATTAAATTCCTTTCGTTGATCGTCTTAAAATAAAATAGCAAATTGTGCCTGAATTGTTCCTAAATAAAAATAATAAGATATTTATTTTATTTTAACCAAATTTTGCTGTTAAAAGTTCTTTAAATTACAATAAATTAAAAGCTACTACCTTTTCAAACTTTGTACCTCTCCACACGAAAATTTCCAATCGAATTGAAATGAGTTCTGGATGAGAACGCCAATGATATGAGGAAAATACGCGGATAAAATGGAAAATTTTTCTGAAATAATAGAAAATTATAAGACAAAAATATAATTAAAAATTCAATATTTTATAACTAACATGAAATCTTACCTCTCACTTAATAGTGTTGCTGAATTCCATAGTTTTCTTTTCCCGTCACCTAAAAATAAAAAGCGATTAATATTCAATTTTTGAATCAACGAATTTTTGGGGTTTCCTTTTTCTTTTAATGTTGTTTTAATTATGGGGAAAATAAAATCAAAGAAATAAAACACATTAAACTTAATTAAAAATAAAGTTAAAGGTTCTAGATTTCATAACCCGTATTAAATCAGCATCCTTCGACATAACGAGTTCGATAAAATGAGACTAAAACAAATAAAAAACTAATGATTAAAATGGTTAGAGAGAGGAGTTTATAGTGTCAGGTGAGGTACCCATTTTGCGCCCAGATAGACCTACTAATTTAATTTATCATTCCACTCCCAAAACGAATATCAGTTGAATTTAAAGCATTTTTTGTATTTTAGCACAGCAAAATAATAACAAAACCTTAGACGTGGAAAAATTCCGACGAGATGTCACCCATTATAACAACGAGGCCTTGGGACGGATCCAGCGAGCTGAATCGATGATACGATGATGCAGTGGTGTTGTCGAGCCGGAACGCTGTGGAACGTCGTTCCGGTACTTCCGTTTTGGACAGGAACGCATTCCGGAACTAAAGATGATTTCTGATAACGAGAATTGTCTGACGTATTGAAAAAAAATTAAAAAGAATTGCTGATTTTTTTTTCTAATTTTTGACGAATTTTTATATGTATTATTATTACGTTTTTTTAGGTCTCATTGAAAAAAATTTAGCACAACACCACTGCGAAGATGTTGTCGAATGGAGGAAACCTGGACTTGACCAGAGCAGGCAAAGAGATTGAATCAACAGAATTGGCTAATAAAAACCCAACACGCCGAGATGGTAGCCGAAATAGATGAATTGAAAAAGGAAAATTATCAGCTAGTTAAGAGAGACTATAAGGACAGAAATCAGCCACCAACCCACCACGTCCTCGAGCATGAATCCAAATATCACATAGCCCATTTTGGGCTAGTACAAGGTTTTGTTTAAATGGATTGAAAATAGCACGCAAACATAACATGCAAATTTTAAAATTGGACCCATAAACATCTAATAACCACCTTGAAATGTGAGAAAACACATAATTAAAAATATAAAATAAAAAAACATAAAAGTAAATTAAAATATTATCAAATGCGCCAAGATCTACACGAATTGACATAAAAATAACATAATAACAAAATATTTGACCGAAAAACTGACAATTTACTGAAAAAAAGAGTTAATGAATAAATTGAATAAAAATAAAATAATTCTAGTCAGAAATAATTAAAATAAAAAGTTAATGAATAAATTGTCAAATAAAATCGAGAAAATAATAAAAATTAGAATTAAATTAGACAAGTAATATCAAGGTCAAATTTTGTTTTATCGCATGAAAATTAACACGCAAGGTTAGGGTCACAGAACAGGTATAAATACCAATCCATTTTCACAGAATTTTAATGCATTCACTTAGTGAGCAGGCCACTTTTCTGTAGAAAATTTACTGTTAATTCGAGGAGCAACTATCGGCAATAATTTCCACAATAAGAAATAAAGCACCTTCTATGTAAGCCCTACTTGATCGTATTGTGCGAAATCCTTTTTCGTATGTGTGAAAGAATGCCGAGGATAATATATGAATAATAATGTACCGATCTGAAAATATATGTTTTTAATGAAAGCGTCTTAAGTGTCGAAAGTTTTCTGGCCCACAGCCACACAACATACAAGATATTAAAATGATACATAACTAGTCACGCTGTGTAAGTGCGGTCTCTCCGCTTATAGCGTGTGCCCGTGAGAGTTCCGTTGTGCGTAACGACGGCCTCAAACGTAAATATTATATTCGTTTATAGGGGTAGTGGGAAGATCGAGAACTAGTCTTTTGGCTGGATCTCTTTCACCCATCTCCCGAAAAATCGACCAAAAATCAAATATACAAATCGGCTAAACTTATTACACCGAGTAGTCCAATGGACACTCGTAAAATCTAATATGAACACAAGTTCCTTAGGATCAAATTGAGAGGCTCGGAAGGTGAAAACTCGATATCGATGTGACGAAAAGTAATTAAATATATTAAATCTGACGAAAAGCAACTAAATATATTAAACCCGACGAAAAGCAACTAAATATATTAATTCAGACGAAAAGCAACTAAAGGTAATGAACAGTAACTAAAATATAAGTAAAGTAACAATATATAATTAGATATAATTGAATATAATTAAGATAAGCATAACTAGATGTAATTACAGGTAAATAAATATAACTAACAAATGGCTAACTGTAACTGAATGTGATTAAATATAAACTAGACGTAATTAAAGGTGAATAAAGATAACTAGAAATAACTAAACGGAACTAAATGTGACTACATTTACCCAAATTCAATTATATGTAATTAAACGCAATTAAAATAAATGTAACTAAATAAAACTAGATGTAATCAATATTTAACTAAACGGGATAAAAAGTTAACTTAATAAGAAACGAAAATTAATAGAGAGTGAAGTATTATAACTGGAAGCATGAAACCAAAACGAATTAATAAATAACGAGCAATGTCACTAATTTTTTTATAGCGAAGTTAGGATGAATAATAAAGTTTGAATAAATCACAAAACAGTAGTAGGGGTAACTAAATCCGGACTAAATTGGTAAACATCCAGCGATGTAACCAAACTTAAAATGATTTTATGACGCCAATCTAGATAATCGACTTGATTAGTGCGACTAATAATCTCTGTACCACCATCAGAAACACGAAGGAAATATGCTACCTCAACCAAAAATGATAAATTAAGATATCCTCGAAGAGGTTTTTCCCCGACAACAATTGATCATTTTAATGCAAGCGTAAATATCACTACTCAGGACTCAATTCAAATTGAATTTAAGAATTGAATTCTGTCGCACAATATAGACAAGCACTATGGGATCAAGGATATACCTTGGCCACTTAGGGAGAATCTAGTTGGCCCCGACGACCAAACGATCGCGGAGACAAAATCGAATTACCCAGTATAGCAATCAAACGAGAATCGGGTAGAAATCCGTCACGAGAGGTTCGTCAACGAGAGGAATTTACCTTGATGAAGATGGAGAATATGGAAAGAAAATGTAACAGGAAGGCGAATCTGGCCAGGCAACGATTAGCACGCGTGAACCAAGACATCGCGAGCGGGCTGATCCCAAGTACCGACGGATTCGCTCTAGACTATGGGGTTTCGTTTGAACTGGACGACCCGAAATTGCTACATATGACCGCGCCAACGAAACTGATTCTGCCAGAGCAACTAATCCAACCAGCCCTTAGAAGTCGACTTGGACCCAGGCAACAAGGAGAGCATGCATACGCCAGTTGACACCCGCAATGGGCATTCGCCAGTCGTTTTCGAGAAAACGTTCAACCCAAGGGTCAGGACAGACTTGAAAAATGATTAAATTTGTATTACGTAATAAAAGTTAATGGTTAATTTGACTGTTTGATTTTTTTTTACTAAACGAAAATAAATTCCATTGTAATAAAAGAGTAAAACGAGTTCTAACCATTCTATTTAGGAAAGATAAAATATAAATACGGTAGGAAGAGAATTATAGAAGCTCAAATCAACGATGACGAATTAAGCTAAATAAGTAAGTTATCATTAGAGGTGTAGTAAAAGATTTGTTGTAATTAATTCCACTTGTAAACATACCTAAGAGAGAAACATGAATCTACATCGACAGCTCCTACAGCAAAGCCGAGAAATTCAGCAAATAAAATCCACTTGGGAAGAACCGACAAAGATGAAGGAGATATATCAACGTCTCACCGTGGCCAAACAAGGCTGGAAGGACGAAAAGATGCTCAACCAAGCGCAACGGGCTCAAATAAAAGGCTTAGAAGTCGCTCTATCAGCGTGCCAGGAAGGGAGTGGGTGACATATCCCTTGGTTTTAGCCCCGGCACAGCTGGCCTATCGCGACCAGAATCCATCGAAGCATCCTAACAAACGGTCCCACCCACATGCCCGGCCGGGTAGAACTGAAAGATTACGAAGACGCGCCCAAGGCAAAAACTAATAAATGATTAATTCTCGTTTTAATACTAGAGCTCATTTAATGATAATACAATAAAATTGTGCTTTTGATATTTTGTTTATTGTTGATAATTAGTTTACACGAGAAAATAATGAGGAAATATTTAAGGGACCTAAAAGATAAGACGGGCAGAGGCCTTCTAACGGCAGTCCGCTGAACCCGACATAGGATATTGTTGTCCGGCGAGTCCGCACGGGTCTCTTTCCAAGCCTAGTATCCTCCAAGTAGTAGGATACGGCCACCGTTGTCGTAACTGGTCGAATATTTCCGTAGTTGGCAGGGCTCCTGCCCGTCCCTGGTTGTCCGTTCCTTGACTGGTGATTCATTCGTGCGACATATCTAAAATATCATCGTTATCCGATTCAATTAATTCATCCACGTTAGGTCAAAAATCAAATAAATAGTGCCTATGTTATTGTTAGTGGACTTATCTAAGTTTAAATTTATCGAATGCGGTTAGCGCTAATCATTTCTACAATCTTCTGCAAATTGAATAAGCTGTGCAACTACGAGTCCTTGGGGGAGTTATTTAGTTGACCACGCTTTCATCACGGCACTCCTATATATTCTATTTTAGTGGTTGCCCAAATTGTAAGACGTTGGGGTTACTTCTGCTACTATTTTAATGAGTGAGTCGATACTTATTATCTGCCGGATATTAATATTTGCCAAGTCAGGGTTTGTCGCGCGTATAGTGGTGCTAGTTATTGGAATTCATTTAAAAGTTACTGAATACCTAGTATTGGATGATATTTGTTAACAATTGATTTTAAAATTTAATAGATGTAAGGCTTATCATTTATTGAGGTGTGTTTAACACTTGTTAAACACATAATATCAATTAAAATTACTTCAAATTTGCTACATTTTAAGAGTTGACATTGAACGAGATAAATTTACCGATTTCCAACATACGATATGGATAGGTGTTACATTGACTTTAACGTGTCTATTTCCGTTTATCGAATTGTATTTAAAATTTGTATAACATCAACAAAGCGGACTTCGGTAAGATTTACCTTAACTTGGGTATCCGGTTCTATATTTGTTATGTTTCGAAATGTGACATAATGATTAGCTGACCTTTACCCTAAATTATCTCACTAGCGTGGAGGCGTCCGCATCCGCTATCTAATGCGAATGTGTTAGTGAATGGCATTTGATCTTTTTATCCGGTACGTCTAATGTCAACGGAAATTTCCATCTCTCGGATCGTGCGAGTTTGCTAAATTTTGGACTTACAGTTTCCGGTCGGTTCGCTTACCAATTCGGATAACTTTGGTTATTAATTGGCTATTTTCTGATGTTACATCGTGACGTCTACTATGGTTGTGCACTACTATGAGACAATTTTGGAGTATGTCAGGTACGTCTGTTCCTCTTATTAATTATTTTATTGAACAATTGTAGGAAGACAACCAGTGCCTTTGATCTCCTTATGGTATTCCGAGATAGAACATTAAAACATTTCAAGGAAGACTTATCTGTTTGATTTTCATCTTATGCATATTAACGTTTCGTTTCGAATTCGTGTTGGACTCTTGTTATTTTATTTCGTCCTTTTCATTTGCGAATGTAATGTGGATTGTGCGTGGAATTATATATGTACTTAAAAGATGCAGGCTTTTATGAATTTTTCGGGCGGGAGATATTGTCACGATTCTCAACATCATCAGGTTCCTAGTAAATTTTTGATAATATTACACTACTAACTTTATCCTATGGCAACGATTTCTTATGAATTTAGCGTTAATCGATTTATTTGTATTAATTCCTTTTAAGCAATTTATTTATTTGGGTTTATCTTTGCATAACGAGTAGATTTACGACCTATTTTATTCTATCCTTACACCCTCCATTTTATATTAATTTAGCTTCAATCAATAACTTATTTTTCGAGAAAGTTTTATTTTAAATCGATGGATTTCGTTAATTTTTCTCAATAATTACTTTGAGGTTATTAAATTGAATTACATTAATTGAATCAACGAATTACTTAGTTTTTATCAATAGTTACTTTACTGTTAGACAGTGAATTACTTTATATTGAATCGGGGAATTATTTTGTTTTTAATCAATAGCTATGTTACCTTTAATCTATAATTTACTTGATTTGAATCCATGAATTATTTATTTAATAATTTCTACTAATTTATCTCGAAGGGTAAATTCAATTTAATTATACCAAACTAATTTTTATCTAATTTAATTCGAAATACTAATCCAAATGAGCTATATCCACGACTTCAGTTTAATTTATTCCCGTACCCTTTCCCTTTAATAGGCCTTAGGCGCATATTGTATTCATATTATATTTACTGAGTGCCCACTGGACTACTCGGTGTGATGATTTTGAGCCGTATGTAATATAAATTTAGGTCGATTTTACAGAAATGAGAAACGAGGAAGCAGCCAGAGACTCCTTCCTTATTTCTCGTTTCAGCTATAGGGATAATATTGACGTTACGACCCCTGCGTTCCGCACGCTGAGTCTTCACGGGTACATATCATTGGCGATTTTCCACGCTCTTACACAAATCTGTACTATGTAAATTTTGCTTTCTTGCGTTATGTGTTGGCTGTGGGCTGGAAAAATTTCGACAGAATTAATTTTAGTTTATTTAAATATATAAAAACAATTTATTGATATGAATAATATTTATTAAACAAATAAACATAAATTACCCTCCATTTCAATCCATAACATAAAAATTTCATAATATTGCATAAAATAAAATAAAATAAAAATACCTCTCCCCCCACGCCGACATCCAAGCAGAGCTCTACCGAGGTTGCAAGGATGTGACGTGGAGAGAGGGCTCCAAAATAAACATTTCTCACCTAAAATAAGATTTGAAAACGATTTCAAAAATAGTGTGAAAATGGTTTAAAAATATGGTTTCAAAATGGTTAACTTTAATGTGAAAATGGATCAGTATTTATACCTATTTTCTGTCCCTAACCTCGCATGTTAAATTTGATGCAGTAAAACAAAATTCGACCTTGTTATTTTCTAGTGAATTCTATTCTTTAATTTTATTATTTTTTGATTTATTTTAATAATTTTTCGTTTAGAATTTTTATTGAATTATTACTAATTCAAATTTTTTGATTTAAGTTCCATTTTCATGAACTTTTATCAATTTTTCAATTTCGTCGAATTTGTTGTGTTTTCTTGTTATATTTGTGTTGGTATCGTGCGGATCTTGGTGCGTTTTGTTATTATTTTAATTTATTTTTATGTTTATTATTTTATATTTAATTCTCTTTTTTCTCATATTTGATAGGGTTTAATTGGTGTTTAATAGGTTTATTTAAATCTGCATGTTATATTTGCATGTGTGTTACTGATCCATTAAAACATTCCTCAAGGCCGTTTACGTTCTGGCCCAACACATCTCTTGTGCGCGCATCTGTTGGGAATCCCTTGAAAATTGCAGCAAAATCTTATATATTTTACCCAGCAGGTGCCCAGCACTACCGATATCCAATCAGACAATTAGCATTGAAGTATTTTTGTTGGAATTTTGTTACTTTGACAACTATTAAGCTAATATATTCATGAAAAGTAAAATAATCATACCAATATCATTTCTACTTAAACTTTATCTTCTTTTCAAAACCTATCTTTTATAAAATAAACAGTATTAAATATAAACATTTGTATTTAAAAACAAGCAAATTATTAATTTTTTTTAGCAAGTTTATTGTTTAATTCATTTTAAAGAGAGATAAATTTCTTTCTCAATTTTTAAATGTTAAAATTTCTAATGATTTGTTTATTTTAAGTTCGTAAATTCAACAAATTTGAATTTCTTATATTTAAATTTATTAATTTTAAAGATAATTTTATAAAATGTTTAGAAAAGTTTTATTTTTTGGAGGAACTGCTATTTCAGGGATTGTCATTTATAATAATTTTGACATTTCTAATTGTTATAAAACTGCCTGGTCATTGACGTTTGATCCAATTGCTCCCATTAAAAAGTGGAATTATAATTGGGATGGATTCAATAATGATAATTCTATAAAATCGAAAGCTGTTAGACATCTAATTCTAATTCGCCATGGGCAATATGTTTATAAAGACACTGATTCTCAATGTAAGCTGACTTTACTTGGACGCCAACAAGCTAAATATACTGGACTTAGACTTAATGAATTAAATATAACCTTTGATAGACTAGTTCATTCTACTATGACAAGAGCAGTTGAAACAGCGAATATTATTAAGGAACATAACCCGGCTATCACGATGGTTAATGATCCAGATTTAGTTGAAGGCACCCCATATGTGAATGAACCATTTTTACCCCATTGGGTTATAGCGGAAGATGTTATCAAAGTAGATAATTCTCGAATTGAAAAAGTTTTCAGAAAATATTTCTATCGCGCTCCTCTTGAACAAGAAAAAGATAGCTATGAAATTCTCGTTTGTCACGCTAATGTTATTAGATATATGCTTTGTCGAGCATTACAATTCCCTCCTGAGGGATGGATAAGATTTTCTTTAGATCATGCAAGCATGTCTTGGGTATCAATTAAACCGAACGGATCAGTGACAGTTAGGTCAATTGGAAATTCAGGATATATGCCTCCTGACAAAATCTCGGTTTCATAATTTGAATTGTACTCTAAATGTTCAATTATTTTTAAATTAGGAAAAGCACTTTTTAAAAACTCAGCTTATGCTTTATAAATTTTTGTTTCGAATTCAATATTAATTATTGTATATACATCTTTTATTGATTTTCAATAAAATTTAATATGTCAATTTTATATATTTTTGCTATCATCAGGCGTCATGTTAGATGTTTATTTTTACGTTTTGATTTTTGATTGGATGGATTTTGTTTCAAACCGGATATATATTGATTTTTGTAATTTTATTTTTTTACAATTCAGATTGAATATTTGTCATTTTTATTTTATATTGAGTGAAGAATCAAGAATCTATAGTAGAATTAAGTTAGTGCTAAAATTATAATAAAATATGCTTTAAAAAATAAATTTACAAAATATAAACGAATTTCTTCATTTTTAAACTTTCAGTATTTATACTGTTTTACTTGTTTGTTCTTAACGTTTAAAAGTTATTATTGTTAATGTTATCTTTTTCTATGAAATTATATTCTATTTTCAAAGATGAACCAGAAAATGGATTTATTCAAGAATCTATAGCACTAAAGATTGGTATTCTTATTAAACAGTACAATAGAAAGTTAAAGCGTTATTATGTTCAGTACCAAGAATAAAAGAATGTCATATAGTGATGAAATGATAGATAAGATGTTTCAATAAGAATATCTGAAATATATATATATATATATATACAAATAAAACAACCAATATTACTAAGCACAATATAAGTAAAATAGGCATGTCTGATAATAATTATTGGTAACTTGTTAAATGTGAAACGTTGTTGATAAAGTCATTGGATCCGTAGATCACTAAGCAAAATGCTGCTTACGAATGTTTTTAAATAGTTTGTTAAAAATTGGATATGCAAATGTTTGTTCAAAAATTTTTATGTTGGACGACGAGGGTAGGACTATCAACACAAGTCCTAAACAAATATTATAGAGCTAGACCAAATAAGTATCATGTGAATGTTTATGCATAAACAAATCCAGTCCAATCCCAATATCAATCAAATATTTTGTGCATTAACTTAGTTGTGAAAACATTTTATTGAACATTTAGCAACTATATGGTTGTTACCCAAACAACCCCATACAAATTTTTTCGCTTACCTCTCGGAACCCGTTACTAAGCAACGTTGGAAATGTATTCGAGTGGGTGGATCATCGGCAAAAAGTGAGCGCTATTACTAATGCTATAATTGACAGGACGATCCATGGTCCAACTAGTTGCGGATAGAAGGCCTGTGCTCGATTTCGATGTTAAAGTCCCATTATTCTCCTTCGTGCAGCGTTACGCCCATATTTTCCATTTCAACTCATTAGAATTTATTAAGTTCTTAAATATTATTTAAATTACTGTTGGGCCAGAACGTAAACGGCCTTGAGGAATGTTTAAATGGATCAGTAACACACATGCAAATATATCATGCAGATTTAAATAAACCTATTAAACACCAATTAAACCCTATCAAATATGAGAAAAAAGAGAATTAAATATAAAATAATAAACATAAAAATAAATTAAAATAATAACAAAACGCACCAAGATTCGCACGATACAAACACAAACATAACAAGAAAACACAACAAATTCGACGAAATTGAAAAATTAATAAAAGTTCATTAAAATGAAACTTAAATCAAAAAATTTGAATTAGTAATAATTCAATAAAAATTCTAAACGAAAAATTATTAAAATAAATCAAAAAATAATAAAATTAAAGAATAGAATTCACTAGAAAATAACAAGGTCGAATTTTGTTTTACTGCATCAAATTTAACATGCGAGGTTAGGGACAGAAAATAGGTATAAATACTGATCCATTTTCACATTAAAACAGACATTATTGAAATTGTTTTAAAACCATTTTGACACCATTTTGAGATTGTTTTTAAAAACCATTTTTCAAATCTTATTTTAGGTGAGAAATTTTTATTTTGGAGCCCTCTCTCCACGTCACATCCTTGCAACCTCGGTAGAGCTCTGCTTGGATGTCGGCGTGGGGGGAGAGGTATTTTTATTTTATTTTATTTTATGCAATATTATGAAATTTTTATGTTATGGATTGAAATGGAGGGTAATTTATGTTTATTTGTTTAATAAATATTATTCATATCAATAAATTGTTTTTATATATTTAAATAAACTAAAATTAATTCTGTCGAAATTTTTCCAGCCCACAGCCAACACATAACGCAAGATAGGCAAAATACGAAACCCTGTAACCCACCATACAAATTTGGGGGCTCAATCGGGATCAACATGATTGATATTGATAAAGACGTGACAACTGAAAGAATATATGAAATTCTATTCATGAGATTGGAGATAACCGAATTTGGAAAAAGTTGGAACAAGTTGATGGAAAAAGTTGAAAACATCGAAGACGAGATTACAACAACAATGAAAGAGCAAACCAAGGCTTATTTGGAATGCTATGCGTTCAAAACAGAAGAAGCATGAGTAATGGTGATACCTTGTGGACACCTGAGTTACTGTCATAGATGCGCACAAGAGTCGCACTGCATGTTATGTCAACGAAAGATAAAGGAAAGACTAACTGTTTACTTTCCATGAATTGTTATGATGAAATGAAATAAATGTGTATTATGCATTACTTGAATTATTATTAGATGATAAGACGAATAAAAAAGGAATATGCAGTGTTTGTAAATAATAAAACCACCCGACAACGATAAATAAAGGTAATAAACCAAACACATGAAAGCCGAATTAAGGAAATAATTAAAGCACATGCACAGAGACACAAATATTGGACGGAAAAATTTCGACAACCGAGTTTCCTATAGTGTGATTCTTTTTTGTTTTATTGATATTATATTGAGATAGGACGAGGAAAAATGGTTAACCTGAGCTGTCAAATGATAGTACGCTCACCCGAGGGAAACCTTGATCAACCCTACTGAGAAAGGAACTGGTAGGCCAAGTCGCGTATGTCAGCAAGCAACCGGCGAGAGATTGATCACCTCTTTTGGGGAGCTTGTTGATGCGATTACCACAAATTTTGAAGGGGGGAGTGAATAGATAGACCGAGAGGTGAGAGAGAGAGTGCGCACGGGATAGAGAATTAATAGTTTTGTTTAATAGTTGTTTAAAGGTACCTAGAGATGATTTTTTTTTCCTAGCTGGTGGTGAGGCACCAGAGGACAGCTACGGACTGTCGTGTTCAGGTTGTTATCAGCCAAGGGACTGGTGGCGCTGAGCCGTTCGATACAAAAACCCGGATCCCACACCGAGTATCGAATGAACATTTTTATTGCTGGGCGGAACTCGATACACAACCCGGATCCCACACCGAGTATCGAGGGCCAAACGGTAGGTGAGATGTGAACTAACCGGTAAATGGTTCATACTCAAAAGGACCTACTAAGGTCAGATAAGGGCGGCCGAATTGAGCCGGGAAATCTGACGGGAGAGGCGGGCAGAGATTAGATAGTTTATTGATAAAGTTTTCCGCGCAAATATTTAATCGCTTCCTTTTCTTTTCACTATTCGGAAATCAAGTAAACCGCTTTTGGAGCTTGATTGAACGTCTAGGCATTTCCATACTTTTATATTCTCCGAGGTACACAACCCGGATCCCACACCGAGTACTGAGGGAATGTTTTTTTTTAATTTTCCCAGCGAGGAGTTTGGTACAATAACCAGGATCCCACACCGAGTACCAAATATCCGAGTGGCGGTGAGTAAAGCGTAACCGGAAAATGCGCGGCCAAAAGACGCCATGGATTGAGAGTCTGTGTGAGGCCTCAAACATACCCAAAAGTCACTGATGAAACTCAACTCCGATGATTAGAATTAGATGAAGATGATGAAAGATAAAATGAATAAAATAGATTAGATTAAAGTTAATAGGAATATGAGTAAAGATAAAACCGATAGAATATGATTACGATTAGATTAAACAGTAAAGATGAGAAACAGTTATGAAATAGGATAGAGAAATGAGACACGATTATGATGAGACATTACAGATAGGATATGATATGATCGAATACTTTTATTTTTAGGAATCAATAGCCAAACAAAGCAATCCAAGCCAATTTCAAATCAAGCCAAAGCAGACAATATTTCAGAGCAAACGATAAAGCAGATAATAAAGGATAATCAAGCAGAAAAGAACTTAGAGCAGTTGCGAGCCAATAATCAACTAGAATTTCAAAGCAGCCAAAGCAAGAGAGGAGAAACGATAAAACCAGTCGAACAAACGAATAACCGTAAACATTGATAGCATCAGCAACCATACGAGAAGCAAAAGCAAAGAGAATAACGAAAAGAGTTTGTTAAAAGCAGAAGAAAAGAAACGAGTTCGCCACAGTAGAAGTGCCAATACCAGAGTATCAATTACAGCAGCAACAGGAACCGGCACAGATAGTGGATTAACCGACGTTGAATTCAACAGTAGCGAAGAGAACGAACTACTTAATATCGAGAATCAGTTGACGACAATAGCATCAGTAAACGAAGAAGAGAACCTAGACAACAATCCAAACATGACAACTTCTATAAACTCTTCAATTCCGGATGCAAATATAATGTTAAATAACAACAACGCGATAGTAGGAGAATTCAGAGAAAAGTTTAGAGGAGAACCGTTCGACGGCAGCCTCAACAAATTAGACACATTTATAAAGGAATTTGAAGTTTATAAAAATATCTGCCACTGGACAGATCAAAAAGTAAAAGAGCGACTACCCTTATATTTGAAAGGGAGCGCACAAGATGTATTTGTGGAAGAAGCAAGAGATGTAACGAAATTGACAACGTGGACAGAGATTAAAGAGTTCTTAGTAAAAATATTCGGCATAGAGAAAAAAGGAAACAGGAAGATATTGGACTTCCTACATCGAAAACAAAGACGAGATGAATCAAACGCAGTGTACGCCTGTGAATTAAAGAAATTATGTAAAGAAGCCTTCGGAGAAGCAGATTTGCCCGAAGATAAAATGGTAGACGTCTTCATAAGAGGAATTAAAAGAGAAGACATACGAGCCAACCTTGGATGCTTGGCACCAGAAACACTAGATAAAGCAGTAGCAATCGCAAATAGATGTGAAGCCCATCTAGGACTGGGATATCAAGTGGCAGTCTTGGCCACGGAACCAACAACGTCAACAGTCAATGCCAACATTCAAAACAACAATATCAATCCAGCTATGAATCAATTCATTCCAAGAGCACAGCAAATGTTCAAGCCACCAGCAACGAGAAATCCGGAAGACAGAGGTAATAACCAAGTAAGTTATAATAATAATTTCAGGACCAATCCAAACGCAAACGAAAAATGCTCCACATGTCAAAAAATAGGACATCGATCAGAAAATTGTTTCCGGAATCACAACTGTCAGAAATGCGGAAGAAGAGGGCATACTGAGAGAATATGCAGACAACTCGATAGCAAAGCATGCTACAATTGTGGTCAACAAGGACACATCGCAAGGCGATGCAGCATAAGAGGAGAGTCAAATCAATCAAGACCAAATAATCCTATGAGAAATCCACAAATTAACTTGATGCAAGAAATAGACATGTTACGGGAAACATTACAACGAATGCGCATGGAATTAAAAGAGATGATGCAACAGATGCCCGCTAATATACAACAACAACGAATCAATGTAATGAGAAGTAATGAAGAGATTCAAGAGCTGCGAACTAGAGAATATCAAGAGCAACAACAAGCTGAATGGCAAAGACTACAAACAGAGGAAGCCCAGGAAATCCAGCAAAGATGGGAAAATCGAAAACAAACCCCGAAAAGAATCAATATGATGAGAATGGAAATTCCAGATGAAATTCACACTGCGGAGCAGTGTGTTGAGAACGAAGGGGGAGGAAATATGATAATTAATGAGAAAACAATCGAATTAAATACGATGGAGAAAATAGAGGCCATCAAAGAATTTGCAGAGGAGGAAAAACAGAGACGTCGACAATTAAAAGAAATGACAACGGAGAAACCGGAGAAACCGGAAACCCAAGAGATTAAACGAGCAGAGATGATGGTAATAGAAGACCAAAATGAGGAAACACCAATGTATGAGATAGACGAACTCGAAAAAGAAATCATGACACAAAAAATAGACAGCGCACTCGAGAAAATAAAGCAAGAGGAAGCTCAAGAACAAGAGGAAGATCAATTAAAAGAAAAAGAAGCAATCTTAAAACAAGAGAAAGAGAAATGATGGGCAAAACAATTCAAACATTATGGGAAGCTATCGACGCCAAACAAGACGAAGCAACAGCCAATCTGATGAAATGGACCTATGAAGGCTCATCACTTAAAGTATTCGATTTAAATTACATGGTAAGAAATAGAAACGTTCTATTAAAAGAAACAATATATGCCCACTATCCATTCCCAAAAACAATAAAAGCCATGTTGAAATGGGAAGGACTGAAATTCACCAATCATCCAAAAGAGGCAATACGAATCGGAGATAGAAAGGAGCAGTTATTGATGATAATACACAGATGGCATCGAAAGCAAATAAGATTTCAAGCGAGCAACCAAGAGATAAAAGAGATGGACGACATAAAAGCAAGAATAATAAAAGTATACGAGGAAATAATTGAAGTAATAAATGTCGAGGACGACATTTCAAAGGAAACCCCGGATGGAAATAATAATGGAGAAGGAGGTAGTGACAGCAGTAAAAACCAGGATGAGCAAAATACTGGACCAAATACTAAAGACAAAAATAAACCCGCACAACAAGAGAAAAAGGAACCATCCAACGAGGAACGTCAAGAAACGAGCAACAGCAATAACGAGAGAAAACGAAACAAAGGGATGATGTTACAGAATAAAAAGACACTACAACAAAGCAAAAATCAAAACCGACCGACCGTGCTACAAAAAATAATGATATTAATTACGTCCATCAAGTTAACGGAAGCTGACGAAAACATCACAAAGGAAATAAAATCGTTCAGAATACGAACAGTAAACGATAAAGGAATTTCAAGTAAAGGAATATGCTTGCAACTAACGATGAATACAAGCATAAGTTGTCAATTCGACTCCATAGGAAAACCAGGAAAGATGGAAATACGATCCGAAAACTCATCATCATGTCAAACCACCAAAGACGTATGTAGAGATGCTACAAAAGATAGAAACGTAAAAATCCAGGTAGAGCCAGGAATAGGCAAACTACGAATATTAAACAGAGGAATAAAAACAATTGAACAAGTATGTATACAAAATAAAATTATCGATTGTTGGAAAATGAATATGAAAGCAGGAAAGAAATGCGAATGGGATAGTCGAGAGGGCAATGCAGAATATATAATATGTGCCAACAATGACATTATAATAACTTGCACATTAGCCAAAACCCTGGGAGAGAAATTCACAACACCAAAAGAAGAGCCATATCAGCGTCGAGCACGAGAAAATAAAGAAATAATAATTAAAGTGGAATCAAGCCCAAAGAGTGGAGAGGAAATAATAGTTGAAAATATGGGCAAGGAACCCATTACAAAAGTCTGTGTATTCGAAACCAAAAAGAACGGAACGATGAATGAAAGAATCAAATGTCAGTCAAACGAGGATATCAAAAATCAAAAATACCGCATCCCAACTAAAAGAAAACGCGGAAAGTACATAGTACACGTTCAGAAAGGAAGAGATGATTATTGGAAATCAATAACGAGAAAGTTACTTGAATCAACTACGACAAAGCATCTAGAAAAAGAAACAAAAGAGGAACCGTACCAACGTCAGATCAGAGAAAGTAAAACAGTAATAATAAACCTAGAGTCAAATGCGGCTGATGAAGAAGAAATAGTAATTGAGAATACGGGTGAAAAACCTATCACAAAAATCTGTGTATACGAACCCAAAGGAAATGAAACAGTAAACAAAAGAATCCAATGTGAAACAAGCAAAACTATAACGAATCAAAAGTATCGTATCCCAATGAAAAGAAAACTTGGAAAATATGTAATAAATATCCAAAAGGGAACTCATGAACATTGGAGAACGATAACAAGGAAACCACCCAAGTCAAACGCGACCGGTCAATCTATAACAAAACAATCTGAGAGAAAAACAAGTAACGAGACATGGCAAAAAGGAATGCTCATGGACGACAGCCACCTTTCAATTCACGAAGCATTACAACTCCAGAAAGCACTTAAAAATGTACAACCAAAAGAAGGAATAATGGAGACAACCAATGCAAGGGAAAACACAACTATGCAGCCTAACGAAAAGAATTACATGATTAAAATGATTTGGATAACAACCGCGGTAATAAGCAGCGTAGTAATGCTGATAATAATTCAATTAGTGAGAACTACCAAATGCAGAAAGAAGCCAGCGAAGAGAAGATTATGGCCGGCAGTAGAAAAATTCAATTATGATATCGAATTAGGACAATACGATGCAGAAAGAACTGAGGAATATGAAATCATAGAAAATTCTAGTACAAGCGGACTCTGGTTAAAAGAACCGTCCATTATCGAAGCACAACAATGGTCAAATGAATTTAATGTATACCAGATAATGAATGAGAAATATGGGGATATACGGACATTACGTATAGAGTCCCCGGAGACGATGGTGTAAAACAAAAAAGAAACGTTGTATATAGTGTAGAATATTATGTAGTATAATAGTAGTAATAGTATGTATATGTATATATAAATATTGTACAAAATGTGTCAGAAACAGTAAGCAAACAGAAATGAATGCCGATGAATTAATGATGTGTTATAATCAACAGATGGATCCGAATAACATGAGTCAACAAAACCAAGTTAGAATACCACCATTCACAGAAGCGATACAACAACCAGCAGCTGCCAATGTACCTATAGAAATTGTAGAATTGGATCATGGAATATACCAAGATCAAGGAATCGAGGCAACATGGAGACGACAATGCGAATTAATGACACTAATAACTAACAATGCGCAAACTCAGTGGACAAATACTCATCTAGTGTTAACGGAAAGCGTGAACAGAGGTCTACAACAAGCCATAAGACTGGAAGAGCAACAGAGAACTATACTACAATTACAGAGAATAAACGAACAATTAGCTGATCAAATTAGATGGCAAGCTGATGAAATTAGAAGATTACGTAACAACCAGCAGCACGTAGAACCAGCAAGTTGGGTGGAATGGATAGCCTCGATGCCAGAATTCACCCCAGAACCAGATTCAACAATAGAATAAAAATAAAAGCGTACCTTGTAAATATGTAAAAAATAAAACGATAAAAGTAAAGCAACGTCGAGTAATCAGAAAATTTTTGTAGATATGCAGACAATCATCGAGAGAATTAGAGGAAGCGAGAATCCATCCGAAACTACGAGACGAATAATGAAAGAAAAAATCAGAGTGGTGAACGATATAAAGGAAAGACTAAAATGTTGTAAATGTAAAGAATTACTGATTGGAGCGAGACAGACAAAGTGCGGATGTAGAATATGCACAGATTGTACGATAAAAGTAATAGAAGCAAAAATTTTAACATGCCCTGGATGTGACGAAACGATCGAAAGAGATGAAGATCCTACAACAATGGATAAAGCCACCAACAAAGAAATCAATAATCTATTAGTCCAATGCCGAGTAAAAGAATGCGAATGGAAAGGACTTATGAAGGAAGCGGAAAGCCACACAAATGAATGTGAATATAACGAGATATTATGCGAAAAATGTCAAACCAGTACAACAAAAAAGGTTATGAAAGAACACCATAAAGTGTGCATCAAGAGAGAGGGAAAATGCGAATTCTGTGGAGTCATCGACGAATGGATAAAAATAGAAATGGAACATCGGAATCCAAAAGAGGAACAAATATGCGAACTATACAAAGGAATATGCGCAAACAACTGCGACAGAAAAGATAAAGTCAAATTAAAAGAACATTGGAACGAATGTATTGGCAAACCAGTCAAATGTCCGTTAGAACTGTTTAGTTGCCAAACACAACTACCAATTGCGGAAATGCAAAAGCATATGATAGAAAATAGTATCGAGCATACCGAAATCATGATGAAAACGATAGGAATGTTGACATGGGAAGTAAAAAGCCTATGAACAGAAAATGATGCACAAAAGGCACTAATAAGAGAAATATTAGAGTCCAGAAAGAACTTCGAGAGGAACCAAGGAAATACACTCAAGAAAATGGTCGAAATGGAAAAAAAATACAACAGATGACCAACAGCCTAAAGGAATTAGAAACCAACAGCTCTGTGGCCAGAAAACATCCTACAGCACCATTTATATGGAAAATAACCGAATTCGCAGAAAAACTCCAGAGAGCAAAAGATGGAACACAGAGAATTCTAGCTAGTCCACCAATATACAGTTGGGAGAATGGATATAAATTGGGCATTAGACTATATCCGAATGGAGATGGGAATGCAACGGGCACCCATATCAGTGTCTTCGTCAGAGTAGGAAGAGGAGATTATGATGAATTATTAACATGGCCTTTTAAACAAAATATGATATTAACAATGAAAGGACAAGAGGATTATCGCAACCCAATCAGAACAGGAAATGAACCACAGATGGGAAGACCAACAACTGACTGGAATACAGCAATTGGTACACCACGTTTCTATGCGCAACAACAATTAAGAGGGGAAGGATTCTTGCGAGAAGATAATCTGTATATAAAATTAGAAGTAGAAAAGCCAGATAAGACGTTGTAAAGAGAAAAAGAAAGTGTAAATAAATGTAAATAAAATAATAAAAATCAAATAAAAATCGAAAAATTACAAATAATCAGAAAAATCAGAAAAACTAAAACTCAAAAATAATGACGATATTTAGATGGCAAGCGGAATCAGCGAAGAGATAACAGTACAGATGAGAGAAGGACCAGATTCGATATGGACGAGACTATGGAAAAAAACCAGAAGAAAAGGAAAAAACCAATATACTAACAGCAGCAATAACATACTATGCGGACTTTGATGTGGAAGAAAGACCACAACAAATCAGGACAAAAGTGTACCCACCAATGAGAGTAAAAGACGAAAACATGAGAAAAGAGGAACAAAGATACCTAACGTTTAAAGATAATAAAGTATTTACCGACCGGCAAAGTCAAGAAATGGCCGCACAAGGATTTTACTTTACGGGAACGCCAGAACTACCAGACGAAGTAACGTGCATCTTTTGCAAAGGAAAACTCGCACAATGGAAAAAAAAGAAACAGCAAAACGGGAACATCGAGAAAAACTCCCGCGATGTCCATTTGTATTAAATCTAGACGTTAGAAACCAAGCGATGAACAGATTGGAAGGACTTCGACAATCGGAATTAGACAAAGATGAAAGGGGAGGAGAGAAAAAGATAACGATAATAAAGAGTTTCGAAGATCCAGCAGAACTAATATGGGAAAAAGAGACTATAAAAAGAACATTCGAGGAGAGAATTAAAACTTTCAAAGGGAACCCAAGAGCAGCAGAATTTGCGAGTCAAGGATATTGCCAAACAGCAAGAGGTATAATGTGTGAAGGATGCAAAAATCAACAACCAATACCAGATCAGAATGTTAAAAAACTAAAACATAAAGGAAAATGTATTTATAAACAGGAAAAAGAGTCAAAGAACATAGAAGTAATAATTACAGATCAGCAAGTGGAAGATTTCTTAGATCGACCAAAAACGAGAACCATAATGCTATTATCAGGAGTAGAAACTCAAAAAAATGAGAAAAATAATTAAAGGAAGGTTAGCCAATAACCTAGAATGGTACGACTCGACACAAGCAGTAGTCCGAGCAATCAGACGATATCAAGAGAAACCTAAAGAAAATCGAGACAAATCAATGATAAAAGAAGCCATTTTGGAGCAGTATCAATGTGTGACATGTTGGCAAAAACATGTTGAAATAATTTATATTCCTTGTGGACATATGGTCACATGCGAAGTATGTGGATTAAAAGTCGATGTATGTCCAGTGTGTAGAAAGCCGATCAACGGGCGGATCAAAGGATTCCGTTTCGCTGATCAGTAATTAAAAACGAGAGCAAGGTGTAAAAAGTGTAAATAAAGATAAAAATAAAAACAAAAATTATAAAAATCAAAAATCACAAAATACGAGATACGATGTAAATGATGATGTAAATTATGATATTATATGATTGAAAAGAGAGAATAATCAATATTAATATTCAGAAAACAATTATGAATCCAAACGAGACAAAAGAAGTTGTAAAAGAGGCTGAAGAGTCAAAACCAGCAATCAAAGATCAACCAGAGTCAATAAAAGTAACAAGTGAAGAAGTAGAATTGTGGAGACAAAGAACGTTGCAATTAAAAGAAATGCTACTAATCGCAGAAGAAGAATTAGTACAAGAGACTCTAAAAACGAAAATGATGAAAGAAAAGTGGGAAAAACAAATAGAACAAAGAACAACTTATCCAGAAGGAAAGGAGAAAACGTACCAAAAGCGAGAAGAAGAACGGATGAAAGAGTCTATGCAGAACCAAACCAGAATCAAAAACCAAAGGAAAGAGATACAAGCCCTAGATCAAGAGAAGCAGGATCAGCAAAGTGAAATCGAAAGATTACGAGAAGTAATAAAAGATAAAGAAGCAGAGATACAAGAAGAAGGAGAGGAGACTATAAAAATCATACAGCAAATGCAGGAAGAAATTGGACAAATTAGCACTCAATACCGAATAGAGAAGACCAAGAGGACAAGTATGGAACAAGCCAAAGAATGGGCAAAGCATCAAGCACACTATTGGAAAGCCAAATGGACAGAAGATAGAGAACACTCAAGAAATAATTGGGAATCACGTATTAGACAATATATTCAGCAAATAGCTGAAGAAGAGGACCGAACAAGAGCCTACAAAGCCAAATGGGAGAACGCGAAGATAGAAATCAATAAACTAAGAAATCAAGGGCCAAAACCATCAAAGAAAATTAGAGAGCCCAGAGACGATAGACAAGAAAGAATGCTGACTCAGATAACTGATCAAGCAAGAAAATGGCGAATAGAATGCAAAATATTGGAGAACGCCAACGCAAAACAGTTTAGTCATATAGTGAAATTAGAGCAGGAAATTGCGTATCAACAAACCAGAGTGAAAGAAATGCAAATCGAGCAGGACGAAGCTCACAGACAAAAAAAAACAACGATGGGAAACGGAGACCAAGGAAAAACCAATAAAAAGAGAGGCGAGAAAATGGAAAGAACATTTCCAAGAAGCCAAGAAAGAAATAAGACTGTTACCCAAAAAGATATTAAATACCGAAGATTGGGAGCTTTGGGAACAAGTCGAAGCGCAGAAAGAAACAATTGAGGAACTGAACGAACAAATCCAAACAATGGAATACCATGAACAAGCCAGACAAAACACAATAAGAAGGCTCAGAAAAACCGAAAAGGACCACAGAAAATGGATTGATCAGTTAAATCAGAAAATATTGGAAACCTTAAATGAACAAACTGATGAAAGACGACAAAACCAACAATTAAACGAGAGAATAACAGAACTCCAGCAGGAGGTGAACGGACACCGAGGAGTTGCAGTATTTAAAGAGATTCAGTTGAGACATCAACTAGAAGTCAACGAACAGTTGAAAGGACAAGTTGAAGCAGAGATAAAAACAATAAAACAAGGATATGAGGAAAATGAGCAGAACTTGAGGAAAGAGATTGAAAAATTAAAAGCGTTAGAAAATACGCATCGATTGGAAACGCAAGTGGAAGAATTAACCGAAAATGTCAAATACATCACCTATCTCTTGGACGAAGAGATACAAATATCAAACACGTTGCGTGAAGAAATAAATACCTTGCAGAACCGACCACCAATCCTGCTTATGCCGTTATACCCAACTGAAATCCCAACCCAAATAACCGCCGAACCCGATGAAGGATTCGAAGAAACGGACGAAGCAATAGTATAAATTTAAAGAGAAAACCTGTAAAAAGTGTAAAATAATGAAAATAATAAAAACGATAAAAACAAAAATAGTAATCGATGTATATTTAGTATGAACTCGAATGAAATAGAAGTCCGAATGAATCTAGAAAACGGAGAATGCATACCAAGCCCAATCCAATTAGTGGAACCAATCGAGCAAGACCCACTGAGGTATTATAGTAAAAGGTGGAGAGCCGAAAGAAAAGAATGGCAAGAGTTAGTGGAGAAGCAAGAGTCAGAAATCGCCTGGATAAATCAACAGTTAATACAATCAAAACAGTTAGTCAATATGATGAAACGAAAATTAACATCCAGCATGGGAGAAAACAAAGATCAAAAGAGAGCAAATGAACGATTAAGACGAGAATTGGCTGAGATAAAAACTCGTGTAATCCTAGAAGATTATTGGAAAACTGAAGCAGAAAGAATGAGAGACAGCAGAAAAAGCGAACAAAGATACGTAATACAACTAGAAGATAGTTGCAAGGAAGCCAGAGAGATAAAAGAAAGCCATCAACAAGTTCAAGATGAGATTAAAGCGTTAACAGAACAACTCCAGGAAGCAAAACGAAAGCTAGAAAAGCAAACAACTAAACGAATAAATGGTAAACGTCAACTCAAAAGGAAACAAACAAAAGAACGAAATCTCCAAATGAAAATCCATAATCAACAAAGGATAATTAAAGAAAACAAAGAACGATTAAAAGAACTCCCAAAAATAACCGAGCGATTAATAAAAGCCCAAGTCCTAATAATGAGATTTTCAGAAAACAGAATTAAAGAGGAGTGCGAGATACACCCAACTATGGGAAAAGAGAAAGAGTAAAAAGGGCTAAACTCCACTGTAAATAAACGAAATAATCTTGTAAATAAAAATAAAATTGATTATGTATCAAAATAGAAGTTATGAACCCAAAACTGTGGATAACGATAATAATAATGATGAGAAAGTGTAATACTGAAAACCCGTTGGAAAAATGCGAGAAATCCCAACCCTTCAGAAAAGAAGACAGTACCTGTGCTGATTTCAAAGAAATTTGCAGAAACCCTGACAACGAAGAACGTCAACAGATAAACCTCCAATGTATACAATGCCCCATAAAAGAGAACAAGGACGAATTGAAACAGAATATCGAGAAAACCCAAACAATGGTAGAAATCCTACTGAAAAATAATGAAGAAATAACCAATATAAAAAATGAAAACCGAGAGATAAAGAAAACCCTAGAAACGATTACCAGACAAATTCAAAAGAAAGCCAAAGCAAATCCCAATAATAAACTAATCCAAGAAATTCAAAGAATCGTCCTGTCAATCAAAAAGCAACCAGGAAAACAAGTGGGACAGAAAAACGAACCCAGTACAACAATTCTATCAATCGAACTTATACTACCGATTAGTATAACATCTAACATGATACTCCTAATATGCTGTCTCATCCTCGGCCTAACGAAAAACAAACAGAGGCAAAATACCCCAATCCAGAAATTCAGAAGAATGTTCATCCAAATCCGAAAAATCAACAAAACCAACGACACTTCAAAACTCTCGCATATTTCCATCAATCACCCTTCAAGATCAACCCAGCTCGAAAGCGAAACCCAAGCCGTCAGTGATTCATTCGAAACCAAATATAACTAATTTACATTGATTTGAACTGATTCTATTAACTTAGACTGATTCACATTGATATTAAAATATACAATTGTCATTTGATTATGTACAGTAGCCGGACCTTAAGTCCATCTTTACCTTGATGATTAACTTTACCGTAGATATTTTTATGAATGTGAATGTTGAAAACAAAATGTATGTATCATTTTGAAAAGACAATCGAAATTGCGGGTCGCAATTTTACGGACCCCCGAGTGTTTTATGTTGGGCCAGAACGTAAACGGCCTTGAGGAATGTTTAAATGGATCAGTAACACACATGCAAATATATCATGCAGATTTAAATAAACCTATTAAACACCAATTAAACCCTATCAAATATGAGAAAAAAGAGAATTAAATATAAAATAATAAACATAAAAATAAATTAAAATAATAACAAAACGCACCAAGATTCGCACGATACAAACACAAACATAACAAGAAAACACAACAAATTCGACGAAATTGAAAAATTAATAAAAGTTCATGAAAATGAATTTTAAATCAAAAAATTTGAATTAGTAATAATTCAATAAAAATTCTAAATAAAAAATTATTAAAATAAATTGAAAAATAATAAAATTAAAGAATAGAATTCACTAGAAAATAACAAGGTCGAATTTTGTTTTACTGCATCAAATTTAACATGCGAGGTTAGGGACAGAAAATAGGTATAAATACTGATCCATTTTCACATTAAAACAGACATTATTGAAATTGTTTTAAAACCATTTTGACACCATTTTGAGATTGTTTTTAAAAACCATTTTTCAAATCTTATTTTAGGTGAGAAATATTTAGTTTGGAGCCCTCTCTCCACGTCACATCCTTGCAACCTCGGTAGAGCTCTGCTTGGATGTCGGCGTGGGGGGAGAGGTATTTTTATTTTATTTTATTTTATGCAATATTATGAAATTTTTATGTTATGGATTGAAATGGAGTGTAATTTATGTTTATTTGTTTAATAAATATTATTCATATCAATAAATTGTTTTTATATATTTAAATAAACTAAAATTAATTCTGTCGAAATTTTTCCAGCCCACAGCCAACACATAACGCAAGATAGGCAAAATACGAAACCCTGTAACCCACCATTACTCATTTTTTATGATTTTGGTCGTTCGGATTAATCTTTACCCACTACCCTTCCCTTTTCCTTGACCTTAAGATCTATTTGTGTTCACTTTGTATTTAATGAGTGCCCACTAGACTACTCAGTGTTAGTGATTTTGAGCCGAATATTGTTTGAAAGTTTATGTCGATTTTATCGAAATTGGGTGCAAATAAGTTGAGCCAAAAGAACCACTCACGAGCTACCTTCTTTCGCTATTTAGTTCTATGATTTGACGTTCAGGCGTGTCGTTACGCACGACTAGACCCTCATGAGCACGAAACGTTGGCATATGCACCTGCTCTTATACGTCTCGACTAGTGTGTTGAATTTGATTACTTGTGGTGGGTTTCTGGGTGTTGATATTTTGAAACTATATGGTTGTTACCCAGACAACCCCATACAAATATTCTTTCGCTTACCACTCGGCACCCGTTGCTAAGCAACATTGGAAGTGTGTTCAAGTGAGTAGATCGTCCGCAAAAAGTGAGCGCTATTACTAATGCTATAATTGGTCGAACTATCCATGGGTTCAACGAGCTTCCGGAAGAAGGCCTGTGATCGATTTAAATTTATAGGGTCCCTTGCTTACACTTCAGAACTGTCGATTTATTGATCGGATAACTCTACGAACTATTTAATATAACATTTATTAAACAACACGGTATGTTCACAAATTAGATACCGTTTGCCACTTTGAGCCGCCGACGTTTTGCGCGCTCAGCTCTTCCTGGCCGGTGCCTGTTGGGTTTGTCCTTGGGTGTTGCGGGAGGTATTTGGTCACGATAAGCCAACTGTGCCGGGGCGAAGATCAACGGATAAGTTACCGCTGCCCCTTCTTGACTCGCCGACAGTGCTGTTTCTAGTTCTTTGATTTGAGTCGTCAGATTTTGCGTCCGTTGACGTTCACTGGCCCACCCTTTTTGTACTGCCTCCATTCTTTGGTAGACCGCCTTTGCCTTTTTCGGCTCGATCCAGGTTCCCTTGATCTGCTGGATCTCTCGGGTGAGTTGTAGGAGTTGTTGTTGTAAATCTCTGTTAACTGCCTGGGCCTTGTCTAACTCCCTTTGAAGAATGGATGATTGACGAAAATTCATTTCTGAAATAAAATATGATTTCATAACATTTATTGTCGACTATAATCAATTAATCATTTATTTAAAAGAGCTTCGGACAATTGTTTGTTACTGGTGGGTTACAGGGTCTTGCCATTTTGTTTAACCCACTTATTGTTGTCCCGGTAACGCCATACAAATATCGCTTCGACTACCACTCGGCACCCATTGTTAGGCAACGTTGGAAATGTGTTCGAGTGGGTGGATTGTCTGCAAAAAGTGAGCACTATTACTAATACTGTAATTGCTCGGACAACCCGCGGGTTCAACGAGCTGTCGTTAGAAGACCTAGGCTCGCTTTAGTCTGTCCCTTGTGTGGAAATTCAAACCCATGCTGGTCAGTAGGAGGACAACACCATTTTCGACGACATGATGAGAGAGTTCACGACTTTCCGACGATCATTCTATTTATAATTATATCGAGAACACACTATTTTTGATTTGATCACAATTACAATTTCAAAGAAAAATATAATAGTTCATCTGTCAGATCAGTCATTTAAAATTGTTTTGTCTAGTAGCCGTGCGGCTTTACGGCGGGCACCTTCTTTGCGTCCCGGTCGGCGACTGCTGGATGGGACGGTTGGAGAATCTTTGGCCGGTGTGGAGTTGTGGATCTGATTCTGGTAGGGCAACTGGGATGGGGCGAAGATAAGCGGGTAAGTTACCGCTTGCCCCTCACGGCTTGCAGCCAGAGCGACTTCCAGCCCTAGGATTTGTGTCCGGAGACTCTGATTCAACTGACGCTTCTATGCCCAGCTCCTCTGAGCAGTTGTTAGGCGTTGGTAGATAGGCTTTAGCCTGGCTGGGTCCACCCAGGTAGATTTTACTTGCTGCACCTCCTTGGTGAGTTAGATGATTTGTCCGTAGAGTGATTGGTTGTTCTGCTGTGCTCGGGATAGTTCCTGTTGCAATAGTCGAGTAGGTTCCTTGGCTAATACAAACAAAGTTAAGTATGGAGATTCATGATAAGGGTGTGGTCGCACCATATTAACGTTAATTTAAACAAAATTCGTGTAATAATAAGAAAATTTCATCGGGCAGAAACAACTAACGACAATTTACAAATTTTATTTTTAATACTGATAGAAGAATAGCACAAAATCACAAGTTACCGATTTAATTTTTGTTATTCATCAACAAATAGAAAATGAAATTGAATCGTCACTAAAATGGATCTTCTTTAGGGGAATTGGCTCGCCACCCACTCTTCAGGTGTGTAGCCTGAGATTGCCATTGTTGGCCTTTTAGTATTGCGGGTCTGGGCCGTGTTGTTTGGTGGAGCCTGGTGGGGGGGCCAGTAAGAGTCGGCGATCCGACCCGCCAGCAAATCTTCTTCTACATTTGCCAAATGCTGGCGAGCTCGGGTCACCTGCGAGTTCAGGTCACATTGTTGCGCCACCAGGTTCTCCAGTTGCCGCCGGGCTTGCTGATATATTTCTTCCGACGGGCTCCATTGAGTAGACGTACCCACTCCCAGATTACTGGAATGTTTAGATTATTATTGGTAAATCAATTTTCTCGTTATGATTGTTTATGTTATTGACCCTATTCATAGGTAGAATGCATATCCTGCTGGATTTGTCGGAATCAGATCATTGTGGAGTGAAATGGTCAATGGTCGATTATTGATTTTCGGCGATTATCGATAATCCGAAATTTTATCATATTTACATGATTTGGTAAGTTCTCTGCTTTATGTATCAGTTTTTTAACGCTAATAGTTCCTTTTAGACATTGTTGCATGCCTCTGTTTGGCCTAGTTATATCAGTGCATCGGGTTCTGCAAATGGTCAGAACTTTAACTTATTTAATTTCGCACAATTTTGCTGTCGTTATAGGAATTCGGGAAATCATCTTTCGCGAGTGTTGGAATAATCATTTTAATGGAATAAATTTTATTACTTTTCTCAACTTAATGAAGTTCAATGATGTTCAATTATTTTTAATTAATTTCCATTATCTTTAGATAATTTAGGTCGATTTTACAGAAAGGAGAAACGAGGAAGCAGCCAAACGACTTCTTCCTTATTTCTCTTTTCTTCTATACGGAATAATATTGACGTTACGACCCCTGCGTTTCGCACGCTGGGTCTTCACGGGTACTGATCATTGGCGATTTTCCACGCGCTTACACGATTCTGCACTGTATAATGATTTTACTAACTTGCGATATGTGTTGGCTGTGGGCCGGAAAAATTTCGACAGATTAATTAAATATATAAAACAATTTAAACATTATAAATATTTATTGAAATATATTAAAGTAAAATACAAGTTACCATATCCATTCCAATAAAATTTTCATAAAAATACTTTCCTCCCCTCCCGCCGACGTCCAAGCAGAGCTCTACCGAGGTTGCAAGGATGTGACGTGGAGAAAGAGTTCCAAATAAAACTACTTCTCACCTAAAAATAAAGGCTTCACGATAGATTTTCAAACAAAATTCAAAATGACTTTCGATTCAAAAATGGTTTTTGGTTAAATTTTATGTGAAAATGTAGCGGTATTTATACCTATTTTCTGTCCCTAACCTCGCATGTTAATTTTGATGTTGTAAAACAAAATTCGACCTTGTTATTTTCTAGTGTATTCTAATCTTTAATTTTATTATTTTTCAATTTATTTTAATAATTTTTTATTTAGAATTTTTATTGAATTTTTTCTAATTCAAATTTTTTGATTTAAGTTTCATTTTCATGAGCTTTTATTGATTTATTAATTTTCGGTCGAATTTGTTGGGTTTTCATGTTATATTTGTATTTGTATCGTGCGAATCTTGTTGCATTTTGTTATTATTTTTATTTATTTTTATGTTTATTATTTTATATGTAATTCTCTTTTTTCTCATATTTGATAGGGTTTAATTGGTGTTTTAATAGGTTTATTTTAAATTTGCTTGTTATGTTTGCATGTGTGTTACCGATCCATTTAAACATTTTTCAAGGCCGTTTGTGTTCTGGCCCAACATTACTTAAACCGGAAAACTGGTCAGGTAAAGTAGTAATAAATCATGGAAAACATTTAGTGGAGTGATTGAAACGTGAATACGAACTCATTTATTTAAAACATTCCATTTAAAATTCATGCTTATTTAAGATGTTCGTAATGTTCTATCTCCTCCTCTTGAGGTACCGTTCTCTCGCATAAGGGTGTTCGCGTCGAATTTCGGTATCCTTATGTTCCTCTCTCATCTCCTTCGGCAGGATATGTCGTGGGACTACCACGTGCATTTCGCTCCTGGAGCCTGAAGTCATCCAGTTCGTAAGAAACATTATACAACGGGGCATACCCGTCGGTACTGGGTATCCTGCCAGCCGCAATATCGTCGTTGACCCGTTGCAGATATCGTCTCGTCTGTTCTACTTGCCGATTCGTCTCGGCTTGATGTATTTCGAGGCGCGCCAGTAGATATTCGGCCTGCCCTCGCATCTCCGTCGCCGGATTTCTTCCGGGTTCTCTTTTTATTGCTACATACGGGAGATCCACTTCGTCAGAGTCTCCTTGCGTGCCACCTCGGGTTTCACGGACCAGGAATATTCAAAATCTAGCGTATCACATCGCTTGCCTGCATCTAGCAGCCGAGTAAGCGGGGAACCGGGCTATTACTCGGGATGCGTCGATCCACGAGTCTTCTAGAACAATAAAATTATTATTCACAAATTACTGTCGACTGGGTTGTAGATTTAGATTGACGGATTTCGGATCGGGGCGACGCAATGTGACTTATGCGGCGCTCTGCGTCAGGGACCAACGTTCATGAGCCTATTTAGGTAGAGATTTCCGAAAATACACACAGTTCGTTGGCAGAGGTCCAGATCTATCAACAACATCGATTCTGGGTAACCCCTTGAGGTCCCCTCCTCCCGCGATATGTTTTTCAATTTATAATTAACTAGTTGTTGAAAATCCATTTATCATCTTCGACATCGCTTACGTCTAGATGGGCATAATCCCAATCGCCTATCTGTCTCGACTCAACTTATTTATAAAAATTGATCAATCATTAATCATTCGAGTCTAAAAAGATACGGTACATCTTATTCAAAATTATTCAGTCGTCAATACTTTATGTACTTATATCTACTATCAGTTAATAACATCGAAAATCTACTTATACGTTTATCTAAATACTTTTAGTTAAAATCAATTATTCATCCAAGTTTACTTTAGCTGTATCTACTACTACATTTATGAACCCTTGGTTTATTTAGCAAAGTCTCCTTTACCTCTAATTACTACTGGATTAATAAACATTTAGCTCATGAAAGATACTCTTAGTTTTATACCGATAATTTAGGCAAAATAATTTACTTATCGAAGTTAGATGTGCTTATAACGCTTAATAGAATCATAAACTTAGAGTTATAATGATATTCATATTTTTGGTGGGTATCTTCACCCCAAATTATAGTTGTTCAAAATCAATTTGTAACTACCAATAGTTATCAACCATTTGGGATTGAAAATGATTCCCTTATTCCCTATAAGTAATAAATAATTAGATTTTTAAAGGATATTTCATTGGTTGATAAATATTGGTACTAAAATTCATTTATTTCTCAAAATCAACGTTTGATGAATATTGGTATTAAAATTCATTTATTTCTCAAAAATCATCATAATTATAATTACTTCTAATCCATAAACATTCGTCTCCTATACTGACGGTTTAACAAACATACGCTTTAAATGTAATAGTAGGTTACTTTATTTGTTCAGTTCCGTTGTAGTCGGGAATCAAAAAAATTTATATCGAACCTCAAAATCCCGATAACAACATATTAGACCCCATCGAGGATCTGTCTGACATGACTCCTGACCTCTACCAACGATTTGTGCATTTCAAATTTAGTATTCTCATTATTAAATCATGGTTGGTTGTTTAATAATCAATCGGTTGGTGTAATTGCAATTGGTTCTTTTTATTTGGGTGATTCATTTGGCGATAGAATAAATAGGCAAAACAAAACAATATAGATTGATCGACATGACAGCATATTTATTGTTTGGTGATAAATATGATATATCTCAGGTTAAATTCGTCCGTATTGGTGTCCAGGATGGTCCATTGATCAGGTCATATTTACGCTAGGACTCGGAAAATATATCAAAATCAAATTTAAATAAGTTTAAAGGTTTACCTAATTGTGCGGATCCACTAGTGCTCGCGATGTTGGGTTCCTCGGAAAACTGACGTTTTCTGGCAATCTGCTCTAGCCTTCGGGACATTATTAATTGAATTAAAATGACCAATTCCTAGTCGAGTTACTTATTATATGGCTAGTATGTCTCCGGGGTTAGAAGATTGTCTGGTGCACACCTTATTGATTGTACGATAGTGTGCGCATCCGATTGAAGTTGGTTAATTTAATTACTACTTTCTAGTGGCGTGTGCATATGCCCTTTACGGTCGATAATAATGTTGATTCGCCCTTATCTATTTACATTTTTGGGATTTAGTGTGCACGATGAAAAATCGCTTCATCTAATGGCATTTGGAGAAAATTAGTTTGTGGACTGTCCTCGTGGAATTATTCATCATTCATTTTATTTAACCTGTGTGTACAATGCAAATCTACTTCATTAATGACATTTAGGGAAAAATCAGGTCGGCGTACTCTTATAGTGGATTTATTTATAAATTATGTTTATTCACTTCAACATTTGACTCCGGGAGTTTACTGTTATCTTACTCATTCATGAAGATCTTATGGAAAGGACTGTCAGTGGATTGGTCTATTCTTGGGAGATTACCGTCGGAAATCAGTGCGCAATGGGATGATAAAATAAAAATGACTATTCCAAGATGACATGTCAATTACTCCGATAATTCTGGATCTATCGCGCAGGTCGATTCTATCGGGACGATTCCAGCCATGAATTTTTTGCTTTTATTTAGTATTATTAATTTTATTCGATTTTATTCATTTATTGCCGCTATTATTTGGCTCGGGTGTTCGCCGATTAATGTAGAATTTTTCAAAATAGAAACCTGGGTGACTTCCTGATAGTTTGATTATTTTGTGGGGTTGGGTCCTAAAGTATTATCCACATATTTCTTTTATTATTTATGGGCGAGGATTCGGGTCTTGTTCGTTCTGAGGAAAACTTGACTAGGAGTACGCATTTGGATTTTTTGGGCCTTTCTAACTATTGTATTTTTCTTTATGCAGTTATTAATTTGGGGTAAATTTCGCTTAACAAATTTTTCCAATTACTTTGGATTGTTATTATTCCTTATACCTTCATTGTGACCATCGCATTTATTTGGGGTTAGTTATAAGGCGTCGAGATTTCAATTTGATAGATGTTATTCCCATGACTTTAGAGATCTTAGCAAGATCTTTGCGTTTACCGATACGACACTTCGAGGGTTAATTTTATTGGCAGCTCTATTGCAAAGAAAATCTTTATATTTTAGTCAAAATGTTTGGTTATATTTACGAATTTCAGTGAAATAATATTTGGTTTTATAATCTTTAACAAATTCGTTACGCCGGAGTTTAGTATTTTAGTTAGTAATACTTCGTAAAATTCTTGTTATTAATTCAGCCGATTAATAAGATTTTAATGACCATTAGCGAGATTCTCATATTTTTATTATAGCAACGATTTTATTATTTAAAATCCCGTCACCGTCCTTCATTTTGATCCTCAGTGCATTGTGTTTATATTATAGTTACTGAGTGCCCACTGGACTACTCGATGTTTGAATTTTTAGCCGTATGTGAAAA
This sequence comes from Schmidtea mediterranea, assembly GCA_022537955.1. NCBI lineage: Eukaryota > Metazoa > Platyhelminthes > Tricladida > Dugesiidae > Schmidtea > Schmidtea mediterranea. The sequence continues at coordinate 97,895,048 of CM039681.1, forward strand.
ATAAGTTTAGGTCGAGTTTATGGGAAATGAGCGACGACGAAACAGCCAAAAGACTATTTCCCCTTCTCCCTTTTCCCCTATACGAAATCATATTGACGTTTCAGCTCCTGCGTTCTCACGCCCGAGCCTTCACTGGCACGAATCATTGGCGATAATACACGCACTTACACGATTTCGATTGTATATTTGATTTTACTGACTTGTGATATGTTTCGGCTGTGGGCCGGAAAAACTTCGACAGAAAAGTCTATTCACTTAAAATATACATATATTTTTGCCATATTCATAATTGTCATTCATATATCATATACCATAACTACCTCTCCCCACGCCGCGATCCAAGCAGAGCTCATTTGAGGTTGCAAGGATACGACGTGGAGAGAGTGTCGAACAATCTCTCACTCACATCGAATTTCAAGATCTTCACTGGTTAGACGAAAATTGGTTCAGATTAAAACTGATTTCAAGTTTTGTAAAACTGATTAAAATTGTGTAGAAATGAATCGGTATATATACCTATTGTACGACCCTAACCTTGCGTGTTCTTTTTGATTTAGTAAAACAAAATTTGACCTTGTGATTTTCTAGAATATTCTATTCTTAATTTTATTATTTTGTAATTTAATTTGACAATTTTTCTTTTGAATTTTTTAATTGAATTATTTCTAATTCAAATTCTTTGATTTTTATTCCATTTTTATGAAATTTCGCATTTTTTGATAAATTGTCAAATTTCGGTCAAATTGTTAGGTTTTCATGTTATGTTTATGTTTATTTCGTGCGGATCTTGTTGCACTTTGTTATTATTTTATTTTATTTTTGTGTTTTATAATTTTATATTTAATTGTTCTCTTTCTCGTATTTTAGCAAGGTTAGTTGATGTTTTAATAGGTTCTATTTTAAATCTGCATGCTGTATTTGCATGTGTGTTACCGATTCATTTAAACACTTTACAAGGCCGTTTGTGTTCTGGCCCAACACTTGGTATATGCTTTGGCTGTGGGTCGGAAAATAAATATTACCATTGGATAAAGCTTCGATGCACAAAAGTTGTCGGTTGTAAATATTTATTCAGCATATCACATCGACCATCAGAAATTCATTCAGAAAAACATGCTAAATTGGCAATTCGTAACTCATAAAATCATCGTGAAACTATTCATAAATTCATATGGCAGTAAGCATTCAGGTTCAACGCACAAATCAATACTCACCAGCTGAGAGTAAGACAAAACACTTACCAGTGTTAATTGAATGAATGCACGACTCTCAACTTGTTATACACACCAACTAAATTTAGACTGAAAATTTTCTGAAAAATAAGGCTGAAAATTTGTCAAAACACATAAGTATATATACCTACAATTTGACCGTAACCTTGCATGTTATTTTTATTGTGATAAAACAAAATTTGACCTTGAAGTTATTTGTGCTATCTAAATCTAATTTTTATTATTTTCTTAACTATTTCTCCAAACAAAAATATTTTATTTTAATTCATTTTATTCATTAATTTTCTACTTTTATATAAATTGTCGATTTTTGGTCAAATTTCTTGTTATTATTGTTGGGCTAGTACAAGGTTTTGTTTAAATGGATTGGAAATAGCACGCAAACACAACATGCAGATTTAAAATCGGACCCATAAACATCAAATAACCACCTCAAAATGCGAGAAACATATAATTAAAAGTATAACATTAAAAAACATAAAAGTAAATTAAAATATTATCAAATGCACCAAGATCTACACGAATTGACATAAAAATAGCATAATAACAAAAGATTTGACCGAAAACTGACAACTTACGAAAAAAGAAAAGAGTTAATGAATAAATTGAAAAAAATAAAATAACTCTAGCCAGAAATAATTAAAATAAAAGTTAATGAATAAATTGTCAAACAAAATCGAGAAAATAATAAAAATTAGAAATAAATTAGACAATTAATATCAAGATCAAATTTTATTTTATCGAATGAAAATTAACTCTCAAGGTTAGGGTCACAGAATAGGTATATATACTAATCCATTTTCACAGAATTTTAACATTTAACCACTCGAACCAAGTGACGACTTTTAATCGCAATCACTTTAGTCAATTAACAAGGAGCAACTCTCGGCAATAATTTCAACAATACAAAATCAAGCAACTTATATGTAAGCCCTACTTGATCGTATGTGCGGGAATCTTTTGTCGTGTATCTGAATGTATGACCCAAACTAATAGATGAACAATGATGTAGTTATTTGAAAATATATGTATTCAGAGATAGATTCTTCTATGTCAAAATTTTTCTGGCCCACAGCCACACAATACACAAGTCAATAAACTCATACATAACTAGTGTTGGGCCAGAACACAAATGGCCTTGAGAATTGTTTAAATACATCAGTAATACAGCATGAAAACCCAGCACCAAGATAACTTAAAATACAATATACAACACCAACTAAACACTTTAAAATCTGAGAGAATATAAATAAATATAAAATTAAAAAACATAAAAGTAAAATAAAATAAATACAAAATGCATCAAGAACCGCACGAAATCTACATATAAAATAACATAATAACAAGAGAAATTGACCGTAAAATGACCATTTATATAAAAGTAAAAATTAATGAATTAAATGAATAAAAATAAAATATTTCTAGCTGAATAAATTTACTTAAAAATGTTAAAAATAAATTACCAATTTAAATTAAGAAATAAATAAAAATTTAATTTAGATAACACAAATAATTTCAAAGTCGAATTTTGTTTAATCGCAATAAAAATAACACGCAAGGTTGAGGTCGAATTGTAGGTATATATACTGATGTGTTTTCACAAATTTTCAGCACAAATTGACAACCAAATTTCAACCAAATTGACAGACTGTGTACAGCCAAATTGACCAGACAAGATCAGACCCAAAATTAACAGGCTGTGTGCAGAGACAAATTTAATTCTACTATTAACTGTAGCTGGTCAGATTGATTTTAAATTACTGTTGTCGAATTGTGGTATTTCTTTTTGGTAGTGTTTTTCAATTGCCTACAATTATGGAATTTTATGTCATGAAATGAAAAGTTTATATGGAGAATCTTTATGGAATTTTATGATATGAATGTAGAATTTATATGAAGAATATACGATTTCGCCTCGAAACTTTTATCGAATTTAGATGGTAACATTTAATTTTTTTTTATTTTTTGTGGCCCACAGCCAAAAACAAACTGCAAGTAATTAAAATTACACATAATCTATCGAACTGTGTAAGTGCGTGTAAAATCGCTAATAGTTCGTGCCCGTGAAGGCTACGGCGTGAGAACGCAGTAGCCGGAACGTGAATATTGTCCATTTTAGGGGAAATTGGGAGGCGGGGAAGTAGTTTTGGCTGCTCCTTCGCCATTCTTTTCCTGAAAAACAGACCAAAAATCTTTAACAACATTCGGCTAAAAATCATTAACACCGAGTAGTCCAGTGGGCACTCATTAACTATGAAATGAACATACATAGATCTTAAGGATAAAGAGAGGGAATGGGAAGCGGGGAAAATTGCGAAATCGTTGCAACAGTTAAAATGAATAGCCATAAAAAAAAGATTAATCCGAAAGACTAAAATCATGAAAAATAATTTTTTTTAATAATATATACGAATTAAATAGATTATGTTGAATTGAAACGGAAAATATGGGCAGAACGCTGCGCAAATTTTCGGAAATAATTAAAATACTTATCATGAAACTATAAAATAAAGGCGGATCGCTGCTCAAATTTTCCAAATCAGTTAAAATACTTATCTAAAATAGTAAAAGAAAAGTGAAATGCGGCTCAACTGATAGTATAAGATTATTACGAAACTGAAAAATAAGGGCAAAATGCTGCTCAAATTTTCCGAATTAATTCAAATACTTAGCAAAAATAGTAAAGTAAAAATGGAACGCATAAAATAAGGGCAGAACGCTGCTCAAATTTTCCGAATCGATGAAAATACTTTATCGAAAATTGCAGAATAAGGATAAAACCGTATAATAAGGACGGAACGCTGCTCAAATTTTTCGAATTAACAAAAATACTTTATCGAAAACCGGAAAAATACAGATGGATTACGGTTAAATTTTTGTATAAGAAAAATATTTCTTAACCCTGAGGAATAAAGACGAATCCCTACACGAAAATTTGTTAATAATATTGCTAATAATATTGATAATAATAATAATAATAATAATAATAATAATAATAATAATAATAATAATAATAATAATAATAATAATAATAATAATAATAATAATAATAATCATAGTACTTGTAATAATAATGATAATAATTATGATAATAATGATAGCAATAATAATAATAGTAGTAATAATAATAAATATAATGGTAATTATAGTAATAAGAATAATAATAAATGTAATAGTAGTAACAATTAATAAAGGTAATACATATAATAGTAACAATGATAATGCTAGTAATAATAATAAGGAAAAAAAATTTCTTCTTGTTCAAAGAGTTAAGGGCAAAATGACTTTCGTTGCATATGAAGCATGGCATATTCTTGGTTTTCATTGCAAAAACAGACTGCTGTCTTTGTACTAAATTAAATCGTGAAACAATATCACCGATTGACGTTGATTTTTGTCATCTAACTTCAGGGGTAAGGGTAAAATATATACTGTGTGAATATTTACCATAATAAGCGGTGTTCATGCCATAGAATAATCATCAACACGGACGACGATAAGAAGGACTATGGGAATGGACATAACAATGAATGATATGAGAGTATAGGTTAACATTTGAAAGAGATAGGAGAAAAATGGGACCCAAGAATCGAAATCGAGCACAGACCTTCTATCGGCAGCTCGTTGGACCCATGGATCGTTCGGTCAATTATAGCATTAGCAATAACGCTCACTTTTTGCGGACGATCTACCCACTCGAACACAGTTCCAACGTTACTTAGCAACGGGTGCCGAGTGGTAAGCGAAAGAATATTTGTATGAGGTTGTCTGGGTAAAGATAGCAATCTATCTTTTCGCTTTCTTAGCTGTAATTAGAGAATCATATTTGTGATAGAAAAGGATATTGTTGTATCCTCGGTGACATAAGTCGTAGCTTCGATGTTGTATTGCAAACCGGTCGAGCCGTTTGTAGTTTGCATTCACTTTTTCATTCAAAGTCTACAAAACTACAATTCTTTTAAACACACTTCTTTCGAGTTTCAGAAAAGTAACGGATTTGTCTAAATTGTCCTAGATTTCATCATAAGTCACCAACATACTCCTGATACTATTCTGTTTCGAAATTTGAAGAAGCTATTCAAAAATCCAGTTCGAATGAATTAGTTTGAGTTTGTAAGCTTATGCGAACCTTAATAATTTGTTAGTTATCCTTTCCCCATGTTCATAATAGTTCTGGTCACAGTATTCTGCAAGTATTTTCTGCTGTGATTTTTTAGTCATAGCTCGCTTGTCTACACACATACATTTTACTATGGTAAAAGAATAAAATTTTCCATTTCATATTTTTTTGTCTCTTTTGTTGCCAATTTTGCATTTCCTTTATCAAAAATATTTGTAATAAATATAAGCATTCTTCGATATTCATTAAATTTTCATTATTTTTCTTAAGTTCTGCACTTTCTGACACAAGGCTAAAATGTATCTAAAATGTATTCTAAATTAATTACTATTAGAAGAAGATTTAACTTTATTCATAATTCGTTTCAAATTATATATTATTTAAACAAAAACTATTTTCCTTACTTTAAAAATATTTCAAAGAAAGATATTAATCCCCCTAAACCAGCTCAGTTATAATCGTTTCATTTCGCAAAAATTTATTACCTTTATACTAAACCTATAAAAACACCATTACATTGGCGAATATTTTGGTTCGGTCAGTTCCAAATGTAACTTCTCAAGACAAATAAGGTATATTTTTTCTTGTATTTTCCATGATTTACGTGGTTATGACTTGAAGGTAATGATAGAAGCATTGTTGGGGACCCCCTGGTTCTCATCCCATTCCCATATATTTTAAGTCAACTTTATTCGTAAATGAGTTATTGGTATTGCAAGCTCTAGTATATTGAAAAAAAATATGAGTCAGTGTTCATGACCCGGAGAAAATAATTATCCACATGACAATCCGAATACCATGTTAAATCAAGTCTAATCTTAACGTCCCTTCTATGAACATTTGAAGTATTCCATACAATGAGCAGTAACAAGAGTATTATTATCAAGGGTGTCAATCGCATCATCAACAATAAAGTTCTAAGGGCCTCGTTAAACGGTTTGAGAATATTTAAAGATAATAATTATAAATAATAAAAATAAATATGATAATAATTATATATAATAATTATATAATAATTATAATAATTATATAATAATTATAATAAATATAATAATTATAAATATGAAAAGATAGCAATTTTAAAATTTAAGGTCACAATTAAAAAAAATGGTTTAACAAAATTCATTAATTTCAAAGTTAAATTATTAAATAACCCAAATTCATAAAGTGTAAAATATTGATCGTCATGGACAATAATAATAATAATAATAATAATAATAATAATAATAATAATAATAATAATAATAATAATAATAATAATAATAATAATAATAATAATAATAATAATAATAATAATAATAATAATAATAATAATAATAATAATAATAATAATAATAATAATAATAATAATAATAATAACTATGTTTATTGATGATAAAACTAATATACAAATTCACTAAATCAAATTAAAAATATTTAGTTGATGCATTTATAACCATTTCCCGTATATTTCTCCATCAAATGTGTTATCAGTGTTGGGATATAAATTCATTTTTACACATGATTTTAGACTAAATTTTCTAAAATTTCTATACAATAATAATTTTTGACGAACAAAATATAATTTAAGAAACAACTCCAGAAATTTTGAATTGTTTACATTCGCATTCTTCATATTTTGTTCAATGGCCTTTCAAGTATTTTTGGAACAAAATAAAACCTGAAGATCTCCACAATTCTTTCAACACAATTTCATTATTAAATCAAATAATTTCTCTAATTAAGTGAGAAGTGAGTGTTGAGAACAACAAATAACAATTCACAAGGTCATATAAATATTGTCATCGTAAACATTTATTCAAAGATTATGAATTTGAAATTTCTGATTGTGATTTATTTTTGTTTGACATATGTTCATGTCAAGGGGTTGATCGGAATCGGTGCGAATATCGGCATTAGACTTGGGTTGACTATAGGTTCCGATTACGGATTCCAAGAAGTCAACAATTTCCTAACGACAATCAGAACGGGCTTATCAGATAATGAATATAATATGATTCAAAGAATATTTAGTGACATACGAACTATCAATGGAAATATATATGGGTTAGGTGTAAGCAAAGAAGTAGTCCAAGCTATTATAGACCAATTGAGACTGTTGGAACAAAAGCAAGCAGAATTGCAAGAAATACAAACAGCGTTTTTCCCAAATTATGATCTAGTTGAATTTTTCAAAGTTGTCGTATAATTAATAAATAATTTGTCAAATTAAATGCATTAATTTTGAATATATGCAAAATATACCATAATTCTTTTAATTATTATTATTATATTATGTTTGTTATTGTAATTATAATATAGTATTAATAAGAAATATAAATTTGCGAGATTTACATATCAAATTTAAAATTTAAAATTTTAAACTAACTTTTTTTTATTTATATTAAATAATAATTTTAGTAAATTTAAAAATTGTTTAAGAAACATCTCCAGAAACAAAAATAAAGCTTTATTAAAAAATTTGAAATTTAAGTTTTTGAAATTAAAAAAAATCAAAAATTATTGTTGATATAAACAATTCTTAATTAATTAATTTCTTTTCTTAGAGTAGGTAGTTATGAGGTCACTGACGCTTATCCTCCCTCTTTTGCGACGGATTAATTACGTAATTACGTAAAAATCTCTGATTACCTTGATTACATAATTATGTATTCAAGATAATTAATTTTTGTGTGCGCACATTTTTTTGAAAAAAATATTTTGAATTTGGCATATTTATTTTGAATTTATTTTGGTGATATTGCTTTGATGTTTAAAACTTTTTGAAATGATTTTAAATTTTATATATTGATTTTAAAGTTTTTATGTATTGATTTAAATTATTTATATATTGATTTTAAATTTTTTAATTTTAATTTAAGTTTAATTTGAAATTTTGATTAATCATTAAAGTAATTTTGAATATAATTTTAAATATAATTTTGAAAGTTTATTTTTAAAGTAAATTAATAAAGTAAAATTTTAAAGTAAATTTTTCAAAGTAATTTAGAGTTAACAAAATAAACTTTACAAAATAATAATAATAATAATAATAATAATAAAAATTTATTTAATTTACTTCGTCACAAATCATCTTATAATAAGCTCTTCTTAGTTCTGCCATCAAAATAAGGACAACTTCTTTCTTCTTGTAGTCCCTGCAGCATCTGCATCTAAATGGGCAAGTCAACATTGAGCGATCTGTAAAAACAATGCAGTCATCTAAACATTTCAAACCAGATCCTTGAACTGATTCGTAATGCATCCGTAAATTTTCTTCGATGTTGATTCCTGTCATTTGATAAATCCGTGTTGCCAAAAATTCAGGAGCACAATTTATTTTATGTATTTATTTTTATTCGTTTATTTTTATGTGTTTATTTGTTGAGAATCAATTTTTATTAAGTATTTAATTGGGTGAATTTAATGTTGTTGAAATAATAATAATAATAATAATAATAATAATAATAATAATTATTAATATTATTATTATTATTATTATTATAATTATTATTAATATTTTGTAAAGTTCCTTTTGTTAACTCTAAATTGCTCTGAAAAAATTATACTTTATTAATTTACTTTCAAATTATACTTTCAAAATTATATTTAAAATTATATTCAAAATAACTTCAACGATCTTTCCAAATTTCAAATTAAACTTTCAAAATTTACTTTCAAAATTTACTTTAAAAATTTAAAATCAATACATAAATATTTTAAATCAATACAAAAAAATTTAAAATCAATTCAAAAAATTTAAAACATTAAAAAAATATCACCAAAATAAATTCAAAATAAATATGCCAAATTCAATATATATTTTTCAAAAAATGTGCGCACACAAAAATTAATTATCTTGATTACATAATTATATAATCAAGATAATCTGAGATTAATTTTGTAATTATGTAATTAATCCGTCGCAATTCATATAATATTTTGCATTGCACAAATAAAAGTAACAATTAAATAAAATACTCATTATTTATTTTCTTCAATAAGAAATATATCCATTTGATATATTAGGCGAGTGACATCAGATAATTACAGTTAAACGGAGTCATAAACCTTATTATGGCCGCTTTGAAAATATAATGCAAATTGAGGTAAAAGCAAAGAAATTTTAAAAAAATTACTCTTAAACTACATATACTCAATACTAAAAAATAATTATAATAATAATATTGTTGGGCCAGAACACAAACGCCGTTGAAAATTGTTTAAATGTATCAGTTATACGGCAAGAAAACCAAGCACCAAGATAACTTAAAATACAACATACAACATCAACTAAACACTCCAAAATTTGAGAGAATATAAATAAATATAAAATCAAAAACCATAAAAGTAAAATAAAATAAATACAAAAAGCATCAAGAACCGCACGAAATTTACATAAAAATAACATAATAACAAGAAAATTTGACCGAAAAACGACAAGTTATATAAAAGTAAAACATTGATGGATTAAATGAGTTAAAATAAAATATTTTTGGTTGAATAAATATAATTAAAAATTTAAGAAATAAATTCCCAATTTAAATTATGAAAATAATAAAATTTAATTTAGATAACACAAATGATTTCAAGGTCAAATTTTGTTTTATCGCAATAAACATAACACGCAAGATTAAGGTTAAATTATAGATATATATACTGATGTGTTTTCACAACTTTTCAGACAAATTACAAAACTGTGTGCAGAAACTTGACAGATTGTGCGTAAATAACAAAACCGTGTGCAGAGAGACAAATTTAATTCTAGTGTTAGTGTGCAGATGATCAGACTGAGTTTAGTATGTAAATGTCTATTTGTGGTCTTACTTTTCAGTAGTATTTCCAATTGCTTGTAGTTTATGGTGAAAATATGAAATGAATAATTTTAATGAAGAATATACGTTTATGCATCGAAGCTTTTATCCAACTTAGATGGTAATATTTATTTATTAATTTTCCGGCCCACAGCCAGTACATACTACAAGTAAATAAAATCATACATACTATAAAACTGTGTAAGTGCGGTTTCTCCGTCTATAGTTCGTGTTCTTGAAGGTCCATGTCGTGAGTAAGGACGGATTTTGAACGTCAAAAGTTTCCTATAGGGGCGATAGTTAGATCGGGGGTAGTCTTTTGGCTGCTCCAATTTCTTCCTTCGTCTGAAAATTTGACCAAAAATCATTTAGACATATGCTCAAAATCACTAACACCGAGTAGTCCAGTGGATACTCATTGAATACAATGTGAAAACAAGTAGATCATAAGAACAAAGAAAGGGAAAGAGTAGCGGGGAAAATTGCGAAATCGTTGCAACAGTTAAAATGAATAGCCATCGGAAAAAGATTAATCCGAACGACCAAAATCAAGAAAAATAATGTTTTTAAATAAGAATTAAATAAATTAATTTGAGTTGAAGCGGAAAATATGAGCGGGACGCTGCTCAAATTTTCCGAATTGATTCAAATACTTAACAAAAATAGTAACGTAAAAAGGGAACGTGTAAAATAAGGGTGGAACGCTGCTCAAATTTTCCGAGTCAATGAAAATACTTTGTCGAAAACTGTAGAATAGGGATGAACCGTAAAATAAGGGCGGAACGCTGCTAAAATTTTCGAATTTACAAAAATAATTTATCGAAAACCGAAAAATATAGATGGACTACGGCTAATATTGTATATCAACAAAAAATTTTTAACGCTGAGGAATAAGGACGGATCCCTACAAAATCTTAATAATAATAACGATAATGATAAGGGTAATGGTAATTATAATAATAATAATTATAATAATAATAATTATAATAATAATAATAATAATAATAATAATAATAATTTATAAATAAATAATTAAATAAATTTGGCAACGATTTAATTAAACGATAACGCCAATAAAAAACCTTTCTTACGATATATTTCGATAGCACAGCTATCATCTTCAGGTACTCAAAACCAACTAAAAATATTATGAATTAACATTTAATTTAAACAAATTATTTTTTATTAATTTAATTTTTTAATAAATAAATATTTTTAAAAATATATTTTAAATTAATTTTAAATTTTAAATTTTTTACTTATATTCTAATTTTTTAAAAATTAATGCAATTTAAAATTTTCAATTATTTTAATAATATTAAAAAAACAAACATGATTTAACATACGTAAACTATTTAAAAACATTCAAAACCTTCGTAGTCACAGCACTCTGCACATTAATCTTTGGATCCAATGACCTTATCAGCAATGCTTCACATATCACTCGTTCCCAATAACTATTAAAACTTCTCAACAAAATTCTAAAATCAGACAAGGTATGTGGATGATATTTTTCTTATATTTGAAAACCAGAAACATGTAGAACCGTTTTTGCAGTTTATGAACAGTTTACATAAAAACATTGTATTCACATGTGAAACGGAGAGAAAGTCATCAATTGCGTTTTTGGATTTGTTAATTCAACGCAAAGATAAACAGTATGAGACAGAGATTTATAGAAAACCAACTGATACTGGTCTTTATACTTCTCCAGAAAGCTTTTGTGAATTTAAGTATAAGAGAAATATGGTGAAAGGATTGATTTATCGTTCATGGGCTTTATCTTCTACTTTTGCTAATTCGGTAAAAAGTGTTGATAAATTGGTTGAGTTGTTGATAAAGAATGGATATTCTAAATCATTTTTATTGTTGATGATAAAAGAAACTGTTGATAAATTGATTAAAAATCCTAAGGATCCATGTTGTGGAAAGTCTGAATGTAATTTGTCGGATGGGTGTGAATTGAGTGTTGATCTGGGTGATTGTAAAAATGGATATAAAAAAATTGAGCCTAAATATGTGTTAGTATTGCCGTACTCTGAAGGCTTTACAAATTATAAGAGGAAGTTGGGTAAACTGATAGGAAATTTAGAGTATAAGATCGTCTCTAATTCGTGTAAGGTACGCAATATGTTTATTAATAAATCAAAATCTCCGGTTGGATTGTGTTCTGATCTCGTTTATCAATTTACATGTAATGGGTGTAATGCCACATACATTGGAGAGACTTCCCGTCATCTCTGTACTCGAGTTCTAGAGCATTGTCGATTGAAGGGTTTGACCAATATTAGTGAACACAATAGAGGCTGTAAAAGTGATATCAGAATGTCTGATTTTAGAATTTTGTTGAGAAGTTTTAATAGTTATTGGGAACGAGTGATATGTGAAGCATTGCTGATAAGGTCATTGGATCCAAAGATTAATGTTCAGAGTGCTGTGACTACGAATGTTTTGAATGTTTTTAAATAGTTTACGTATGTTAAATCATGTTTGTTTTTTTAATATTATTAAAATAATTGAAAATTTTAAATTGCATTAATTTTTAAAAAATTAGAATATAAGTAAAAAATTTAAAATTTAAAATTAATTTAAAATATATTTTTAAAAATATTTATTTATTAAAAAATTAAATTAATAAAAAATAATTTGTTTAAATTAAATGTTTATTCATAATATTTTTAGTTGGTTTTGAGTACCTGAAGATGATAGCTGTGCTATCGAAATATATCGTATGAAAGGTTTTTTATTGGCGTTATCGTTTAATAATAATAATGATGATAATAATAATCATGGTATTTGTAGTAATGATGATAATAATTATGATTATAATAATAGTGCTAATAATCATAGTAGTAATAACAATAAATATAATGGTAGTTATAGTAATAAAAATAATAATAAAGGTAATAGTAGTAACAATTAAGAAAGGTAATATATATAATAGTAACAATGATGATGCTAGTAATAATAATAGGGAACATTGTTGTTATAATAGGGATAAGAGTAAGAGAGCTAGTGTGTGAATATTTAACATAACAAAGGGTATACAGGCCAAAGAATAATCATCAACACGGACGACGATAAGAAGGACTATGGGAATGGACATAACAATGAATGATATGAGAGTATAGGTTAACCTTTGAAAGAGATAGGAGAATAATGGGACCTAAAAATCGAAATCGAGCACAGGCCTTCTATCGGCAGCTCGTTGGACCCATGGATCGTTCGGTCAATTATAGCTTTAGCAATAGCGCTCACTTTTTGCGGACGATCTACCCACTCGAACACAGTTCCAACGTTGCTTAGCAACGGGTGCCGAGTGGTAAGCGAAGAATATTTGTATGGGGTTGTCTGGGTAACAACCATATACTTTCAAAATATCAACACCCAGAGACCCACCAATAAGAATAATAATAATAGTATTAGCAGTGACAATGGATTAGAATAATACATATAATAGTAAAAATGATAATACCAGTAACAATAATAGTAGTTATAATAGGGATAAGGGTAAGAAAGATACTGTGTGGATATTTAACATAACGAAGATTTACAGGCCATAGAAATATCAATAATACGAACAACGACAAGGAGGACTATGTGAATGGATATATGGATAAATGATATAGTGGTATAGATTAATATTCGGATGAGATAAGAGAATAATAAAACCTAAAAATCGAAATCGAGCATAGGCTTTCTATCGGCAGCTCGTTGGACCCATAGATCGTTCGGTCAATTATAGCATTAGTTATAACGTTCAATTTTTTCGGATGATCTACCCACTCGAATACAGTTCCAACCTCTCTTAGCAACGGGTGCCGAGTGGTAAGCGAAAATATATATATGGGGTTGTCTGGGTAACAACCATATAGCTTCAAAATCTCAACGCCAAGAAAACCAATAATAATAATAATAATATTAATAATAATAATAATAATAATAATAATAATAATAATAATAATAATAATAATAATAATAATAATAATAATAATAATAATAATAATAATAATAATAATAATAATATAATAATAATAATAATAATAATAATAATAATAATAATAATAATAATAATAATAATAATAATAATAATAATAATAATAATAATAATAATAATAATAATAATAATAATAATAATAATAATAATAATAATAATAATAATAATAATAATAATAATAATAATAATAATATAATAATAATAATAATAATAATAATAATAATAATAATAATAATAATAATAATAATAATAATAATAATAATAATAATAATAATAATAATAATAATAATAATAATAATAATAATAATAATAATAATAATAATAATAATAATAATAATAATAATAATAATAATAATAATAATAATAATAATAATAATAATAATAATAATAATAATAATAATAATAATAATAATAATAATAATAATAATAATAATAATAATAATAATAATAATAATAATAATAATAATAATAATAATAATAATAATAATAATAATAATAATAATAATAAGAATTATATTTAGAATTTAAACAAATGTAGGGTTTATGGTTTGTGTAACTTTGACCCCAAATAGAACTTTTCTTTGCCCTCCAATAACTACCGTTGCTAGGCAACGTTGGTAATGTAACCACTGGTTTGAGATCGCCAAAGGTGAGAGCTATGAAAGAACTACTCTGGCCGACCCCAAGGTGGGTTCAACGCACTACCGATAGAAGGTTTAGGTGCGCTTTCTTATCCTGATCCCCTGCTTGAAGTTCTTATCAATTGGACTTGTTCTCTGAACCACGCGAGATTCGATTAAATTAAACCTTACAGCTAACTAACCTATTGATACAATTAAGTCAAATTCAAGAAAACATTTATTGAATAATAATTCGAAATTTATGTTATGCTGTTTTTTGCGTGGCACGGCGTTTGGCTCGTTCCGCTTTTCCGGGGCGAATCTTGATGGGCTTATTCGCGGGTTTAGTGGCCTCTGTTGCGTCCCGATAGGTCAGTTGATCTGGCGCGAACACCAGCGGGTAGGCCACCGCGTTGCCCTCTTGGCAAGCAGATAACGCTACCACAAAGCCACGAATCTGTACTTTCTGAGCCTGATTGAGCAGCTTCTCCTCATCCCATCCCCGTTGTGTGGCGGCCATCTTCTGGTAGAGGGTCTTCGCTTTTCTCGGCTCTATCCAGGTCACTTTGACCTGCGGTATCTCTCTTGTCATATGTATCGTTTGCTGGTGCAATTCTGCATTTACCTTTTGTGCCTTGTTCAACTCCCGTCGTAAGATCTCACACGGCCTTATATCTACAAAGAAGGAAAATCGTCATAAATTATATAATCTTTCACAAATCTCACTCATCTCGCTTATAATTTTGTGTCGAAAAACCTTAACATCAGGCGTACTTTAATCTCTTATTACTAATTAGTTAATAAATAAAAATAAATAAAACAAAACAAATTGAAGCTTAAAGATTTATTTTATTACAGTTAATGGCGTTCGGACCTTGGGTAGCCTCGGTTGAAGTCCTGCCATGAATATCCACGAGCAAATGGATGGTCGCGATTGTTATTAGGGCATCTCTCTCCGTACCGCAATTCTCACGGGAGAACATTTTGCGGAACCACCACATTGATGGCGGCGGTCCTCTCGTTTAGGCTCGAGTCATCGAGTTCATACGATGTATTGTGTGAGTGGGCGTATCCATCCGTGCTTGGGATTCTGCCCGCTGCGATTTCTGCTAGCTGACATCTGGCACTCTCCACCTGTTGGTCTGTTTGTCGCTGGTGCTCCTCAAGACGAGCTAGAAGATACTCGGTCTGTCCTCTGATCTCCCGGGCTGGGTTGCGGTCGGGTTCTCTTTTTATGGCTGTGAAGGGGAGATCGGCATCACCGAAATCCTTTCTCTCACTGGAGAAATTAGAATCCCATATCTCACATTGCCTGCTTACATCTAGCAGTCGAGTGTGTGGGGAATCGCACCATGATTCGGGACGCGTCGATCCAAGAGTTGTCTAGAAAAAATCCAAATGATTAATTGGTCCATTAATAACTTTATCCAAATAATCTTATCAGACCTGAATCGTCTGAATGATTTTTATGCATTTGTTGAGTAGGGAGATGTAGTGGTGATTTGGCATTGGTAGGGTCAACAAGAAAATATCGGAATAAGTAATATAAATCAGTACGTCGTCGATGTCCTACTTTCTGGAATCCTAGGAGGCTATGTAAGTACGTCATCATACTACGTTATAATTCATGGAGTTTTTATCTATGTCGTTGATGGGAATACTTGGTCTGTCGCCGGCTAGTAAATCGTGTTGTATGTCGGTTATTTGTACGTCATTTATTGTCGTGACGGGTTCATCCGTTTCATGAGTGGTTATCTGTGCCATTCCTCATTTATAACTGCTTTATTTGACGTTTGCAATGGATTCATTCCATAACTTTCGTGATCGGGTTATTTATACTTATAATTGGATTCTTCTCGCCCAACTCCATATACATAATATTTCGTTATCTTCATGATGGTATTTGGTGTGTGGATTTTGCTTTCTCTGTGATGTGCAGGGATTCACTTATCAGTCGGTGACATTCTGTAAAATTCCTCTCATCGATTTATTCCATGAAAATGTCAGCTTTAATTCTTAGTAATCCGATTAGTTATTTTAGTGATTGTTTCACAGGTTTGTTGCCCTTAATTTGTAACTTAGTTAATTCTGGTTATTAATTCATTTAGAATAAAAATTCTATAATTTGACTGAACTATTCTTGGTGACCTAATGGAAATATTATCGTTATTCATTTTATAAATTTAACCAAATCATGGTCTTATTTTACATATATTCAAAATTAATGAATTTTGTTAAACCATTTTTTTTAATTGTGACGTTAAATTTAAAAATTGCTATCTTTTCATTTTTTAATATTTAAATTTAATTTAAATAAAGTGTTGAGTAAAAATTTCTAAATGATAAATGTCGGATGAGACAATTTTATAAAGTACGGAAGACGAGAATGAATTGTGAAGCCAATGAAGCTTTGCAGTCGCTTTCTTAGCTGTAAGTAGAGAATCATATTCGTGATAGAAACGGATATTGTTGTATCCTCGGTGACATAAGTCGTAGTTTCGATGTTGTATTGCAAACCGGTCGAGCAGTTTGTAGTTTGCATTCACTTTTTCATTCAACGTCCATAAAGCTACAATTCTTTTAAACACACTTCTTTCGAGTTTCAGAAAAATAAATAAATGCTTTTTAATTGTTAACGTTCATGTAAGGGTAAACAACGGATTTGTCTAAATTGTCCTAGATTTCATCACAAGTCAACAACATACTCCTGATACTATTCTGTTTCGAAATTTGAAGAAGCTATTCAAAAATCCAGTTCAAATGAATTAGTTTGAGTTTGTAAGCTTATGCGAACCTTAATAATTTGTTAGTTATCCTTTCCCCATGTTCATAATAGTTCTGGCCACAGTATCCTGCAAGTATTTTCTGCTGTGATTCTTTTAGTCATAGCTCGCTTGTCTACACACATACAATTTACTATGGTAAAAGAATAAAATTTTCCATTTCATATTTGTTAATGATTTTATAATTATTAGTTATTATTATTATTATTATTATTATTATTATTATTATTATTATTATTATTATTATTATTATTATTATTATTATTATTATTATTATTATTATTATTATTATTATTATTATTATTATTATTATTATTATTATTATTATTATTATTATTATTATTATTATTATTATTATTATTATTATTATTATTATTATTATTATTATTATTATTATTATTATTATTATTATTATTATTATTATTATTATTATTATTATTATTATTATTATTATTATTTTTATTATTATTAAATATATTATGATTTTTAATACTTTAAGAATTTTAATAGAATACTTAAATTTTCCTTAATATTTTAACAAGCTTTAGAAATTCGTACAAAATAATTATTATCATATGAATAGTAAAACTAGAAAACAATTTCCTTTTAAATACATTATTTATGATAAAAATAAAGAGTAACACAGAATCGTGGTATTTTTACATTTATTCAAAAAACTTGAATTTTGTTTGACAAATTATTTATTAATTATACGACAACTTTGAAAAATTCAACTAGATCATAATTTGGGAAATACGCTGTTTGTATTTCTTGCAATTCTGCTTGCTTTTGTTCCAACAGTCTCAATTGGTCTATAATAGCTTGGACTACTTCTTTGCTTACACCTAACCCATATATATTTCCATTGATAGTTCGTATGTCACTAAATATTCTTTGAATCATATTATATTCATTATCTGATAAGCCCGTTCTGATTGTCGTTAGGAAATTGTTGACTTCTTGAAATCCGTAATCGGAACCTATAGTCAACCCAAGTCCAATGCCGATATTCGCACCGATTCCGATCAACCCCTTGACATGAACATATGTCAAACAAAAATAAATCACAATCAGAAATTTCAAATTCATAATCTTTGAATAAATGTTTACGATGACAATATTTATATGACCTTGTGAATTGTTATTTGTTGTTCACAACACTCACTTCTCACTTAATTAGAGAAATGATTTGATTTAATAATGAAATTGTGTTGAAAGAATTGTGGAGATCTTCAGGTTTTATTTTGTTCCAAAAAGACTTGAAAGGCCATTGAACAAAATATGAAGAATGCGAATGTAAATAATTCAACATTTTCTGGAGTTGTTTCTCAAATTATGTTTTGTTCGGCAAAAATTATTATTTAATATAAATTTAAAAAAAATCTAGCCTAAAATTAAAAATGGTTAAATTTCACTTAGGAAATCTCTCAAATTTATATTGCTTATTAATTCATTCTTGTAGTTTAAAAAACTAGCATAATAATAATAATAATAATAATAATAATAATAATAATAATAATAATAATAATAATAATAATAATAATAATAATAATAATAATAATAATAATAATAATAATAATAATAATAATAATAATAATAATAATAATAATAATAATAATAATAATAATAATAATAATAATAATAATAATAATAATAATAATAATAATAATAATAATAATAATAATAATAATAATAATAATAATAATAATAATAATAATAAACATTAATAATAATAATAATAATAATAATAATAATAATAATAATAATAATAATAATAATAATAATAATAATAATAATGTTGGGGTATTACGATAAAAACACAGTAAAATCAATAAAACACTAAAATGATAAAAGTGCAATATTAATTAAAAAATTTACAAAACTTCGAAAGTATTATTGATCAGGGGAAATTATTATGGTTAAACGCCAAATTAAGAGACTAGTCCAGAAATAATAATAAAAATTTAGTGAGGGGTCGCTAGGAAATAATATAAGACAAAAAAGAAATTTATTTAAAAAATTTATTACTAATTTGAAGCCCGAGTCAATGGGAAACCCGAGAGATGAGGAAAACCCGGCGTGTAGACGGAATAATATAAAAGGGTAAATTAGCCTAAACAATATTAAATGGGGCCACTGATCTATGGAGAGGTAATTATTTCCTAATTTGTAATTTAGTAATGGAGTAAATCTTGTTGACAAATGTCGGCTAAGGTGGTCTATATGAAGTTATTATTTTTAATAATTTAATAATGTAGCAAATGTTGTTGACAATCGTCTGAAAACAGTTTGAGCAGAAGTATAAAATGAAAATGGAAAATTACGAAATGGCCAGTGGTCGAAACAAACGAGTAGTGTAGTCAGGTCAATAGAAGAATCTAAACCCAAGTAAAGTCAAAGTTATTTATCAGAAGGAATGATTATCCATTGGATAGCCTACCTTAAGATAATCAAATTTATACGGTGGTTGAAGGGTGTAAATAAATCAGTGAAATTGTGATTACAAAACATTGAAATAAATCGGATTGAGTTGTAACTGTGATAAAGTGCAAATAAAATTATTCTGTGTTGGGTTTGCTTATTTGATTCGAAAAGGACACGAGGAGTCAGAGGGAACCGACTTTTAATAATAATAACCCAACAATAATAATAACAATAACAGTAATAATAATATTCTAATATTCTAAAATTATATCCAAATTAATTAAAAAATTTGTCCAATTTTGGAATTGAGTTGAAATTTTTCCAACATTAGGAATTAGAAAAGCTGGTTATCTGCAGTTGAAATCTTGACTAAACTTTCTTCTTCCTTGAAATTGATGATCTCCTGATTTTTGAAAATCGTTTATCGTTTAAATCTAGTTTTTATTTGTGCAAGCATCACATTTTCATCTTTATTGTATTGGCCATTTTTTAAAAATGAAACATAAGAGTTATTTCCGACCTCTACCTCTTGTGTCTTTGATTTACTTTCATCCATTTTCTGCACTATCTTTTTATTATATTTATTTGGTGTTGGACTGTTCTTTTCTGATTTTCGATCAAACTTTGAGTTTTCTTTCGTTAACTTTCATCTCTTTCTCGATTCCAAAATCCTTCTCTTGAATACTCAAACAAACGATGTATAACTTTTGTAAAAAAGTGAATGTTTAATTATGTAAAAATATCTATATATAAATGTTGGTCGTACGGGGAATCTATTTTTTAGCACATCCGTACATCAGTGTCGTATATATCCACTCTATGCTCTAGGGTGGTTTCTTCCCCATACCACGCACGATTTGGATAAACTGCTGCGCACCCATGATCAAAATCATGTTGGTACTGTACGCAACAGCCGAAAGCCATTCGAGCAGATGAGCGCTATCGCTAGTGCTACTCCTCGAAGGACCTTCGTTCCCAGTCACTTGCTGCCGATAGAAGGTCTTACGCACTTTACTCTAAAGTCATAGCATCAGCGAAACCCGGCCTTACATCTTTTCCGAGTCGACAATAGTGAGAGTTCCTCTTAGTAGTCATTCTTATTATTCGCACTAACCCTTTCCTCATAACCCCCTTCCATGGATTAGCACCCATGTTTTACTAATACTAATTGAATAAATTTATATTTAAAATTCATATTACAACATTTAAAATTCGAAGATTTTATTCATATAAATAAAGAACCATATAAGAGGATAACTACACTGAACTAGACAGAAATCAAGATGGATTATACTCTAATTGTCAAACATTTCAGGAAAAATTCATCGTTTCTATGACAGTGTTTGGACAGATTCGATGGGAATGGGAACAGATCGAATAGAGCTCCTGTTTCATTCGTCCGCATCCATATCAGTGGGGAAACATCAGCGTCCGTGAAAATCTGACGGAGCGTCGTTCCCTGCTCCTTTATTAGAACTCGCTGACTGCGAGACTCGATAATCAAATCGTCTCTTGCCCGAGACAGGCGAGAGATCTTTTGATACAACTTCTTGGCTGCATCCGGTGAGAGCCAAGTTCCTTTTACTTTTCGGTATTTTTCTTGAAGAGCTGCATGTTCTTCTTCCAGCTGTTCTAATCGCTGTCGAGTAGCGATAATTGATGGGGACAGACGTGGGATCCTGGGCAGATTTGCAGGGCTGGTCATCTGAATAGGAAGAGTGACTAAAAGATAGAATATTGTTGCTTCTCGGAGAAAACTTCTACGCTTATCGGGGTGAAAACAGAACTGAAGTCAAGGGTTTGGTTTTATATATAATGATATCAATACAATAGTATTGATAAAGATGGGGGAGACTTGGGCGACATTCATGGTTTTAAGGCTGGTCATCAGTATTTATAATAATGATAATTTTATCGTTCGTAATTATACGGTTAATAGTATGGTTAATATTTGCTTGGATAATCGCGGTGAATTTACTAACGATAGATGATAATAATAGTAATAATAATAATAATAATAATAATAATAATAATAATAATAATAATAATAATAATAATAATAATAATAATAATAATAATAATAATAATAATAATATTAATAATAATAATAACAATAATAATAATAATAATAATAATAGTAATAATAATAATGATAATAATAATAATAATAGTATCATTAATAATAATTATGACTGAAATGGTAACGCTAACGATAATAATAATAACGATAACGCTAATAATAATAATAGTAGCCATAGTAATGACAATAATGATAATAATAATAATGATAATAGTCATAATACCAGTATTGGTAATATTAATGGTAACAATAATAATAATAATATTCGTACTAATAATAATAGTGGTGATGTTGGTACTAACAATAATAATAATGATAAAAATAATAGTAATAATAATAATAATAATAATAATAATAATAATAATAATAATAATAATAATAATAATAATCAGAAATATCGATGATAATAATAACAATATTAATGTTAATAATACTACTGGTGGTACAAGTACTACTAATAATGAGGCTAATAATACTGATGTCAGCGGGATTACTCTGAAAATACCGATAGCAACCATGGTGAAATATTAATAATTACGAATCAATGCCGGTAATAATCGAGCTTGGTAAGATCCACAATTCATACTAACAGAGATAAGTATGCGTCATTATTTGGATGACCAAGTAGTCGCGTTAACTGCGGCAATTGATAGTGGGTGTGTTAGCGATCGATGGAAGAGAAACATCAACGAGACAATCTCCAAAACAAATCAGCACACCAGGATAGGAGAATTCACTGTGTGGATATCATTAAAATGGGTGTTGTTAACGACGATATTATTGATTTCTCGCAGTGGCATCAATGGAATTCTATGGGTTAATATCGATCAATAAATATGTGATTTTAATTGTCAAGCGACAAAAATCGATGTCGTTAGAAGATCTCTCATCTATTTGTCAGATAAGGAACGATAGTAGAATTTGCCGATATTGTTCTCTCTCAAAGCCTTACCAAAGTAGATTCGAGATGTCTAATTCCAACTGTAATGTCAAAACTGGCAGTGGTTTTTATACTCAATGGTCGGGTAGTCATTGCCAATTCTCGTTACTCGAGGAAATTTCAATTTATGGCTTTATCTAGATGGAAATAATTGATCTCGTGGTCTCTATGTTTCGGGTCGATACTTTCTGCTACTCGGGAGATCGAACGCGACAAGGTGGTCATCGTCGTCATCAGAATTTAACTGGTCAGTGAAAACCTCTCTATCTGCTTCTCCATTCCGGTGGATCAGAGTATTTCTATTGTGGTTAAAAATTTTGGATGTCTATATAGATGGAGCTAAAAATCCACTGAAGCGTCCTACGTCGATCGTCCTTTACTTATGTAAATGATTATGACTATGCAGACGAGTATCATTGTGCGTATATGCGTGTGGAGATCTTGATGGTGGTTAATATTTCTTTTCTATGATTTTATAAATAAAAGTTCTGACACTTTCGTTGATGTTATTTTTCTCTGTTATTAATCGTTATATCACTTTTCACTTATGCCTATCCCTTCTACCCGGTTCTACTCATCGTATTTTCGAGGCAAACATAAAAATTCGTCCTATGAGATCGCTACGCGACCTTCCCTAATTCCCCTACCTGTGGTCGAACTTCCCATAATTTAAAATTCTGCTCGTTCCGGGCACTTTTCAGTAGCCGCTACGAGGCGTTCAACGATGCACTGCGTGGAGGTCCTGTGCACATAGCCAGACCCTGCTGCGTACGACCGAGGTTTCAATGGAACACAACCCACGAGCGCAACTAGGGAACTTAATCCACCAGCCGGCACGCGATCCGTCCCATTGATAGCTATTGAAATACATACGATATATAAGAATTTTAAGGGGCCTCGTATATTATGAATAAGATAAAGCATATAAAGTTAAAAATTGTAAGCAAAGGCATTATAACTTTTATCAAAGCATATAAAATTACATAAAAGAAACTTTTTACACAACAAAAAGGTCCTTACTCTCAAAAAATTGTTGCGAGTACGTTGAATAATTGTATAATGGTAAAAAGCATAAAAGTGATAAGAGGATTATATAATGAAATTTGTCACTGTATATATACTATTTTCATGCGTGTGTGCGACCAATGAGCGATTTTTCGCCATTTTTAGGGTTTTTAATTTATTTTATTAATTTTCAACTATTTTTATTATTTTTTGTGCATTTTTCTTTATTTTTTGATATATAATTTGTATTATAGTTAAATTTTATTTCCATTATTATTTTACTATAATATTATTTTTAGCCCTCGTTATTTGTTTTTCTGGTCGCAACTTCTGCCTGTGTTTTTTCTAAACCTTATTTTGCAAGGTTTTGGCAGTTTATTTTATTTTTCATATGTCTCTCTCTGCAGCTGTATGCTTTTCCAATGATTTTAATTAATTATTTGTTTTTATTTAATTTTGATATATTTTTAATTTGTTTTAATTATTATGTTTTTATTGATTTTTAGTATCTTTTTGTGGTGCGTGCTTATGTTCAGTGACTTATTTCATTACTTTTAGTTTTGTTTTAATTTTTATTATCGTTTTTTTGTTTAAATTGTGGCTCTGAGCCTAACATAAATATGAAATAAAATAAAAGTAAAATTAAAAGTAAATAAAAATTGAGCCTGGCTTGTTATTTTGAAGTTTGGTAGTAATCTCAAAAATCAAAGAAATTAGGGTTGTTTAAAAAACCCACGGAAACAAAAATTAAACGAAAAAGATAGTTTAAAAGAAAAATTTGTAATTTAATAAAAATGAATATAAAAATGAAGTTTATTGTATTAAAAAAATTATTGATATCGGGGGGTATTTTGATCAGAATAATACCCGCCACAAGGTAAAACTAATTAAATTATGTTACAGTTTTGCCTGTCATTATTCAGAGAAAAAACTGGTAGCAGAGCGTGGTTGCAAGCACCCAACCCTTACGATGCAAGGAAGATTATTTCAGAATCAATTAGCCAAGATCTCAATTCAGGTGAGATTAACATTGAATTTTATTTTAACAAGCATCATTAATAATTTTTAAAGTAAATTTTATAATATTAAAATTTAACCAAGTTAATCTAAAACTAAATTTAAATAAAATTATCTTTATAAAGGTTATGTATGCAAATTAAAAGTGAATTTGATTATATTAGATTATCAGCAATTGGATAATGAAGATCTAAGATCAATACCAGAAGACTCGAGAAAAATAAATTCGATATTAGTTCTCAGATATTTGTACATATCTGATGAGAATCCCTTGAAAATAGCCATGTAAATATTTTTCTTACCAATCATGCATCCAACAATTTTATCATGTTTATTTGGTTAAGTTCATTTTGTTCTGAATTTTCGAGATATGAAACTAACTCGTTTGTTGCCCAATCATAACCAGGTCACTGTGATCTCGATGTTCGATGACTGATGTGATCTATATTAATAATATTGTTTAAAATAATATAGATTGCTTAGTTTTGTGCCAAAAGTTTTATTTAGATCAGCTTTTAAAACAAAAATATTTATGTTTTCGAATTTAAACAAAATTATTTTTTAGTTATTCCCGTAGGATAAATATTGTTAAACGACAAATGAAACATATAAAAACCCTTAATGGATATGTAATTATTTAAAAGAAAATTGTTTTTAATAGGTAGTTAAGATCAAATTGTAGATTTTAAATTGAAAGATTTAATTTATTAAATTAAAAGATAACGCCAATAAAAAACTTTTCGTACGATATATTTCGATAGCATAACTATCATCTTCAGGTACTCAAAACCAACTAAAAATATTATGAATTAACATTTAATTTAAACAAATTATTTTTTATTAATTTAATTTTGTAATAAATAAATATTTATAAAATATATTCAAATCACTTTTAATTAATTTAAAATTTTCATTTATATTTTAATTTTTTAAAAAAATTAATGTAATTTAAAATTTTTAATTATTTTAATAATATTAAAAAAACATGATTTAACATACGTAAACTATTTAAAAACATTCAAAATATTCGTAGTCACAGCACTTTGCACATTAATCTTTGGATCCAATGACCTTATCAGCAATGCTTCACATATCACGCGTTCCCAATAATTATTAAAACTTCTCAACAAAATTCTAAAATCAGACATTCCTATATCACTTTTACAGCCTCTATTGTGTTCACTAATATTGGTCAAACCCTTCAATCGACAATGCTCTAGAACTCAAAGCATTAATAAGCATGAGAATAAGCATCGAAATACATCGTACGAAAAGTTTTTTATTGGCGTTATCTTTTAATTAAATCGTTGCCAAATTTATTTAATTATTAATTTATTAAACTTTATTTTTTAGTTGGTTTGATGGAAAACCACAAACTACCCCGACCACAAAAGGTGATCGAGCTTATTGGAACTTTTAGTAAGGATAATGAAGAAAATATCAGAATATTCATAAGGAAAAGAAGAACTGTAGGGCTTTTGAGGTTTTAGCATTTCTACCGTTGGTTTTAACTTGGAATACATATTCAACATTCGAATTTAGGAAATAAAAGGTCATCAGAAGATATGATATCAACACTGAGAAATGTTTTGTTAAACGCCTCGGATGGCAGTAGCCAAATAAAATAAAATGCAGTAGAATGAAAATCTGTACGTGTACCTGGGAAATCATATAATACTGATGGGACTTGCTATGAAAAACCAGATAGCTTGTAAAAGCTATATTTTGTAAATAGTCAATCACAGGATCGAGCACCCCACGTAAATGCAAGCCATGATACTCTTACAATTGGTACAAAGAACAAAGTCTCTGCCAACGCGTTATGAATTGGACTTAACGAATCATGCTTTAAATGTTATGACTGCAGCAAAGATGACCATGTGATATTTTAATATACGCTATTAAAATACCATTATCCTGACCATTACACAAGAAAATGTAAAGTCATTTCGGGAAACAATTAAGCTAAAGGAATGTTCGTATGCCAATAATACTCATTCAAATAGGTGTGTTGAGGTCTCTAATTTCTAAACCCCAACGTGCTGGTTCTTATGTAAATAAAACAAGATTTGATATATAAAATATATTTATTTACTAAAATTTACCAAATAAAATTTATAATCGATATACAATCTTTTCACTAATTTTCACACTATTGATTTTAAAAGAAAACAAAGGTGCGTGTTGGGCATTGTTGTAAAGTTATGTTTTTCGTGATATATTTTAATTACTGCAAAATTTACAAATCTAGTGTAAGTTTTTTCGGCTTATTTTCTTTTAATCTCTTATCCGTGGTCTATCTCTTTAAGATATTTTTTTAGAAAAATGTTTATGCAAAACTAATGAATTTTACCTCAGTATTTACACTAAATTTCTATCTATGAAATTAAATTATTATATTTATAAAGTAGGTAGATGTGTCCCATCTGGCGCACTTTTTGGTACCCCCCCTAACAAAAAAATAAAGCAAACTAAAATATAATGTAAACACAAAACTTACAAAAATAATGAATAAGAACAAGAACATATATATGTTTATATTTATTAATTCAATGAACAGTTGGCTGAGCTGTTGGATTATCTGTTTGATAGTCTGTTGGATGTGTTGATATACGTGCTGTTGGATAGACTGTTGGATAAGCTGTTGAAAAAGCGGTTGGATAATCAACTGGAAAATTATTATTTTTATTCATTGCTAATCTAAATCATATAATGACCGTATGCCAGAGTTACATTCTTTTCTACCCAAACCCTTTTATCCTCTTTGTTTGTTAGTGCAACCTTTGAAGTTTATAAACTATAAAGCTGGTGATTGTTTGTACAAATACAAAATTGATTTACAGGAAACGTAGTGTTTTTTTCGTAACAGTCCTTATAAAATTTATGTGTTAACTCAGTATCCTTTAATGTCACTCCTTTAGCTTCTAGGCATTTCGATTTTCCTAGTAAACTTTAGAATTTGAGTTTAAGAAATACCCATTCGTCATAACCTTCTCTCTTGCTTTCATCCTTGAATTTAACTATGACCGAATCGAGGTTTTTAGAAGAAAGTGGATGAGTAGCGGGATAATTAGATGTATCCAAAAGATTGTCCTTAACCATTTCAGACAAAAAAATATTTAATTTACTATTTTTAATCTGCAAGAAGAAAGAGTCCGTATCTCCAGCTACGATATTAATCTCACAATTAAACTGACGACGATACTTTTAGAAATATTTATACTGTACCTCGTACATTCGAAGTTTGGACAAATCAAGTACCGATTGTCCTATATAACTCAGTCGATCTAAGCATACCGAGTCAGGATTTAACAAAGCAGCAATTAAATCATCTGCAATTTTGATACTTCTTTGAAAAGTTGGTTTAGAAGCATATGTATTCATCTTCTCTTCTGTATTACATAATCTTAAATTCATTCTTTTTTCAGGTTTTCGGCAGTTTTACCATACTAACTAGTATATAGGAGCTTATTATTATTTATCTAGCGTATTTGTACTTTTTACTCTTAACTCTGTATTGGTATTAATGTAGTTTTTAAAAATAGGAGACTATTTGAATCTTACACCTCTATTCACATGTGTGACCTTAACATCAAGAAACGAGTATAATTTTAGTAAACACCAATGAATCACATAATTCTTTTTTGGTAATGCTTCAATAACAATGTTTTAACCTTAGGTTCCTCAGGTTTCATTTTCTCAGCAGCAATAGGAAAGTCACCTAACTTATCGTGAAGATCAGAAGGAATTTCAAGATCTCATTCAAGAGTATACCCATAAGACAAAGATTCAAGATTTAAAGAAAAACAATCAGACAATATTGAATCAAAACCATCAAGCATCCAACTTAATTCGCCTCAAGGTAAAGGCTGACTTAAAGCCCAACGGTATAAATTATTAATATCACAATAAAGCATCTCAGTGCTTTTATCAGATTTTAAAAAGTGTTTATTAACAAAAGTAAGACCTCCACGAATACCACACTCATAGAAATTATAAATGTCCATGTCGTGCAATATGTTGAGGATACCTAAATAATGAAATAAAATAATTAATAAACATGTGAAATGATTGGGGGAAACAATGAGAAGTGAGTAAGATGTGGTTCTGGAGCCTCATAAAAAGAGAATGAAAAAGAAATTTTGAACAACGAGAAAGGAATAAGAGAAAATCAATAAAAACAGACAATTAAATCAAAGGTCATTTATAATTAACAAGTGCAAATTTTGGAAGACAAAAACAAAATTCGCACATCATCTCGAAAGCCCTTTCAAGATAAGGGAAGAAATATTGTTTGAAAATCCGGGAAAGGGCATCTCCAAAAAATGATTTATCTGGACAGCTGTCAGTGATCATGGTGGCCCAAAATGAATTAGCGTTAAAAGATATCAGAAATTCTATTCGACATCAGTAAGTGTTATTGAATGATGGAGTATAAAAAGGAAGCGCAATTGAAATCAACAACACAAAAAATTAAGAGAAAACTTGCGAAAGGCCAAAACTACGAAAGACAAAAAATTTCGAGAGAAAGTAAAATTGCAGGAGACAAAGAATTTGAAACAGAAATTAAGAAGGTCAAAGCAAAGCGAAGCAACTAAATCAGAATTACCGATCTCAGAAACCCACCGCAGTAGTCAGTTGATTGTGAAGCTAATTGATCCGAAAAGTGCTATTCTTCCCGAAGGGTCGTAATAAGCACTAAGTGTGATCGATTGATAATTCGTTGTGTCATTTTAAATTGGAGATAAAGTGTATTTATCAATAAAGTTTATATCGTTTGGAGTTTGTTACTGTTGTTTAAAGCACGCCTGGAGTCAGATCGACAATAATTTCTATTCGAATTCACCGACAACCCAAACAAATAGTTCAATGGGTTTATCTAAAGTTATTAACGCAGAATTCCAAGACATTCTCGGAATACCAAAATAATTGAAAGGCTCCAACCTATTATGAGCTATAAATTTCGCCCGAAATTGTTGGAAAAAGTCAACTAAAAGAAAACAAATCAAGTTTCAAATATATCATCATATAGTCAAGTAAATTTACACATTTGGTTTCTGTCCAAATTAATTGAGCTTTCTCATATTCAACTTCACTCACTCCTTCCCAGATTAGAGGCAATTCATAAGTATTTTCAAGGACCTCTAAACTAGTCGCAAAGTTGTACGGAAAAATACCTTTTTCATTAACAATGGTACCAGTAAAAACCGATTTCATTAAAGTTAAACTAGTCATAGTTTTCACAGCCCTAGCTAATGAATAATTAACAAACTGGTAATAGTCGATAAAACGTTCGATAATTGATTTTAGTCAAGCTAAACAATGTTGGCCACAAGTTTTTGTCAATAGATTTTGGTATCGAATTCGATTATATTCAATTGGCATCAACATTGATTCTAGTTTTGATATCAATAAAGAGGGATAATAGAAACCCATGGTTTCACATAAATTGCGAGCCAATGTTGTTCACCGAGATTATATGATTGAGTATTTACAATTAAAGCGTTGTTGATATTGATATATGGAATTTTGTCCAAGGGGAAAACACCAATGAAATTTTTCTCCATTAGTTTTCTAGCAATAGTTTGTATCTGAATAGAACTAAAATTAATTAAATTAAATAATTAATTCAATTACTTCCTTCATTTTTAACTATAACTAATAATACTTTGGTTTATAGTTAGGGGTTTGTTCAAACTAAAGATGTTTGTCGAACAAGATTGTTAAAACTAGTACTGTACGGCTTGATGTGATTTGAATCTCTTTTTCAGAAACTCTGTATACCAGTACTGATACAGATTTAGTTAATAGATTTTCAAATTTTATATCCAATCGTAAATTTCCACTTTGAGGTAACTGGCTTTGATTGTCGTCTATCACCAAATATTTGCTCCTTAAAAAAATGAAGAAGAACCCATTGGCAATGAAAATTGAACAACTTCCTTACTTTTCATTGGATAAATTGCATTTCTATTAGCAAGCTCAATTTGATGAACAGCTAAAACCGACAGTTCAACACAAACTCTTCTAACCATTAACTTTGCATTTAATAATATTATTTGTGGAATTATTTTTGTACATGTTAAACTTCTTTCAGTATTGGATCTTGTTAATTTAATTTGAACACTAACACCGGGTAATAAATATTTTGGTTGATCAAAGTAATCTAATTGAAGTGGGGAACAAAAACTAATTGGTTTTGATTTTGAAATCCAAATTTTTCTTTTTGCTTCATTTTCTTCATAACCCATTTCACCTAAAAAAGTATATTTTGGATCGTGATTGCAATTAATAATACTTTCAATTATTGCCTTGAGTGTGAATACATCGTAACTTCCTTCAATTTTAGTAGAATTAAAAATTACTTGAACATCTTTAAAAAGAGTTTGGAAAAAGAAATTATTTGCAGTAACAACTGATTCATTAAATAAATTTTCCCCATTACTATTTATAAGTTTCATTTGAATGTAGAGTAATGTATCGTTCAAATCCAAGTATTCTGTTTGAGAGCTATTGATGTAAAATTGAATTAAAGTGTTTCCTGGATCTGTAATTTAATTCACCGGATAAATATCTTCAAAAGAACCATTTTCAATTACTGCTTGAGGAGATGGTCTATCAAAGATGCATAATTCTGATTTTGCGTTAATCATGACTGGAAGATAGTTTTGAATCCTTTCATTCATTTGTTTCTTGCTAATTTTTCTACATTTAATTGTTTCTCCTTTTTGTTTCTTTATTAAATAAATCAGAAACTTTGTTAATAACAGAAGACAAGTGTTACATTACAGTTGATATAGAATCTTTAATTTCAGATATTGCATTGAATGTTAAAGCAGGTAAGATTTGAGCATTATTATTTATTACGTCATTAGCAGTTTTCATATCAAAATATCCAATACGTTTAAGAATAGATAGTGCAAATTGCCTAATTGTTTTTAACAAACCAGATCCGTACTGTTTACTTACAAATATGGTTAATCCCCACAATTTTGATGCGTGCTATAAAAGTTTACAATGTGTGGATTACTCATTTATTTTACGGAAATGTAATGCCAAGTAACTTTTATCTTGTCTACCAAATAAATATTTTCCACTGTTATCACGAATATTGATACATATATTGTTTATATATGAGGATGATATTGGCAAATACATTGGAATTTTCTAAATGAATTGAACAAGATCGTCTTTTTTATGTTTTTCTATCCAAACGCATTTTAGAAGAGGAACACTTAATTCACCCACAAGTACCGGTTTGTATAAATCATCATTTGTATATTTCTTTGCATTATAGTTGGTAAACTAGATCCAACAATGATCTTTTCACTCTAAGATTCTTCAATTAATCCCAAACTAAGAGCCAAAAGTTTACTAAATTTAACACTACTAACATCATCTTCCAACTCAATTTTAACAAGTTGACCTTGTTTAATTTCACAAGATTTGAACGGATGGGGATAAGATGTCATTAACTGCTCAGTGACTTGTGAAAATTCAGTAATGAATAAATTTTCCCTAAATGTATCATTATACTCTACATCATAATAAAAGGTTATAGTTAATCGTATTGTATCAAATTTTGTTTTCTTATTTGGTATACGTATCTGATTCAATTCATCATTAAAATCTACTTCTTTTTTATTAAATCCCAAGCTGTTAGCTTCTTCAATACTATCAAATGTTACTTTGAATGGAAAATATTTACAATTAATGTTCAAAATTTTATTGTCAATATATATCAGATAATATGTAAAGTTGTGACTAATTGTATAGTTTCCGTCAATATAATAAAAATATTCATAACTATTATGTAATGTGCTCTTAATATATTTAATATGAAAGTTGTTATAAAATGGAAAATTATCGTACACAAAAGTAAATTCAGTTAAATCAACTTCCAAATACCCATCCAAGTAAATTTGATTTGGAAATTCAACATTAAACTTTCCAGCTTCATTATTTGGAAATGTAAGTGGACAACTATTACTGGGCAAATTCACGTAAAAATCTTTTTTATTCATTTAGTTTTCTAAAAAGTAATGATAAATGTGTTTTGGTATCTTTGATAAATTTAATTAATTACCCGCTATCATCTCGAATAATAATTTCAATGATTTTTATAGTTGAATACGATACTGGAAAGTACATTGGATTCTTCATTTTAAATTGAACAATTTCTCCTTGATCGTATTTTTTCATTCAAATAGATTTTAATAGTGGAACTCTAACATCTCCAACATTTATTGGCTCAATAATATTCGAATAAATGAACATTTGTTGATGATGATGTAATAATTTTGGAATTTTATTGCCTACTATATTTTTTTCTGAGAAGTTTGAAATTTTTAATCCCAAAGATTTTGCTAAATTTGTGTCAAAAGATATATTTGAAATGTCATCTGGAAGTGTTATTTTGACCAATTCATTATTTTGAATTATCAACTCTTTAAAAGGAGAAGGATTAAATGACAAAAAATGACCTTGTAATTCTGATAAGGTGTTTATGAATAAATTATCTTCAAAATATTTTTCAATTTTTGATTTTATTTCAAAACTTAAAATTATCCCAAACTTTTCCAAAAACCATCGTCTGTAAATTTTGGTAATTTTATTCGACAATGATCCTCTTTTATTCCAAAACTAAACGAGTGTAGAATATCAGGGAATGTTACTTTAAATGGAACATGTGGACAGACAATAACCAAATTCTCATATTTTTCTATAAACATGTCAACACTGGGAGTATATTGTGGATTTATTAATTCATAAGTATGATTTTGATTATTTATTTTCAATATTTTATTTCACTACCACTCTTTATCGATTCATATCGTAGACAAGAATTACTATAATACGGAAAAGGATTAAACACAAAAGTGAAATCAATCAAAGCAACTTCTCATTCCCCATTCAAGTACACATAATTTACTTGTACATTAAAATTACTAGCCTCATTATTAGGATAAATAAGAGGACAACTATTAGTAGGCAAAATCATATAAAACTGGTTTTCTTTCATAACATTTATTTAATCAATTGAAATGAGGATATCCAAGTCGGAGTTTTGTATCCATGCCACTTAAATTAGTATTGTTTATGTTTACCAACATTTTTGGTTTTTAAAATCTTTTGAATTCTAAATAATGTTGGGATTGGAATGACTTAAAGTTTATGTTCGTAGAATTTTCCGCTGATTGCTTTATTCTCGTGATCTGCTATTAAATTCATTACAGGATTCTGTTTTGTATCTATTTTATTTATTTCAAATACTTCATCCTCCAGTTGCTGTCAAAATTCTTGATGAATGGAGAAATACTGATTTTATTAATTCTTACATGATCACCAACCTTGTATTTTGGTTTATTGATTTTTTCTTTCTTTAATACTTGGTCTTTATTGTTAGTGACTACTTTCTCAGTAATGTCAACTGGTCTGAGACCTTTTAATACTTTATGCTGCGAATGATTGTAACTAAAAATAATTTTTGGTAAAACATGTATCCAAGTTTTATTACATTGATGCACAAACTATTTTTTTCAATCATTCTCTCAAAGTTCGACTAAATCTTTCCACATAACAAGCTTTGAACTGCGAGAATACTGAGTAATGATTGGCTTTGATAACTTCTTTTACTTTGCTATTATATATTTCTTTACCTAAATAAAATTAAATTTATTTAAATTAATTAAATTTTTTATCCAAATCAGTTTGTAAATTACGAGTTTGAACACATTTTTAATTGCAATGGCCATTTCATTAGCAGATTTAGTTTTTGTTGGAATAGCACGGGCATATCTACTGAAAACATCATTATTACAACAAGATGTTAAAATATTATAAATCGACTTTATTGGGTTTAGATTGTTGTAAACCCATTAAGATCTTAAGGGTGAAATTGCACTAATTGCTGATAAAACTATTGGAACTAATGTACCCAAGAACCCACCCTTTTATTTATACATTATTCTTTTCATTAAACGTCTATTTTTAGTGTTTACCAAGGATAAAAGGAATCTCTTATGTCTTTGTAATACCACTCTTTTAGCTTTACTAATATTGACATTACCTCGAACTATATTTACAATAACTTCAAGCAAATCGTCAATAACAAATGGAGGGAAAGCTTGTAAAATTTCTATTCTTTTATTATTTTGAGCCTTTACCAATGCATTGAAATATAGTAGACTGCGTTCAAATTTCATGTTTACTATTTTCAAACAATTATTATTGTTCATAATTTTATCCACGTCTTTTTCTTTAAATTCTTTTTTAGAATCTTCTTTACATTTGATTTGGGTTTACGAATAACTTTTTTGGATTGAATTTCATTTTTGACAAGTACTTTTTTAAATGAAATGATTGATTTGGTTTATTGTTTTCAATTTTGTTTATAAATCATAACACCTTTTTCATTAAAAATATCTGTTCGGATATGTTAATCGTCACTACATTGTTGTGTAAAGTCAAAGAGTAAGTATCCGTTGGAAACACTTGTAGCATCTTGGAATGATTTAATTAAAAATTTTCCATTGTTTGGATAAGCTTGTCTGGCTAAGAAATCGATAATCGTTTGATCGCGCGGATTTTTTAAAATAATTAGGTAGTGAACATTTAAATTACGAGTTCGATGACTTCCTCCTTGATGAAATAAATTTTGTGTTATGAAAATAACAGTAACTCCACAATGTCTACTGATTTTTGTGAACAAGTTATTAAAATCTTTTTCCTTATTTGATTCTTGATACAAATCATCTATAATTATTACATCATCTCGATGTAATCTAGTCGACCAGTTTTTATCGAATCCCTTAACTATTGTCATTTTCAATTTACAAAACTGATTTTGAGTCAATCCATGCTCTCGTCTGCGCCCCTATGCCAATATATTTTATTGAATTTTGATTTGAACATGATTGATTGTAATAAATTACATACGAATAAAGCTTTTTCACTCCCACTTACCCTACACTTTGATATACTGCATCATTTCTTAATTCAATTTAATTTAATTTGTTTATACTTTGATAGATAGCAGAAAGTGATTATTAATATTAATTATAGAGGAAGATGTGAAGTCTCTGGAATGAGGTTCCCAACAGGAAAACCTCAACATGTAGTGTATAGAAGCGGAAAATACCCAATCTTATTCTTCAAGAGTGGGAAATGCAGGATAATGGGTTGCAAGAGACCATTACAGGAAAGAGATCTCAAATATCAGATTCAAGATTTACAAATTCAATCATTATCTTTGAACATTGACATGGGTTGTCGAATAAATTTGCATGATTTGTCTACCAAAACAGAAAGCATTTACGAACCAGAACCGTTTCCTGAATTAAGACTTTCCAAGTATAATCCGTTATGTGTAAATGCATTTGCGAGCGGAAAATTCGTTGTCATAGGGATAAAAACATTGGAATACAACAGTCTAGTACAAGAAATATTTAATTTTATTAAGCTTAAAACTAATAATCTTAATACCGACGACGAAATACTAGATTATTTATTATGCACCGATTGTGTTTAAAAAGATTGAATTCTGACTATTGTAAAAATTAAAAATGATCGACGAACAAGAAGCATACGTATTCGAAACAATTCTGATGAAGATAGATGAACTCTTTCCGAATATAAAGAACAGGCTTTCGTATTGTGCTCCTGAATGTTTAGCAACACGGATTTATCAAATGACAGGAATCAACATCGAAGAAATTGTACGGATGCATTACAAATCGGTTCAAGGATCTTGTTTGAAATGTTTAGATGACTGCATTGTTTGTGCATATACCTCAATGTTGACTTGCACATTTAGATTTAGATGCTGCAGGGACTACAAGAAGAAAGAAGTTGTCCATATTTTGTTGGCAGAACTAAGAAGAGCTTATTATAAGATGATTTGTGACGATTTAAATTAAATAAATTTTTAATTTAATCTTTTTACGTGTTTATTTTATGTGTTTATTTTTATACATTTATTTTTACGTGTTTATTTGTTGAGAATCAATTTTTTATTAAGTATTTAATAGGTTGAATTATTATTATTATTATTTTTATTATTATTATTACTATTATTATTATTATTATTATTATTATTATTATTATTATTATTATTTTGAAAATTTCATTTTATTTTGTTAACTCTAAATTGTTTTAAAAAATTTTACTTTCAAAATTCTACTTTAAAAAATTTACTTTCAAAATTATAATATAAAATTATTCTTTCAAATTAAACTGCAAAAATTTACTTTAAAAAACATATATAAAAATGTTACTTAAAAAAAATAATAACACTTAAAATTACAAGAAAAATTATTACTTAAAAAGTTTTATCTTTAAAATTTGCGCCAAAAATTTGAATTTAAAAAAAATCCACCAAAATAAATTTGAAAATTAATTTCAAAAAAATTTATCAAAAAAATGTGCGCTCACAAAAATTAATTATCTTGATTACATTATTATGTAATCAAGATAATTCGAGGTTAAAATACGTCATTTTGTAATTTAATCCGTCGCGAATCCCTCTATTTTTATTATGCAAGGTTATAATGGGGCAGTGTCCTACTAACTACTTACTATCATTAAAAATTATCAAAAGATTATTTGTATCATATTTATCAATATGCAAAACGTCTTGAAGGGTTGTCCTCTTTGCCAATACTAAAAAAAGTTAATAGTTAGTTATATTATACATATACTTACTTTTGGCAAATTTATATGTATTGCAATAATTCACTAAAAATAAAATAGTAAATTAAATATGCATAAAAAAGTAAACTACTTACGATAATATTTTAATAATAATTTAAATAATAATTGGTTGATTATACCTCAAAATCATTCGTTTATACTAATTAAAATCGATTGTTTATACTAAAAATTACATCCAAATTGAAATTTTTAATCAATTTAAATTGAATAAATTATAAATATGATGTTTAAAATCAAATTTTAATAACATCGGTTGCTATAGTTATGTTTGGGTTATAGCAAAGCATGAATAAAAATAATAAAATTTTGAAATTATCAAAATCAATTAAAATTAATTAAAATTTTGAAAAAAGTAAAAATCAATATTTTTAGGTGGGAAAAAGTGGTAACCGGTGGCAAATTTGATTGTGAAGATATTATTAGACTGAAAAATATTATTAGACTGTAAAATATTATTAGACTAAGATAAGGTATATTGAAGGGTCAGGAGCCCAAAAACAAATTAATTAAATTATTTACCGACGAACCCATTAATCAAGGGCCGCCAAGCTGAACGTCAGCTTAATATGGTTCCCGTCATTAGTGAAACAGGCAATAAATTGTCCGAAATGGGAAATTGTTTTTCAATAGTAATCCAGATTTATGGGAATCATAAAACTATAAAAGAACCTGACAACAAAATAAGTTGCCAGTTTGTCGGAGCGCTAAAATAACGAGTCGTAGTAAACGAGCGAATAGTCGTAAATCGATAGAGTTAATCAGATTGCAGTTGAATTTACATCGTGATACTCTTAGGGTTTATACGAGAAATAAATTATTGTGTATCATGTTGAATATTTGACATTAAAGATTTCTTTGTTGTGATTTTGTCTTATTGATTATTGAACACGAGAAGTCGGATCGAGAGACCTATTCATCGACGAATATTAAATATCCCAACATTTACATGAAAATCATTAATATCAACATTGAGTAAAGTACAAAACGAAAAATACTTATTGAAGTTTAATTACTATATTACTATAAAAAGAATTAATAATTTAAGCCTGTCAAATAAATGTACTTAATATTTCAATTTATTAAGAAAATAATTTTGAATAATTATCATATTTCAAAATTATCATATTACTCGCAGAATAAAATTCAAAAGTACAAATACTAATGTAAATATATTACTTACGTAATTGCTTATAAAACTTTTATAATTTGAGAAAGTGGTTCATTGACAATAAAATAAATTCAACTGATTAAAATAAATAAATCACTAATGTACAATTACGAATTCTAATTTTCAATCATATGTGGCGTTTATGGTTTCGATAACCTTGACCCCAGATGTAAAATATATTCTTGCCCCCAATGGTTACCCGTTGCCAAGCAACGTTGGAAATGCAATCACTGGTTATGGGATCGCCAAGGTGAGTGCCATGTAGGAACTGCTAAGGCTCGATCCCATGGTGGGTTCAATGCACTACCATTAGAAGGCATGTGTTCGATTTCTCATTCTGGTCCCTTTTCGCGTTAATGTTCCTTACATTCGATCCGTTATCTTTCTTTCAAACCTCTATAAAATCCTTACTACCTTTCGTGATTTAACCCAGATCACTATCAATTAATTTAACAATACGAAGACGATTAAGTAAAATATTTATTAAATACGACATTTACGGTTGCATCTGCTCCGAAAGCTTCATCCCTCGTCGTTTTGCTCTCCTATCTTTCCTGGACGACGTTGAGGTGGTTTTATCGCGGGTTTGGTGGCATCGGTTGTGGCTCGATACGCCAATTGCGCGGGTGTAAAGACCAAGGGGTAGGTGACAGCTTGGCTTTCCTGGCAGGCCGATAGTGCCACCTCCAGGCAGCGAATCTGGGTCTTCATGGCCTGCCCCAATCGTTTTTCTTCGGCCCACCCGCGTTGGGCGGCCGTCACTCGCTGGTACAGAGTTTTAGCTCTGGTCGGCTCTATCCAAGTTGATTTTATCTGGTGGATTTTCTTTGTGAGCTGTGGAGATCAGTATTTTCCTTGCTTGCGCTTTTGAGAGCCGTGTTTAGCGTCGTGCAGGGGTCCATTTCTACAATAAAAACGAGTCATGAAAAAGTTAATTCGACTAGTGTACAGCAAATATTATTGATACGATATTTTAAGATGCATTCTGTCTAACCTAATGTTGTGTGATGGTTTTTGTTGTTAAGTTTTTTATAATAAATGCATGTGTGAGAATAAACAACATAACTAGAAAGATGTATTTCATTACATTCAATTACGACGAGAACCCGGATAATAGTTCTTTGGGTCTTTCTTCGATGTCCTTGCGCACGTAGGAATGATCCCACTAAGTCCTCCAATTTTCAGTCTCACCTCTCATTCTTCTCGGGAGTATTCTCCTCGGCATGGACACGTTCAAGGCTTGAGTTGGCCGATTCAATCTAGGATCGTCGAGCTCGAATGAGATGCCATAGGAAGGGGCATACCCATCCGTGCTCGGTATCAGGTCAGCTGTGATGTCCTCATTGATCTGGGATAATTGGTGGCGAGCTCGTTCTACTTGTTTGTCGGTTCTTCTTTGATGGGCTTCTAAGCGTGCTAAGATATCTTCAGCACGGCCTCGGAGTTCCCGAGCCGGATTCCGCCCTGGCTCGCGTTTGATTGCTACATACGGCAACTAGATATCTTCCGTTCCTCCTTGCTGTCCGAATCTCGATTCCCTTACCAGAGAAATCGAAAATCCCGCATCCCACATCGCCTGTCTGCATCTGGCGGCGGAGTGGGATGGGAATCTCATCGTAACCCGAGATTCGTCCACTCATGAGTCTATGGATAGTAATGTTACTAAGTTATACTAAATAAAATAGTTTAATGAATACGTGGATGACTTAGATCAAGAATTATTCGTAATTGATGATGATCTAATAGAGGTTCGCGACGGAGGATCGTCGTGATCGGTTCGCAAATCTGGCGTAATTTGGTGTCTCATGCGTCAACGTTTCATTGAGGCCATTTATTGTGTCAATAAGTACGAAATTAGTTATTTAAGTCCGGCGGTTCAATTTTCATGGTCCCATTTAATAAGTTATAAGGTCAAGAAGAATCTTTACTTTCCTAAGTGGAAATTCGACATTATAATTTCGTTGATTTGGACACAGAATCGAAGGAAAATCATTTATGTCTGGCATGGGAGTTCATTTACTATAATTTTGTCCAATAGATCATGAGACTGACGAAGAAATTAAATTGTTCATTCCTAGCATTAAATATCATAACTGGCGTTTGACAAAATCACTAAACTGACGTAATATTATTTATTAGATATCGTAAATTTGTGTTCGGCAAATCACTGAACCGACAACAACTAAATCATTCGTTTCTACATAGAATTTAATATCATAATTCGAGCTTAGCAAATCACTAAGCTGACGAAAAATTTAATCCCTTATTTCTGCATGGAATTTCCTATCAACCTTTGAGCTTGACAAACCTCTAAACTGCCGAAACATTAAATCATTCAGTGCTGCATATCATCTAATATCATAATTTGATTTTGACAAATCACTAAGCTGACGAAACATTAAATCATTTATTCCTGCAAAGAATCTCATATCAAGATTTGAGTTTGACAAATCATTAATCTGACGACTGTTGGGCTATAAGCCATCAATAAAACAAAATAAAACAACCATGAAAATTCATGTTTGAGAATTATGAGAATGGCTATTATAACCAAGCACGCACCGCAAACAGAGATTAAAAATATAATAAAAACATTAAATAAAACAAAATAAAAAATAACATAATTAATTAAAACAAATAATTAATAAATTTTGCACGAAAAATACATGGAAAAATAAAGTAAAAATATAAAACCGCCAAAACCTTACAAAATAAGGTTTAGAAAAAACACAGGCGGAGGAGGCGACCAGAATAAGAATCAGCAAAAAAATAAAAACACAATTTTAATAAAATTAATACAAAAAAATTAAGAAAAATAAATAACAAAAGAGAAAAATATAAAATTAAATAAAAGCCATCAAAAAAACCAGAAAAAATGGCCAAAAAAGATTCGAAATTAGCTGATTGGTCGCACACACGCACGAAAACAGTATAAATACAATAGCCATTGTCACAATTATTAACCTTTGAAATTTTTTATAAAATCTCATTTTTAAATTTTGAAATCAATTCGCACTTTAGCAGTAGGTATTTTTGTTTACTGTATTGTTATGTTAAATATATTTTTGATATTCACTTTAATTGTTTTCATTATCATGGATGGCCGCGATACTTTTTAGTATCTGCGACAGGTCCCCCTAAATTTAAT
Source organism: Schmidtea mediterranea (assembly GCA_022537955.1). Taxonomy (NCBI): domain Eukaryota; kingdom Metazoa; phylum Platyhelminthes; order Tricladida; family Dugesiidae; genus Schmidtea; species Schmidtea mediterranea. The sequence continues at coordinate 97,937,086 of CM039681.1, forward strand.
TTTATATATTGATGCATTAATTGTGGGGAATGGCAAAGTAATATTCGATTCCGGCCGTTAAGTTGGCAGGACGTCGACGTGTTACTTGGTCACAAACCACCCTTCGGTGTCTGCCTAGTCTGGTCAGGTCTCGTTACACTGATCACGGGGTAGGACACCGTCGTAATTCACCGAAGCGGCCATTTTCAATGTTGGTCGGAGCGGTATGAGTAAAATGCGGGTAGATCGCTACACCTAAGGGGTTGACATTAGTAAATGTCTAAGTAGGGAAACGATATTTTTCTTTAAATGCCTGTCGAGAAATCGATTATAACAAAGGGGACGACTAGGGTTAAGCATAGGAATAAATGTATAACACAATAAACCGAAACGAATTCAACGAAACGAAGAGATTAAAAGGTTTTTAACATAAATCGTATTGTTGGGTTTTGGATTATTTCAAGTCGGTTCTCTCTGACTCCTGGTGTTCTTTAAATTAAAACAATGAATGACCCAACGTATATTGAAACAACAGGTTCACAATTTATTATCACGCTACAATGACCAATTAAAGTTTATACGATTCTCTGCTCGGCGTTGATGCTTTGCAAACAAACAATATTCACCTTTTGATCCTTTAGTTCTGTTGACTCTCGTTTTCCTCGGTTTCTGTTTGGTTTGATCCCTTTTCGCCTTTCCGTATTCTTAATTCTATTTCTTCTTTTCCCTACTTCCCTAATTCGTCTACCACTTTTCCTACAGTCTGATTCTTCGAACCCTAGCTGAGGCAGAATGCCGATTTTCTCTGATTTTCCCTTTGCTTATATACTCCTCGAAATCAGGATGACAAATGGTTATTGCCGAGCCAATCTTTCGTTTGACATTTTCTCCTACGTGTTTGCTTCGGCTGTCATCCATAATGGTCCAACGAATCCAGATAATTAATGGCCCTACCGGTCTTCCTACGCGCGCTATTTTCTCCTTACTCTTTTCCCATTAATCATTGTGTCAAGCTAATGGGCCCAAATCTTCCTTTTGTTTGCCTTTCTTCTTGTTTACCCAGCTCGGGTTTCCTTCATCTCTCGGGTTCTCCATTGGCTCGGGTTTCCCATTAGCTCGGGTTTTCCATTAGCCAATTAATTAATTAATTAACGTTTTCTGTTTTCATACATTTGAATGTTTTTCAACCCTTTCTAACCCTTTTCTGATAAATCCCTAACCGTCATCTTGTTGACCATTAGCTAATCTATAACTGTCCCGTTTTTCCCATTCGATTTCGATGATTTTTCCATTTATTGATTTTTCTCGGATTTCCGGATTCTCGCCTTTCGTACTTGCTTTTTGCATTTTCTAATACTGTTTCCATCACACTATTAATTCTGTGCACGATCCCGCTTTTATTTGCCTTTTTTCTTCGCTTACTTTCCATTTGAATTATTATCCTAAATTTTATTTAAATTTTTAATTTTAATTTACAGACCTCAACATATCTCCCCCCTTAAAAAATTTTTTCGTCCTCGAAATCTATGTTTTGCTGTGATTATGTATTATTATTATTACTAATATTACCCTTATTATTATTATTACTATTTATCCGAATTATTACTTCAAAAAATATTCCCCAAACAAATATTTCCCCAATATCTTCAGGTAATTTATAGTAAATCAAATAAACTGCAATAATCGACTTTCAAAATTCCTTTTCCAAAAGACCTATTAATTTCCCATTTGCATTTGTTGATATTCCCGTAGCCAAAACGTCACTCTGAAATGGATCCACGGTCCAATTCTTATTTGCGTAATTGTTTTTATTTTATTTTTGTTTCACTGAAATAAAAATGTACTATCACAGTTTCATTTCATTTTTAGTAATGCAGTTTTCAAAAGACTTATTTATGGTGTCGACTATAATTTGCCCCTTATTTTATAATTCCCAGAGTGAAACTGTTAGTATTTTTTTTTTTAACTCAAATTTCTAAAAGTTCCACTTGTTGATTAATCGATATTTTAATTCTATGCGAATTTAATTCTTTTTTTTTTTTTTTAATTTTTTACTAATTTATATTTGGAAACACGTTGAAATATTTTATTTTGCTTTAAAAATCAAAAATAATTTAAACATTCTAAAATTAAATTAAAACTCAAATAATTTAAACAAAATATACCATTTAATAATATATTGTTTCATTTAAATTATATATTAGTGTTATTAATTTTCAAAATCAAGAAAAACTTAAAATAAGGAAAAATAAAAACGAATTTATTAATAATAAATTGCTATTAATTTTCTGTAGTACCTTATCTAACGAGACAAATTTATTCAAAAATAGATAAACAGATAAGGAAACTTCAGTACTCGTTTTATCGCAGCCGCGTATCAGTCAATAAAATCTATTATAATGTGTGCTGGCAATCATTACTCACAAAGAAGAATGATTAATTGTCTACAAATCTGGGAAATTTTATTGGAAGTCATTCCTTAATTATCGATTTGGATTTTTAATGGGAAACTCATTTCAACAAAATAATGTAAGTGATTTGTAAATTGTATAAATAGAATTAAAATTTTAAAAAAATATTATTAAATTCATTCCTATCAATTTTTTAATTTTTTAAATAAAAATTCCTCCATAAAATGATTATATTTTCTGAATCTTATTAAATTCATCCCTATCAATTTTTTAATTTTTTTTTTAAATAAAAATTCCTCCATAAAATGATTATATTTTCTGAATCGGATTCATTTTATTGCTTGTTTGTGTGTTATCAATACAATTGGTTCAAACACATGGAGCTTGATATGGTAGGCAGTAAACAAGTTATGCACAGGGTAGGAAATCAAATCCCTGATTGGATCATAACTAGGTCGGCATGTAATAAAAGGCAAAGACTATTTAAGGAAATTTGTTCGATTCGTGGCCATTTTGTACTATTTTAAAGTTAGAACGAATTTTTTAACAAATTATTAATAATGGTGGTAATTTATATGATTAATTTTTTTTTTAAAATGTTATCTAGAGAGAATGCATTAGCATACGTGTGGGTCAAGCTGGAGTTCAAATGGGTAATGCTTGCTGGGAGTTGTATTGTCTGGAACACGGTATACAACCAGATGGACAGATGCCTAGTGATAAAACTGTTGGAGGAGGTGATGATTCTTTTTACACTTGAAATTATTTGGAATTAATTCGTCTTTAATTTTTTATAAATTTCACAGTTTCAAATTTAAATTGTTAATTTGGTCCGGGAAGTGGAAAAGGAAGGTGTGCGGTTGCTATGTGCTGCTATGTGTTGCTATAGTCGTGTTGTAAAGACGATCAATTAATTGATTTTTAAAAATGAATCTCGTTAATATTAATCAAATCTAGGTGGTCCGGGAAGTGGAAAAGGAACCCAATGTGAAAAAATAGTTAATAAATATGGTTTTAATCATTTGTCCAGCGGTGACTTATTACGAGAAGAAGTAGAATCAGGCTCAGAAAGAGGAAATAAACTTAAAGAAATAATGGAAAAAGGAGAACTTGTTTCATTAGTGAGATATTTAATTTAATTTATGATTCTTAATGGAAAAAGGAGAACTTGTTTCATTAGTAAGATATTTAATTTAATTTATGATTCTAACATATTGTATTAATTTTAATAAATTACGGAGAACTTGTTTCATTAGTAAGATATTTAATTTAATTTATGATTCTAACTTATTGCATTAATTCTAATAAATTACAATTTAAGTCTTGTGTAATATTATTCGCTGCAATATTCGTTTAAATTCTTTACTTTTAGAAATTTCAGCTTAGATTTTGTTCAGTTTTTTAAATATTTTTTTTTTTGGACGATTTAAAACATTTATAAACAATGTATATTGTACGGTAATACTTTTATACTGAAAATGTCAGTTACTTTGTTGTTAGTGGCATACCTAGAGTAAATGACGCCTATGGCAAACACCGATCTTGCGCCCTCTCCGATGATAGGTATTACCATTATTATTAATATTATAATTTAAAAATAATTTTTGTTATTAATAACTTATTAGTTTATTTCGCTCGCAGCATGGTAAAAAGGTAATCTCCCCCGCACCGACCGACTCATGATATCACTTTGTTTACTCAGCCTGATAAGGTGAACATTAATATTCCGAATGAATTTTTTTTTTTACTCGTCCTGCGGTTTTTGACGTAGCCGATACTGATAGGCTCTATAATTAATTACCCTGTGGTTTCTTAACGTAGCCCGTGCTGATAAGCTTTCTAATTAATTACCCTGTGGTTTGTTAACGTAGCCTGTACTGATAAGCGTTCTATATAAGTGTCTGCTTTACCACTTTTCGTTAGTTTTGTCTTGCCAATCTTGAAGTAAGCATTTTATATTTTATTTTTCTTTTTCATATTTTTTTTTTTTTTGAATTTTAGTAACGCCATCCCTCAATTACTATGGACGTAAGTGATTACTTGTCTTTTGTTATTTTTTGTTTTTGTGACCATGCTGTCCTCAACTACCCTCATAGTAACCGAACACTTGCAATCGCTGTCCAGGGTAGCCAAACCCCGGTGATTGCAAGTGCTCGTGTTGCTTATTAAATTAACTTATTGATGCTTATTAAATTAACTTATTTACTGTTTAATTTTAGTTCGTTAATTTGTTTATGCAACTACCTATACCACACTCATGTGTTGGGTCATATATTTTTGATTTTCTGATTTTGTATTTATACTAAAAGCAAACCTCTAATTACAGCTACTCGTATTTTTCTGACAATTTTAGCCGTATTTATACTTATTAATTTATTACGTAATTCTTAAAATCAATTACTTCCCTGCACTAATTATTTGTCGAGGGCGCCATGGTACGGAGTTTTACACAGTATTTATTTCATTTTTTCTTTTCAACCCTTACTATTTTAGGCTGTCCCAGAACCTAAGTTTGAGCATCTCGATGTTATGCAATGGTTATTTGACTGCCATACTACCAGGTTTTTTAATTTCTTTTTCAGGGTCCCTTTGCCACCGCGCCGAAAGGGATTGAAACGTACCTTTGCCTGTGTGGATACAGGCAGTAGGTTTGAAAGACGCCCGCCTTGCAATGTACGCAGGGAATGGGACTGTGGCATCCAAAGTCCCGTTCTGTTGGACTCTGACGACGAATAAAAACGAATAAAACTTTGAATAAATGTTCAGCATACATTTGTTTTTAATTTATGCTAGAAAGTGTGGGGTAATTGTGTCCCTCTTCGCGATTAGTCTTTGTTACTACTAATGTGAAATTATTCCTTACTTATTTATAATTTTGTTCTCTTGCCCCAGTAGGTTACCCATTGTTAAATAGTTATGCTAATTCATTCATTACTACTCAGCCCTTCAATATTATTTATTTCTAATGTTCATTTAAGATATCATTTCATTATTTGCAACATTTATTTGAGTTATTCTATTTGCTTTTGTTCATTTTTATCTATTATTCATTTATTTAATTTTTTATCTATTATTCATTTATTTAATTTATCACTTTTTTAATTATTTATTTATATCAATTTGTTTATTTATTTGATTATTTGTTAATTTACTTATATTTATTTACTATTATTTTTTTTTTCTCGAGGACGAAAAAACACTAACTGGGTCCGTTTAAATACTTTATTTTTTTAGTCTAATTGATTTATCTCACCATCGTCTTCCGATTCCTCTATTTCTTCTACTCTCATTCGAAACATCGCGAAATCGGCCTCGTGTTGAAACAATAAGATTTCCAAACGGTCCAACCGCCTTTTCAGACGGAAGTTTTCTTCCTCCAAATCTGTTATTCTGCCCTGCATGCTACGAAACTTTTGCTTTAGTTCTTGCGTACTTGTTTTACACTCTTTGCATGACATCTCCGAGGCTTCTTGCATTCTCTGAAATTAAATGATAGTAATTTATTTTTGTATCACTCTCTATTCGCAAAGCATCAACACCTCGCTTCGAATCTCAAACAAATTACACCGTTCATCCTATGGTACTTATAAAACATGCACATTGTTAATATAAATATAATATATTTTTATACTCTATTCATGCAGATCACAATTTATAGTCTTGTCTAATAATATGAATATGATGGTGGTTGAAGGATAGTTAGTTGTCTCTCCTTTACACATATCAAAATGGTGATGATTATGAATGTTATTGATAAGATGAGAAAACCTGTTATTAAAATGTAAATGAGATATTCACAATAGTTGACTGTCAAATCCGAATTTATCATCATTAGTTTATTTGAGTTAGGTTTTGTCGTCTCTTGGGTCGGTAATTGGAAAGGTGATGTGGTTGTATCTGATTTTCGTTTCGATTCATTGATTGTCTTGACTTCCACGAAAACTGTTTGCCATCCGCCTGGTTCGGTTATCCATCACTGATTTTTAACTGTTAATTCCCATGCTGTCTCTAAATCAGAAGTGTAAAGTGTAAAAAAATGATTACCGGCATCTAATATAGTCAGGGTTTTTTGTTTGTAGATAATAACAACTCTTTCATCATTTCCTGATTTTCTATATATCGTTACCGGTCCATTTCCAACACTCAGGGTTATACGATTTGACTCGTCTCTGAGATAGATAGACTGGGTCTCACTCTTCAATCGTGACCATTGGTTTCTCACTACCGTTCCATTTTCGAGGCATATGTTCTCGTAGTAGTTTGCATTAACTGAATAATTTTGATTCATTTTCAATTTCTCGTAGCGGATAACTGATTTTCGCGAGTTAAGGGTGTCGACATTTAACCCTTGAAATGTGATTCGCACTTTCACCAAGTCCACTGGCTTCCAATATATATTGATTCCATTTATCTCTGGTTCTATTTCGATCAAGTTTCGCATCTCTTTTGTGTGCACTTCTATCGGAATTTGCGTGTACCACTTTGACATGTTCTGTCTCAACAGCCATTGGTATTTGGAATTTGGCTTTAACTTTCGTACCGCAAATATATCTTTATCATAATTCAGTTCTACCACTGGTGCCGTATTGTCTAGTAAATCAATAATTTCTATTTGGTCTGCGATCTCGCATTTACAGCTCCATACTATATTTGTTAGAGTGGAATATATATGTATTTTCTCCATTCCTCGGATTTTGCTTACCGCATATGGTAAGTCAATCTTTTTGCCGCTCGCAACTGTTACTACCATCAGCATTATTGCTACATATAATATCTTATTGATGTAGCTGACTGGTGTTGGATTTTTCGTGAATTTCTGTTTCAATTTTGTTTGACCCGTTACTTTATTCTGCTTGGACCTTAAGGGATATCTAGATTCATCTTCCTCTGGCACTAGTTTACATCGATTTGCATGCACAATCATCGGGTTAGCCTTTTTACTCCTGAATGGTAATAACTTCAAATTGGTTTCGGTGGTGTCGCACACTTTGTAGGGTCCTTTAAATGGTCTTTGCAATTTAGGCGATAAACCTTTGAGAGGTTCCGGCCTGTTCAGATACACTAGATCTCCAATCTTTATGCCATGCGCATGTGCTTTTTTATCGTAGGTTTCTTTATATTTCTCTTGGTTATGCTTTATTGTCAAACCGGCTTTAGTCCATACTGACTGCATTTTTTCTTGCATCAATGCTTTATAATCGGGTATCTCCATATATTGAGAAATTGGTGGTTGGAATTTGAGATCAATCGGCATATTATTTTTCCTTAAATACATCAAGTAAAAAGGGGTCTCTCCTGTACTTTGATTTACTGCATTTCTGTAGGCAAATAGACACGGCTTTATGAAGTCGTCCCAATCTTTCTGTTTTCGATTCACATATGACGAGATCATATTTATCAGTGTCCCATTAAATCGTTCCACTAATCCATCAGTTTGTGGATGATATGGTGACGTATTCAATTTCCAAATTCCAAATAGGTCTGTGATTGATTTGAACATTTCGCTTTGAAAGTTTTTTCCTTGATCAGTTAACAATTTCTTTGGAGTACCATAGCGAAATATTATGTTTTCCACAAATATTCTAGCAATCGTGTCTGCTTTTTGGTTTGGAATAGCGTATGCTTCTGGCCATTTGGTAAAATAGTCACAAAAAACAACTATGTATTTGTTTCCTTTTGTTGTTTCCGGTAATGGTCCCAGAATATCCATTGCCGTCATCTCCATTGGTGCTGCGGGTACTGGCATCGGTTTTAATGGTACTTTAATCTTTTTACCAGTATTTCTGCGGGTGATGCATACTTTGCAACTGTTACACCAATTTTTCACGTCTTGTTCCATTGTTGGCCAAAAGTATTTCAATTTTAATCTCGATAGCGTCTTGCGCGTTGACAAATGACCTCCCAATGCTCCATCATGATACTGCATCAGTAATGCGTCTCTGTGCTTGGCTGGTATAATAATTAATGCTTCCCCATTTTTCCAAAATTTAAGTATTCCATTATGAATTACATATTTGCTGTTTGCATCTGTAAGTCGTTTCCAGTCTTGTTCTTTTCTTATTTTGACCGCTTGTTCCATAAATTGTTTTAATTCACTATCGTTTTCCTGATCATTTTGAAGTTCAGACATATTATTAACAGCTTTGATTGCAGCGAATATAGTACCTTCCACTTTTTCAGGTGTCCCCTCACTATTATTTTCTGGGATTCTTGACATTGCATCTGCGTTCGCGTTAGCTTTACCTGTCCGATATTTAATCTCAAAGTCGTATTCTTGGAGGGCAATCGACCATCGTATTAATTTACTGGGTGAATCTCTGTGTTTCATTAACCACTGTAATGGATTATGATCTGTATAAACAGTAAATTTTCTGCCCAATAAATATTGTCTAAAAGTAGTAATTCCATACACTAACGCTAACGTTTCCTTTTCAATCGTTGAGTAGTTTTTCTCGTGAGGCCTCAGTGATCGGCTTGCATAGGCTATTACGTGGTCCTTTTCACCTTCAAATTTTTGTCCTAACACCGCACCCAATGCAACGTTGCTTGCATCCGTCATCAAGATAAATTGTTTTGTAAAATCTGGACATCTTAATATAGGAGTTGTTACTAATTTCTCTTTTAATGTATTGAAAGCGTTTTGTTGCATTTGTCCCCAAATAAATTTATTGTTTTTCTTTAGTAACGTATTCAATGGTTGTGCGATGTGAGAGAAATCTTTTATAAATTTTCTGTAATAGCTCGCCAAACCTAAAAATTGTCTAACCTCATCGGCATCTTTTGGTACTGGGTACTCTTCCACTTTTTTGATGTTATCTGGATTAGTTTGTAACCCTCGCCGTGATATTATATGTCCTACATAAATCACTTCTGCTTTGCCCATTCACATTTCGATGGTTTGATTTTTAATTTTGCACTTTTGAGCCGTTTAAATACAGTTTCTACATCTTTCAAGTGTTCTTCGAAATCATTTGAAAATATTATTATATCGTCGATATATACCAATGCATGTCGAATACCTCGTAACACATAATTCATTCCTCGTTGGAATGTAGCTGGGGCTCCTGTTAATCCAAATGGTAACACATTGAACTCATACAGTCCTTTGCCATCCGAGAACGCCGTCTTTCCTCTATCTTCCTCTTTTACCCTAAATTGATTGTACCCTTTGTTTAAATCAATAACTGTGAAATATCGTGCCTCTCCCATTTGATCGAACATTTCTTGGGGTACTGGAATTGGATAAGTGTCTTTCCTCGTAACTTGATTTAGCTTCCGATAATCTACGCAAAATCGTAAGTCTCCATCTTTTTTCTTAACTATCACTATTGATGAGGAGAATGGTGACGCACTATCTCGAATTATTCCAAATTCCTTCATTGCTGTAATCTGTCTATCACTTTCATCTTGATGAACGTAGGGGATTCTGTATGGCTTTATTTTTATTGGAGTTTCGTCTAATAACGGTATTTCATGCTCAATTACATTGGTTAGACCTAAATCATATTCGTGTTTGGCAAAGATATCTCGGTATTTTCTCAGCAGTTTTGTGAATTCCTTTATCTGCATCTCATTTAAATCATTGCTTACCACTTCAGGCTCCTTGTACACCTTGACGTTTCTTGGTATTTTACAATTTGTTTCAACAGACATTTTCGATAATTTTCCCAATTTTGTTTTTGGGTGTAGCTGAACCGGTTTCTTACTGCTATTCGTTATATGGACTGGTACTATCTGATTTTCCACTTTGACAACTTCGTCACATATCGGTAAATCATATTTTTCGACTAGCGTTTGATTTGGTTCGAATATAAAATCACCATTATCCACACTCATGGTATTTGCACAATATACCATCTCCGATTGTGGTGGTATTGTCAATGTCTGATTCACAAACACTTCACCTGCCCTGTGAATTATTTTTCCTGTTTCTCCTGCTATCAAATTACCTGTCTTTAAATCAAGTGAGACTCCGTCCAGCTGCTCTAATATATCCATACCGATCAGACATCGTACTGGGCTTCCCTTCATTATGAGCGCATTGTGCGCTATTATTCGGTCTCCAATATGGAATATGACGTTAAGTTGTCCAATTATGTTTAATTCATTTTTTGATAATGACCTCACTATTTCGTCGGTAGGCTTTATTTGCATTTTCTCCTTCACGTTTAATACATTTTCCGATATTATTGTGTGACTAGATCCCGAATCAACCAAAGCTTCTACTTTATGTTTGTTCATTTGTATAAATATTCGGGGTTGCTTTCCTCTTTTTGTTAATGTCATCATTGAGTAGTTGCATGGTAAGCCTAACATATTCTTTCTCTCGATCTCTGCGCTAGAAGGCTCGATTCTCTCTCCTACCATTCCTTCACATTGTAATGCGATATTTTCTACTGGTTTCATCTCTCGTAATCGATCAACTGGATATACTGGTGCTGGTTGCATAAACGATTTTGGTATACACAATTTTGTAAACGTGTCTACGCTACTCGCATTTAACAGTGGCTCTTTTAAGATTTGATAGGTTCTCAACGCTTCTTTATTCATTCCACTTAGTTCTTGATTGTCAACATATAACGGTGCACTATCACCCTCGTTGTCATTGTCATTATTCTCGTCCCTTGAAGGGGTTGTACTAGCGTAGCTCACCTTTTTCTTTAATATTCGCGCTTTGAGTATCTCCAACTCCTGATATTGATGATGAGTAATGAAGAATCTAGCCAATAATGGTATGCAACCAATTACTAATTTCCACGACCAACCTGTGATCGCGTATAATCTGTGTGTTGATAGGACCTGCGATATTATTACTTTGATTACAACACATATTACATAAATTCCAATCAATCCGGCACACGCTTGTCCAATGAACATAAACTTTCCCCAGATCTTTTTCATTGTATTATACGTCGCTTTCTTGTAATGATCTGGAGTTAACAAATATTCGTAATTTACCTTCCCACTTCCGCTTGGGAGAATTGTATCTACCATCTCCATTATTACTCTTTCTTTCTTTGATGGAAATAACAAGTTTCTGCGGGCTTCCTCAATGTCTTCGTTCGAGTAAATTCCACTTTGCGATAATTTCTCTAATGACGTAAAATTTACCAGATATTGTAATTCTGTCAATTCTAAGTTTTCCGGTGTCTTTACTTCTCGATGATCTGGTAATGCAATCCAAGATTCTGGTGTTAGTCTGTATAGTGGTGCCAACAATCTATTACACTGTAATACTTTCGGTTTCACGTCCTCTTCCAGTAAGATTCGTGTTACAGGCTCCATAAATCGCAACTTTCCATTTAAATTCACTGGTAACTCGTTGGTGCATTGGTCATACTTTGTCAGTTTAACTGGTACCGCTTTACATTTATAGCTATATAGTGCTTCACCGAAAATTCTGGCAAACACCCCATTTTCTGCAATTAACATGGGTGCTACCAAATTAGGATTGGTTATAGCCATTGCCATCCGATTTCGGAGTATTTCTTTGTTGAGATTGCAATCATTTATAATAACTTCTCGGTACACATTTTCAACAGTATTTTGACCAAAGTGAAATAAATAATCTATTTTGTTATTAAAGTAATTTGTCAACTTGATATCTCCGGCATGTATGTTTGTTTGGGCCTCTATAATCATTTTCTGAGATACATATATACCTTTATAATTTGTCTCATAGACATTTTGTCCACACTTTGTTTTAGTTTCTTTTCTCAGGAATCGCATCCCGTCTTCCTCTGAGGTTGACATTAACACTGTTGGAGTATCTTTCATCCGTAGAGGTGTGATTCTTGTTGTTGTACTCGTTGCTGGATCCATTCTTATTTTCTCGGGCTTTTCCCTGATCTGTTCTCCCGTTATTTCTTTAAAACTCATTGACTTCAATTGCACTAAATTGCACTTTTTGGTATCGACATCGTACACCAAAATTGATTCTCCTGTCTGACAGCTAGATTGTTTCATGTTGCAGAATGGATGTGTTTGTAGTTTACCAGTATCATCATCAAATGATCCATCAAATTCTCTTAATTCTGACATGTACTCTTCTACAACCACGGCTTTGTCAATTATAGCATCGTCTACTTTGTATGGCTCTCCTTGGCAATCACCATTCGACTTTATTATCCCTCGCACGGTTACAGTCTCACGGATTTTGTGGTTAAGCTTTGCTTGTAGTTTGATATCTGCATTAATTTTCAACTGTCCTGTTTGAAAGGCTGCCAAACAATTCTCCGGAATTATTTCTATCGGTCTAGGTATCGATTGCATTTTCACCATCGATGAGTGGCTCCATTTTCCACAATAAAATACAAAAGTAGTTCGTTTCACCGTACACTCTCTCACCTTTGATCTTCGAAACCCGATTCTTGATATACATGATATTTTACTGGATTTGTCACTTTAAATTTTACTGGATATGCATCCGAACACTCTGCTACGTTTACCAACGAGTATACTCTTCCCATTTCGGTTTGGGAGCAGTCATATGCCACCAATGAATTCGTCGTATTTATTATTCCCAATAACATAATAATAGAAATCATCAACCATGGAAATGCAAGTTTTCCCTTTTTCCTCACTGTCTCTGTTTTTGGGCTCTCAGCCTTTTGTATTAACTCTTCCCATCCGCCATTGTTTGCGATCCACTTCATCAAATATTTATTCGTCATTTCAGTAGCTTTCTTTATCAATGATTTTGAATTGTCACTTTCCAGATAACCATAAGTACCAATCTCCAATATTATATAGGCTAGCACTGTCAATATTACATCTCGATCTAACTCAGTTCGTGTTAAGTCCTCAATTACTGCTTCCTCACAAAATTCCTTTTCTTCATAATTTCTTTTAATTATCGACGGTAATCTCCTCTTTAATTCCGTTGCCAATCTTTTTACAACTCTTTTCTCCCCTCCGAAATATCATCTTCTGTTTCAGTTTCATCTAACAAATACAATTCCGTTACTAAACTTTTTAATATTCGCTCAGTTTCGCTTGATTCATCTAAACTCAAAGATTCAATTTCCGCATCATTCTGTTTTATCCCACATATCGCAATGTCATTTTTCGTCTCAACAAAGTTCTCTTCACTTTTCATCTCATCTATGCTCGGTAGTATCCTATTATCGGTGCTCCTTTCCTCAACATCCCTTGTAACTTCATTTTCTGATCTCATTTCCTCATTTTCCATTGTTTCTAATCTCTGCAATTCATTAATTTCTTGATCAATTTCTCCTGGGTCATCTACAACTTCAGTTTTAATCTCTACATTATCATTATCCACTTCCTCATACAGAGGCCAAAACGGTACTATTACTGCATCTTCTTCCATTTCACCACTTTGTTTTGTTGCGTACACATTATTAATACAATTTGGGTTACATCCGTAGTTTAACAAATATTCGTCATCATCCAATTCTCGTCCTTTGAACGTCAACACGATAATTCCGTCATTACCTAATATCTCCGCTGCTTTTTGTCGTATTTTCTTTGCTTTTACACTCCAATGTTCCTGATAATATTCAATCCTTTGATCCGCAATATTTAACGCTATTATCAAAGACTTCGCACTATCGTCTGCCGCCTCATAATCATGTCCTAATTTTCGAATTACCTCTTTTAACTTTGCCTGATAACTCGTCGGTTTATTCGTATACGGTACGATGCATTCAAACAACCCTTCTTTCATGTCTCGATCCATTTCGATGCTCATTATGAAGTCGATACTCGCATTAATTTTATCTCTATTCCCTGCATACAGGGTATCCTGTAAATCTGCTAGAATCTTTTCCCAATTTTGTCTGTCTGAATTCGAAGTATTAACAGCATTAACAACTTTTACTTTATTTTTCCAGCCTGGTATCAGACCGCAATCTACTAAGTACTCCTCGTCTTCCAGGCGTCGATTCTCAAATTTTAGTTGCACTTGCCATCCACTGTATTGACGCAGTATTCGCTCCTTTAGGTCTTTGATTTGTCCGTAGGCCTTTACACGGAATTGGCACTTCACATTATCAAGTCCCGTCGTTTCCACTATGATATCATCTAAATCCCTAGTTGACCGCAAAGCTTTGCCAAACTTTTGCATTTGCTTAAGTATCTCATCATCTCTGTTTCCTTTGAATAACTTTGCACATAAATTTATGGCTCTCTTTAGTTCGCTTTGGGTTAGTGACATCACACTGAGTTCTGCGATCCATCGTTTCAACTGGGAGTTGTCAGTTTCCATTTTCTCAAGCAATTTTTCAACTCGGGCTAACAGTGCAGTCGGATTCTCATGTGATGCGATCTTTCGCACTTTCGGGGCAGGTTTTCCCTCACCTTCTGACACGGTTCCACTTATCATATGAGATTCAGTTTCTTCATCTGATTCGAATTTAGCCACTAGTTTGTTCAGCTTCTGTCGCATTTCTCGAAATTCCTTTTCCATTTTGTCTTGAAATTCCTCTCTCTGAGCATATGTCATGTTACTGGTGTTTGGCATATCTTCTTGGAATCTGATTGATTTCTTTAAAATAGGTCTGCTGAATCTCTCTGAGTTCCTTGGGCATGATCGCGCCATGTGGCCGTATCCCTTGCACGAATGACATTGTATCTGTCCATTTGTATTCACTTTGTCCCTTTGTGGTGAAGGTGACGCTGACGATGATCTTGATCTGGTAAAACAGTTTCTGCTAATATGCCCTTTCTTTCCGCATCGATAGCATTCGACATCACTGCTGATCCTTTTGTTTTCTGTGAATCTCTTGTTAGGGCTGGGATTTTTCCCATATTTGAACCAACATTGATTTGAGTAGTGTCCAGACTTTTTGCAATGTTCGCATTGAGGATTATTTACCTGTCCATTTGATTGTACACTCATCGCTGATCTACCGGCTTGAAATCTAGTATTTGGTCTTAAAATTGGACTACTGATTTGATTTATTTTCTTTTCATCCCATGGTGCTCTCACAGGCGTAATTGACCGCTCACGTCTCTCCACATTAACTCCAAAAGCATCTGATCTTTTTGCACTTTTTAAATTCAGCTCTATCTTCATGGCTTTCTTCACGAGCTCATCGAAATTGGAAAAATCCACATAACATAGGGCCTTTTTGATTTCGGAGTGGACTCCGGTTATAAACTGATCTTCTAACAGCTCTTTAACCTGCTTGGCCATATCTACTTGATCGGGTTTGACTTCGAAGGCTTTATCTGCTAAAGTGGTCAGATGATAAGCAAACTCACTGACCGATTCATCTGGAACTTGAACTCGATTATAAAATTTCTGTCGCATGATTCTTTTGATATCTCCACCAACCAGTTTCAGTGCCATTGCATCCTTCAATTTTGTCCAATCATTGCCAACATTTCGTTTGTCGACTTGCTGCCAGGCTTCTCTTGCCGCACCCTTCAGATAGAGTGGGAATCTCTGAACCATAATGGCTTGTGTCCATCCGTATGCTGAGGCGTACATATAATAATCTCCCATGAAATCTGCAAATTCAACAGGGTCTCCCCCATATTGATTGACGGGTAATTTCTGACAACTTGCGAAATCAATCATCTCTCTATTGAGAGGCATAAGAGCATTATCATTTGCCATTTGGACTTGTTTCTGACTTCTGAGGTTGTATCGGTTCACTTTGAGCTAAACTTCAAGCGTTAAACAATAATTTAAAATTACTTTTCAACTTCTTTTAAATCTCCCAATAATAGCCTTTTATAATCTCGTTAACACTATTTTCAAACTTCTAAGCCGACTTTCACTCACGTCAGTACTAATTCTTTTTATAATTCCTTTTTCACTAGCTTCCAATAATTTCCCTCCGACTTTCAATCACGTCGGTACTATTTTTTTCAATAATTATTTTTTTCACTAACTTTCAATAATTTTCCGCCGACTTGCAATCACGTCGGGCTCACCAGAATATATGTTGGGTTTTGGATTATTTCAAGTCGGTTCTCTCTGACTCCTGGTGTTCTTTAAATTAAAACAATGAACGACCCAACGTATATTGAAACAACAGGTTCACAATTTATTATCACGCTACAATGACCAATTAAAGTTTATACGATTCTCTGCTCGGCGTTGATGCTTTGCAAACAAACAATATTCACCTTTTGATCCTTTAGTTCTGTTGACTCTCGTTTTCCTCGGTTTCTGTTTGGTTTGATCCCTTTTCGCCTTTCCGTATTCTTAATTCTATTTCTTCTTTTCCCTACTTCCCTAATTCGTCTACCACTTTTCCTACAGTCTGATTCTTCGAACCCTAGCTGAGGCAGAATGCCGATTTTCTCTGATTTTCCCTTTGCTTATATACTCCTCGAAATCAGGATGACAAATGGTTATTGCCGAGCCAATCTTTCGTTTGACATTTTCTCCTACGTGTTTGCTTCGGCTGTCATCCATAATGGTCCAACGAATCCAGATAATTAATGGCCCTACCGGTCTTCCTACGCGCGCTATCTTCTCCTTACTCTTTTCCCATTAATCATTGTGTCAAGCTAATGGGCCCAAATCTTCCTTTTGTTTGCCTTTCTTCTTGTTTACCCAGCTCGGGTTTCCTTCATCTCTCGGGTTCTCCATTGGCTCGGGTTTCCCATTAGCTCGGGTTTTCCATTAGCCAATTAATTAATTAATTAACGTTTTCTGTTTTCATACATTTGAATGTTTTTCAACCCTTTCTAACCCTTTTCTGATAAATCCCTAACCGTCATCTTGTTGACTATTAGCTAATCTATAACTGTCCCGTTTTTCCCATTCGATTTCGATGATTTTTCCATTTATTGATTTTTCTCGGATTTCCGGATTCTCGCCTTTCGTACTTGCTTTTTGCATTTTCTAATACTGTTTCCATCACACTATTAATTCTGTGCACGATCCCGCTTTTATTTGCCTTTTTTCTTCGCTTACTTTCCATTTGAATTATTATCCTAAATTTTATTTAAATTTTTAATTTTAATTTACAGACCTCAACAGTATGATGACCGGATCATCAATATTTTTCATTTTTCTTTTGTACCGAATTATTGTCAGCAGATCAACAATAGATGTTTACACGAAAACCGGCATCGTAGAAATTAATATTAAATATGAGTTTGGTGCAGGATTGTGTGATGTGACGTTCTAATTAATTATTTCTTTTATTATCTTTATTATTAAATTGATAAAACTTCTTTTTATTAAATTATTCCCCTTCAGTTTCTTTTAATTTTTGTTTTTTTTTAAGAAAATCTTTGACAACATGCAGACAGGATATAAAATCCCGAAATTAACGTCACAGAGATCTGAAAAATCTAATCTATCAATTCTCAATAACGATGACAAATCCAACCAAGAATGCCGAAGAAAATATGATCAGTTGGTCGTAGAACACGAACGCACGCTCGGTACGTGGTTCGCCCCCGAGGCTGTGAAAGCCCTCCACAAACAAATTCACCGACTAACCAGGTGTCGCGAAGATCTCATTGCCGAGAACCGAGCGCAGCGGATCGTGATCAACAACCAGAGCGCAATCCTAACAGCCTCTTTCAATGAATTTGAACTGAAAAAACGATTGGCTGGCCGTGATCTGGCGATCAAACTAAATATAATCCCTGCAGAACATGTACCCGAAACGGCCACAACTGGTCCTCCACAAATGCCGAAAACTAGCAAGAAGCATAACCCCAGTAAAAACATACGTCGCTAAGAACGACGTCGGGCTGAGGGAGTCACCCTGCTAAAAAATGCAGCCCAGACTCTGGAAGAAGCGGCGATGCTAGTCGCCGAACAACAGGCACAACTAGCTAGAGATACTGAAAACCTGCCAGAAACGATTGAATCCGGAGAAGTTGCCATCCAAATCTGTGCCGTTGAAACGGACGAAAATCACAAGCCCTCTACTTCAATCGGTTATTGGACGGACGAATTTGGGGACGAACTCTGTCACTCGGTTCCCCAAGTCGGATCCAACGAACTAAGAATCGATAGAAAACGAAGATTTCCCGTCGACATCGACGAATAAAAGCCGATTCTTGTGGATAACCAAATTCCACGTCGACAAACTAATTAACAATTATTTATGACTGATTATATCTTATCTTTACCTTCATTTAATTCTTTTTGTTGTTAGAATTGTAAAATAAAATTTTTATTTGTTAAATTTCTTAAATAAATTTCAATATGTTTGGGCACAGACGAGAAAAAGATGGATGGAGGTTGGCTGAGCATAAAGTAAGATTGGTGAAGCTTGATGTAGGTGAATAAGATGATTGGAGAGTTGTATTTAATTAAAAATGTTGAAAATGGAAATAATTATGATTGTTGAAAAATTGATTTTAAACCTTTAAAAAAGAATATGTTGAGAAACGAGAGAATAAATATGAATAAAAAGAAAATTGTAGATGTTAAGAGGATTTTATTTTCTTTTGAAAGCGATCAGGGGATTTCCCCAATCCTAAAAACAGCTGATTTAACAGCAAATTACAATTAATTAAATAAACATTTAAATTTTCGCCAGTTATTTGAGTAAGGGATTTTCCAAATTAAAACAAAAGTCGAGGTTACTGACATTGTTTTCGAAATTTTAATAACTAATTCGGAAGAAAATCGGAAATTTTAGATAATTTAAGGGTCTGAATTTTCAAAAGTTATTAATCCAAATTTTCTTTGGAAAATATTCTATATTTTAGAAATAAAAATTAAATTACTAAATATTTAAATTTAATGTTAGCTAAACTTGACTGATAAAAGATAAATAAGTAGCCAGAGTGTAAATGAGTATATTTCTGGCAGTAAAGGTGTACGAGTTCTTACTAACGGATAAAACGAGACCATAACGGAGATCTGATTCGGACGTATACATGAAACCGACGATAACAGATTGGAAAGGGTATGCCAATATCGAGAGGAATAGATAAATGACATAGACGTAAGTCCTTCTAGCGGCCGTCAGGAACCCGAAAGCGAGATTATCACAAGGAGTAGTCTTGGAAACGAGGCTCACCTGCTTGTGGACTCTCGGCTGCTGTATACAGTACCAACATGGGCTTACTCATGGGTATACAGTGGTAGGATCAAAATTGTGGGGCGTCTGGGAGAGAAACCCTAGAAAGGCAAGAGTGATTGGAGGAGCAGAGTTAACAAATGCGCATCGATTAAAACAAAATTAGTTCTACCCAGTACGCCAACACGACATATCAAATCATTCGTTTCTGCATAGAATTTAATATCATAATTGGAGTTTTTTCCTTGTTTTTACTGCAATTTCTCAACCGGCAAGGCGCTCCTTTTCGTTGTCCTAACTTGGTTCTCTTGGTGGCATGAACAAGGACTTTGATAAAGTTCTTAGTAGTGAGAATTGACTGGACGAGTTGCATGAAATCAAAATTTATGTTTAAATTTAAATGAGCAAAATAATAAATTCAAATCCTTACTTTCCTGGGTGTCGGTTCTTCGCTCCATCGTGATCTCCTCTGTGGCAGTAGTGTGAAAGGGACGGCCTCCGATCTGGTGATCTTTTCGTCTGTTCGAGTTCATTTAATTAAAACAAAAATTTTCTAACTTTTTTTTTCATTTATAATATAAATAATTATATTAAAAATCAAACAGTCCGATTGTTTATATATTAAAAATCCAAATTTTTCAGATTTTTTATATTGAATAATATTTAATAATATTGCTGATATATAATAATATTGCGATACATTAATAATGATAATGGTGGGTTACTAGGTTTCGCCATTTGTTTATCTTTATTGTTGCTCCAGTAACGCCATACAAAATGATTCTAGCTGCCACTTGGAACCCGTTGCTAGGCAACGTTGAAAATGTGTTCAAGTGGTGGATTGTCCGCAAAAAGTGAGCATCATTACTAATACTGTAATTGCTCGGACAATCCTCGGGTTCACGAGCTGTCGATAGAAGACCTATGCTCGCTTAGCTCGGTCCCATGTGTAAGAAATTTCATGATCAGATGTGGAATGAAGGTTTGAAACCGTGATACGAGTATTCATGATAATGCTTGTATGCAAATATATCTAAGAGACAAATTGACTATCAATACAACTACTCTATTCAAATCAACAAAAGTCACGTAGTCTTCATAAGTTAATGGGATAGGTTTGGGGGTTGTGTTGCTCGACGTCGGGCACGCTCCTTGCGTCCCGGCCGACGGTTGTTGGATGGAACGACGGACTGGTCTGCTGATTGAGTATTTTTCTGCGACATCTGGGACGGGGCGAAGACGAGCGGGTATGTTACCGCTTCCCCCTCCCGACAGACCGCTAGGGCGACTTCCAATCCTCTGATTTGGGTGCGCAAGCTCTGATTGAGCTGTCGCTCTTCTGCCCAACCTTTCTGTGCCGCCGTGAGTCTGTGGTAATTAGGTTTCGTTTTTGTCGGATCTGACCAGGTTTCCTTTATTTGCTGTATTTCTCGGGTTATTTAGATAATTTGGGTGAGCAGATCCGTATTTGACCGCCTAGCGTGATCCAGTTTGGTTTGTAGTAATTGTAGGGTAGACATCACTATAATAAAAGAGAACCTTTAAATTTCTTTATTGACTTAATTAAATCATAATTTAATCATTATAAACAAAATTAGGAAACGAATCAATTTATAAAGAGAAATAACACAATCGACATTTGAATTCGAAATCATTTATAACATTAACACTGTAACTATTGTTTTTATCCCCTGACGAAGGATCAGGACTCTTCGGTGAAATGTCTTTTTAGGCTTTTCCTCAGAGCCGCCACCGGATAGGGCCGTCGGGTATCGCGGACTGGGCGAGGTGGATAAACCTCCGCAATACGCCCGACGCGGATGTCCTCCTCTACGTTCGCGAGGTACATCCGGGCTTTGATCACATTGAGATCTACCTGCTCCTGCACCCTTTCCCACTGGGTGAGGAGGTTCCGTGCATGCTCATATGTCTCTTCGGCAGGATATTGCTGCCCGGTGAGTCCACAAGGGTCCGTTTCGAAACCCAACAGTCGCCAAGTGGTGGGGTATGGCCACTGTTGTCGTAGTTTGTTGATGATCGCTGCGGCCTGTGGTGCCTTCCTCGGGTGCTTTTCATCAGTTGCTTGGGTGTGTAGTCCAATCGAGTGGCATGATCTGCAATGATATTGTGAATAAACCATTAAGTACGAAGTAATAAAAAGAATTCATCCACACTGGTTGTACGGTTTGACATTTGGAAATTTACGGGGTGACTTGTTATATGGGTAACGTCGGTTAGTTCTAGAGGCGTCGTGGGGGATTAATTCTTAGTGGAGGGTTCTTCGAAGGGAGATTATCTATTCGGAATTCAAAAGAACTGGCGTAATTGTTGTTAATCGCGAGTTAAACTCTTTATCAAGCAACTTTGGAAATTTCTCTTACAACAATCAACACGCTGGAATTTACGTGATCTCATCAGGTTAACATTTGGTCACCAATTAAACAATACCTATCATGGTTAAAATATCAAATTTATATTGTGCATAATTAATTGTTGGATCAGTAGAGTGCTTAAAGGACAAAAATCGAAGAGGGTAGAATGAACTAGTAATTTAGCTTAATTGTTGGGGACGTTGCTATCGGAGTTGAATGTCATGATACTACTGGTGATAATAGTTGATTAATTGGTTAAGTGTTGGTTATAAATTAATTTATGTGAGGTCCTTATTTATCATGATATTGAAGATTTAACGTAAAAAGTACTTTGAATTCGCGAATTTGATGATGTTAATAAATTCCCTCGTAATGCTGAAAAATCGATGACGGTTTATCATTGCAACGGTGCGTTTCCGTTAAATGACTGGCTTATCTCAACATTAACGTCTATGATCAACAGGATGTCCGGTGGATTGGTCAATGTACTGATCGCTTAAGATTTTGGTATTGACAATTTTATCTCGGTAAGTTACATCCTGTTTATATCACTTATGTATACTTTAATTGTTGAACTTTGCATTAGTTGGATTCGTCGAAGTTCAGTGGATCGAGTTTTGGTAATTTAATATTTTCGTTATTTTGAACACCTTTACCGACATTTTTTTTAGGGAAAATACTTGCTTTTACCGCGGACTTCAGGTAAACTACTTCTCGGCACCTCTGTGCCATCTCCTGCATCTGGAATTTATTGTTTGGGATATTTTATTTGTCGCTTTCTCGGGATGTTTGGAATTATTTTATCATTACTATCGACAATCGGCAGTAAGCCTTTCCTATGTTTTAATATTACTGTATTTTTGTGATTACTCCTTTGGGTAAGGTCAATATAAAGTTTTCGATCGTTATTTTATTTTATTTATCATTCTAAATTTTGGTTATTTTGATTTGCGTTGATTTGGTATTAATTTTCTTTATGACCGTGATTTTTATTCTTATAACGATGATTTTCTTATTAATTCATTTTTTGCGAATTGTTAATTTATTTATACTTATTTCCCATTAATAGCTTAATTCGTTTATGTTTTTCTTTTAATCAACTGATTAATTTAATCAATAACTTATTTTTTTCTAATCCAAGAGTTATTTTATTTAATCATTACATTACTTCAGTTTCAATCAAGGGATTATTTTACTTTTAATCGATGAGTTACTTCACTTTTAATTCACCGAATTACTTTACTTTTAATTGAGAATTTTCGTTATTTGTAATCAATGAATTTAATTACTAATCATTTTAGTTTTAATTAAATCAATACATTACTTGCTCTTACTCAATGATTACTTTAATGTTATTAAAATGAATTATACTAATTCAATCAAAGAAATTATTTGTCACTACTCTAATTTTAATAAATAAATTATGATAATTTAATTCATGAATTACTTGTTTTTTCTCAATGATTACTTTAATTTTTAGCAATGAATTACTTTAATTTTTTCTTTATTTACAATTTATAGCTACTTTAATTTTAATTTAATTCAATCAATGAATTACTTATTTAATGATTTCTACTAATTTATTTCGAAGCGTGAATTCAATTTAATTATACCAATAATTTTTATCTAATTTATTTCAAAATATTAACCCAATTTAGCTATATCAACGATTTCAATTTAAATTATTCCCGTACCCTTTCCCTTTAATAGGCCTTAGGCGCACTTTGTGTTTCTATTATATTTACTGAGTGCCCACTGGACTACTCGGTGTGATGATTTTGAGCCGTGTGTAATATGATTTTAGGTCGATTTTTCTGAAAGAAGAAACGAGGAAGTAGTCAGAGACTTCTTCCTTATTTCTCGTTTCATCTATAAGGATAATATTGACGTTACGACCCCTGCGTTCCGCACGCTGGGTCTTCACGGGTACATATCATTGGCGATTTTCCACGCACTTACACAAATCTGTACTATGTGGATTTTACTATCTTGCAATATGTGTTGGCTGTGGGCCGGAAAAATTTCGACAGATTAATTTAGTTATTAAACATATAAAAACAATTTATTAATATCATAAATATTTATTAATTTATCTAACAAATAAAATACAAAGTTACCCTACATTCCATTCCATACATGTCATAATAAAATTTTAATAGCAAAAATAAAATACCTCTCCCCCCACGCCGACATCCAAGCAGAGCTCTGCCGAGGTTGCGAGGATGTGACGTGGAGAGAGAGTTCCAAATAGAACTATTTCTCACCTAAAAGTAAGTTTTAATATAGATTTTCAATCAATAATTCAGAAGTAAATTTTGATTCAAAATGGTTAACTTTAATGTGAAAATGAATCGGTATTTATACCTATTTTCTGTCCCTAACCTCGCGTGTTAAATTTGATGCAGTAAAACAAAATTCGACCTTGTTATTTTCTAATGTATTCTAATCTTTAATTTTATTATTTTTCAATTTATTTTAATAATTTTTCATTTAGAAATTTTATTGAATTATTATTAATTCAAATCTTTTGATTTTAGTTTCATTTTCATGAACTTTTATTAATTTATCAATTTTTGTCGAATTTGTTGGGTTTTCTTGTTATGTTTGTGTTTATATCGCGCGAATCTTGTTGCATTTTGTTTTTATTTTAATTTATTTTTATGTTTATTATTTTATATTTAATTCTCTTTTTTCTCATATTTGATAGAGTGTAATTGATGTTTCAATAGGTTTATTTAAATCCGCATGTTATATTTGCATGTGTGTTACCGATCCATTTAAACATTTCTCAAGGCCGTATGTGTTCTGGCCCAACAATAATAAAATAATAATACTTTTTCCCTTATGTTATAAAATGTATATAAAATGAAAAATACACTATAATATAAAAGTCATTACACTATCAAAAAAATTGTTTTGCGAATACATTATTTAATAAAAGTCATTACAAATAAAATCAAATAGATTGTTGTCCATTAAATCCATAAAACTAAATATGCACATGATAATGTTTAAATATTGTTTATCATATTGATTGGGTTGGATTGATGAATTCGTTCAGGCCCGCTCTGAGTGTTAGATGACGAAGGAAAACCATTAGACACCTTCGTGCTAACAAAGTATTACAGGACCGGGCCCAACAAATACAGGATCAACATCCACGCAGAAGAACGAGTACAAGCAAATCCCAAATCAGAACATCAAAGACAATAATTCATTATCTATCGTGATCTATTTAACAATTGTTTAAACAATTAACAATTATCTATTGTGATCTGTTGAACAATTATCTGAACATTTGACAATCATTTATTGTGATCCATTTAACAATTTGTAAATAATGATGTAAATGTATATTTTATTTTTGGTAAAGGATATAATCCATTTTTATTATAAAGGGTGTAATTTATTCTAATTATTAAATTTATTCCTCACTATTCATTTTTATGCAACTCAATAAAATAAAAATAAAAAGGGCAAAATCATTGGGGTTAATACAGATAATATTATTAATTATTATTATTATTATTATTGGTATTACTATTATTACTATTATTATATTATTATTATTATTATTATTATACTATTATTATTATTGTTATTATTATTATTTAACAACTAATTATTTTCACGAGTGAGTATTAATTAAAGTAACAGCTGAAAATTCCAACGAATGCGTATTGATTAATAACAGCTGAAAATAACATGCGTATTATATTAAAGAAAATAAAATAGATTGATTAATATTGCTTTTACAGCAATAGTATTTAAAAAAAATAAAATAAATTAAGTATGCTCTTAGAGCACTTAAAAATAAATTAAAATATTATAGACATAAAAAATTTAGTATATATACTGAAGCTAAAGCTCAGTATATTCGCCCAAAAATACTGCGACAAAATTCTTTAAGAGTCAATCTTGAAAAGAAATTAAAATCGGAGCAGAGCTCAACAAATTCTTTTTTGCATTCACCTACATAGCATACATAAATAACATTTAACAAATACAAATCTTGCACGCATTGTTTGTAATTTACTGTCTTATTCTGTGGAATCTGATTCAAAAAATTGAATACTATATTTGGTAATTTTTGTTTAATAAATTTTATAAAAGATCTTGTGTTTTGATATATTAAAGTTATATATATATACGAATACCAGTGCACGTTGAGATCTTAAATAGTGAGACCTCAACATGAGTAGATGTTGACTCGATATTTGTTTGGGCCTATTTTATAATTATTGTTTAACTTAAAGTATGGAATTACTCCACCCCTGTCATCCAACAAGTGCTTGGAAACAATGATCAAAGGCTGATGTAGTTCTGGGGTCAAAAGAAATCTATTATTGGTTACATGTTGTAAATCGACTTGCTGTAAGAGATTTCGGTCGATGAATGTCATGGGTAAGGAAGTTATTTTAAATGTTTTATTTACTCCAAAGGTCATTTGGGATATAAAATTATGTGGTGGATATATGCAGGTACGTAGCTATGAGGATATAGGAGGCCGTGCAAACTGCTCTGTGAAAAGATAATTTCTGGAAATGCCTATTGAACTTCTGGAAACGAAAACTGTAGAGTCAACAAAACAGTTAAAAGAAAGACGGCACGGATTGGGTGTTACTTCTTTTCAAGAGTATTATTAGCATGGATTCCGTTCTAGAAAATCTTAGATCACAACATGTTTGACAATATCCACTGATTTCGCAAGTCAATCTTTTTCACAACCACAGAGGTACAAATTTAAGATAAGCAATAAAGTTTATGTAAAAATTGACAAGCTCGATGTTTTGCGTCATGGAAAATGGAAACT
Organism: Schmidtea mediterranea; assembly: GCA_022537955.1. NCBI lineage: Eukaryota > Metazoa > Platyhelminthes > Tricladida > Dugesiidae > Schmidtea > Schmidtea mediterranea. The sequence continues at coordinate 97,963,631 of CM039681.1, forward strand.
GTTACCAATGTGAACTCTGAAACATCCATAACCGTGGATGGGATAAATTGACAAGTATCGCACACCAGATTTGTCTCGGAGAATATAAATAAAGACAGAAGGACAATCATTTTGAAGAAAAAGAAAGTGATTTCTCATGTTCAGATCCACTAAGCCATGATCTTGAAAGCTACGAACTGAGAAGATCTGACAGAACTCGAAAATCTCAAAATTAATCCGAGAATTACGTTCCAGCTTGGCTCAGATGGATGTGTACTTATTTATAAGAATATTGTTTTAATAGGTAGTTGGAATCAAATTGCTGATTTTAAATCAAGATTGGATTTAATAGACCTTATTTTCTAGTTGTTTTGATGGAAAACCACATGAGTTTAACCATTTCTAAAAAATTAAACTAAATATTAAAATTAGATATATATTATTTAACAAACTGCACTTTAAGAATTTTTCTTTACATTTTTCATTACCATTATACATAACCATATCTCAATGATCAAATAAAGTAATACTCTGTTTACAAATGGCCTTACGTGGACTTCATTGTTTGAATAATATTTTAATAATCTATTTTATTTAAAAACTGCATTTTTGATTTAAAATTTACAATTTAAAAAATTAAATTTTAATTCTATTTGTTTGATTTATTTTGAAAATTTTCATGCATTGTAGCTGTTCTTCTTTCGATGAAAATATTTTCAATAATATCTGCTTTATTGAATTGCTTATTCATATTCCATTTTCTGTAATTTTGTTTGTTATTTTTCTAACAAGTATATTGACTAGGTCTAATTCACCTCTGAAATTGTCATTAAACTATTTAGTTAAATACATATTAGAAATAGTAATTTTATGTACATTAATTATTATTTTAGTAATGCTTTTAGTTGATAAATATTGCATTGTAAAATGCTTCAATGTAGTTTATTTATTGCATTTTGGTGTTGATTTAATTTTATGGATTGTAATTATAATTCATGATTTTGTCATTCAGAAATTTATAAATCCAGAATATTTTAAAATACTTTTAGGATTTTTGTATGTTTATGATATAATTACTTATGTATTTTCCTACATGATGTATAATGATTCCTTTAAATATTTATTTTATTTGTCATTGCTTATTAATGTTTTACAAACATTTCATTTTTTATCTTATATGAACAATGTTAGATTTAAAGAGTATTTTGAAAATTTTTCGTATAGACGTGTTAAATTTGGTTATGAATTTTTATTTGGTAAAGCATGGGGCCTTATTATTAATGGTGTTCGAGATAATTTGTCATTAATTGAATTTTTGGTACCGTTAACCGATGGATTATCTGCTGAAGTTTCGAATGTATCTTTTAGTAATTTTCAGAGTTTCCAATCAATTCTACGGCTTTATCGTAGACAATTAGTTTTTATCAGTTTTATAAAGTTATTGTGTCTTTCAACAAGTTTAATTTATCCAATTATTCTTATGTACTTTATTAAATATCTAATGAGCTCGGATTTCAGTTTTCTTTGGGGTTCCATGTTCGTTTTGGGATTTTTTCTCAATTCTACTATATCGGGATTTTCTTCCGTTTACTATAATTATTTCAATTCCAAGTTGGGATACAATCTTAAATCGAAATTAGTTCCAGCTTTATTAAAAGAAATTATGGGAATACCGTTTTTGAAGCAAACCGTCATTCATCATGGACAGTTATTGGATTATTTAACTGCAGACGTTGATAGAATTGTGAATTTCTTTCCCAGCGTCCAGGAGTTCTGGAGTATGCCGTTACAGATAGTAATTTCCACTGGTTTACTTTTTCAACAAGTCGGCCTTTCAACATTTGGAGGAATTGGTTTCATAGTAATTCTAATCCCCCTTAATAAGGTTCTTGCTAATAAAATCGGTCAATATAGTACAAGTTTCATGCATAATAAAGACGAAAGAATGAAAGTGAGTTTTCAATTTTAAGTAATTATATTTATCAGTTAATAAAAAATCAAAATTACTTCATTAATAAATTCAATTTTAATTAATTTCAATTGATAATAGCAACGGGTGGTGTGTACAAAAGCGGGAGTCATAATCAAACAAAGATGTGACTTTTTATCAGAAATTCATCGGTTAAGTATACTAATTTCTATACTATATTGAGCTATATTCAGCTTATCCCAGGGGTCGGCAAACTTTTAGAGAAAAGAAGCCAAAACCGCTAAAAATAAAAAAACCTTATAAAGAGCCACTTACAATTTTTTTCATTTTTAGCCTTTGTGTTTTCCCTTCATACTTGGTGCTCTATCTGTAGAAATAGAAACCAATTTTTTACAATCAATTTCCTTTTCTTTCAAATAGCTCATAACAGAAAATTCTATATCTGCACCAGTGGTTTGTCCTTTGAGTGACAACAAAGCTTCAAATGATACATATATTCCGTTCAGATATATTTGGGCAGTATCCTTTGTATCACAGGACTCATTTATAGCAATAGAAAATGCTCCCGTTGATTTAATATCATTAAATTATTGGAACGAAAAGTTATGTGCCATTTTACTGATTCTATATCGAATTTATTTTAGCAGAAGTCGGCACATTTTGAATCATTTTTATGATTTCATTCTTATTTTTAAAATTATGGAAAAGCTCTTCCGAGATTTTCATAAAATATTCCCTAAACGGCTTTCCACGTTTCACAACTTCATTAGCAACTATAAAACTAACAGGTGTTGTGATATTGGAAGAGTAAATCCATTTGTTAAATGTAGATTTTGATTGATGCATCTTTGTATGGAATTCTATTACTGCTTTTTTCCTACATTCTCCTTCTGAATAATTTTGCAAAAATCTTTTATGCTTGTTAATAAAATGTCTCGACATTTGAATTTTTTATTTTTAGAAAGTTATTTTGATAAATTAGGCAATATGGAAATCCTTCTGAATTAGGGACAAATGCGAATCTATATGTCCAATTTACGTCAAATTCTCGATTTTCGTCGTTTACCACTCTTCTTTTTGATTGGCCATTTTATAATCCCTTATCGCTTATAGGAATTTCTTATATTAATTTGAAAATTTTTATTTACCGTAAAAATGAATATAAAATTGATAAAATCAATTTTTTCTTTTAATTTAAAATATTTCGGAATTATTACATAGGCATTTAAACTACATTAAAATTTATTTATTAAAGTTGAATCATTTTAATTATCTCGGGATTTCAGTTAAAAATTTACTTTTAAAAAGAGTTTAATAATGTACGGAGTCGCAATAATTTACTAAAGAGCCACAGGTAGCCTGCCCTTGTCTTATCCGATTATTGATAGTTTATAATTAATTTCACTAGTGATTATCCATATTTGTTTAATCCCCATAATACTTAGTAACTTACCAATCCAAATGAAAATGATTGGTTTTCAAGGTTGTCCACACAGTAAACTTTCACTGGAACAGTTCGAAGCTTTTAATCACAAAACATTCTTCTCCAAGCAAAACTAAGGAAAATTTGTTCTTTCATAGTTTCTTTGATTTTTGTCAAAACTAATAATAGAATTTATAAATATTAAATTTTATGCATATAAAAATAAATTATATGGACTCCCATCACAATACGCCTAGATTTACCATATATTCAGAAATATTTCGTCGCAGAACCAGAATGGAGATGGAAATCAAAATTCGGATAAAGTTAAACTAAAAACTCAAATTAATTAAAAACATTCAGATGTGAAAATTTTAATTATAAATAATTTTCAATATTATCGTAATTTTACATTTGGGATAATCTTTTATTAATCTTTTAATCTTTTATTAATCTTTTATTAAAAATTCAAATATTTCATTTAATATATTGTTTGGTAAATTCAACATGTTACGGGATCGATAATTTTCATTGTAAATTTGTTAAAATTGACTGATTTAAACAAAATTAATTAATGGCGTTTCAATTATTAAGTGCACCGCACATATAAATTACTTAAGAAATTACAATTAGATTATGCATTTATATATATTATTATGCTAATGACTATATAAAATATTCATATACCATTATTTTATTTCTATTGTTATTATTATTTATTATTATTTATTATTATTATTATTATTATTATTATTATTATTATTTATTATTATTATTATTATTATTATTATTATTATTATTATTTTTATTATTATTATTATTTATTATTATTATTACTATTATTATTATTATTATTATTTAAGGTTTTTACTGATTTCCTGCGAAGCATTATTGGAATTAAAGTTGGTTGTTATGAAAACATATTTTATCAAGAAATATCAAATAAAAGGAAAGAAGAATTGAAATTTTTAAAAAAGCAGAAGTATCTCGATGCATGTTGTGTAATTTTCTGGGCAATCTGTCCTGTAGTGATATGTGGTTTGACATTCACGATTTATGTGTCTTTAGGAAACACAATAAACACCATAAAAGTATACGATAAAATGTGAAAATGAAATTTAAAAATAAAACCTAGGTATTAACAAGTTTAGCTTTGTTCAATTTACTCATTGGTCCAATGAACGCCTTGCCTTGGGTTATTAATGGAGTGGTCGAGGCAATGGTATCTTTGAATCGAATCAACAGCATAAATACAAATTCAATTTCCAATTTTATTAATACAATTTCTTATGATTCAACAAGAACCACAAATACTTTAATAGAAATATCATCAGTGAACTTTACATGGAATCCGAATCTAGAGGAAGTCAACCAAGACCAGGTGGCTTTATTTAGAAATGTTAATCTCGATATAAAAGAGGTTTTTTAATATTTTATATTTTTTTTCATTACTTTATCATATTAGTTTATTATAAATATTTATCTTTATTTATGTAAATAATTAAAATCTAATTTTTGTTATACGCAATGTTTACTAAGACAACAGTTCATGCCAAATTCAAAGTAGTCATAATTACACAACACAAACCACCAAATGGATCATAATTGGCCCATGTTCTAGTTTCATATTTTATCTACATTTATTAGGCTTCAATTATATTTATGAAACGACTTATTAAACCAGACATAACCAACTCAGGATCTGCTTCATTAATTAATATTAATGAATCAACGGAAATTTTAATGAAAGTATTTCATTCATGTAAAACAATTTCAAAAATGGTTCTGGAAAAAAGAGAACTTCAAAAAAAGCCTTGAGTCTTTATAGTTCTATCTATCAATCTTACAACATTGAAAGACGCTCAAAGATCAGAATTGTTTTGGTGTCTCGATAGCTGTTTATTTTACACTTATTCAAACAAATATAAATAATTTTTAAACATTCCATCGGCTAGTGATGGGTATATTGTATCAGAGTTTCTGATTGTTCATTCTGTATATTGTCCCTGAATGTTGTCAATTGTTATTAAGTTTCCTATTATATTGTCGAAGGTTTTGGAATAAATTTTATTTTATTGTAGTTTTCTCGGAATTTTCTTCTGTTTTAAATGAATCTTTATATCAATTTTCGTTTTGCTATACCTATTCTTGATCATGACAAAATCACCGACTACCAAATCTTTTAATTGAATTCTTTTACCTTATCTTTCTCATTGGTAAGTTTGATTTTTCAATATATGAGATCGTAACAATTTCCTTACGTTATTAATATTATGTTATATACGTATATAACTTGTTTAGCTTGATCTATGGATAATTAGATTACCCTCTTTAAAACGATTTTTATTAAAATGTCCTTTTTCATTAAAAGTGCCTGGTTTATTAGATGTCATTCTGACATAAATTATTGTCATGAAAACATCTTTTCCCCAAGATAGGGCGAAGTATAAAATATAAGTCTTGGTTTGAAACCAAAACTGTCCGCCATTCAAGAAAATGACCATGGACAAGCAACGAAAGAAGTGTCAGAAAATTATAGTATTCCTTGAAATACGTTGTCAACGATCTATAAGAAAAAACCAAATTCTAAAGCGTTTGTACATTATAATTCGTTTTTACTAAAAATAAAACGAATACGAACACGAAAATTCGATATTGTATATTATGCTGTGTAGAGCTTTGTTTCCGAAACCGGAAATAATAATATTTATGTAAATGGAAATATGATCAAGGAGAAAATTTAGCAGTATGGATTGCTATTGGAGTGTTGTTGTTTTAAGTCAGTAACGGATGGTTTAACTAAAAAGAATAACTGGGATGAAATGACGTTCACTGACCGCCAAAGCAGCAAGGTGCGATAAAAATTGTAGCCGAAAAAATCACCAATACCACATTAAAACCATTTATTCCGATATACAATGAAAATGACATTTTTAACGGGATAAACCGGTTTTTTTATAAATGCCTTCGAGAAGGTCATTTTGGTTACAAGGAGATTGCTTTTCAAAAGAGAAGTACATCCAATAAAGAATGACGATTATCCTTAGTACTAATATGACTGGGACCGGAAGAATTATCTCTTGGCTATTGGTTTTAAAAAATATAAATTTACTGCAAAGGGGTTGGATAAATTCCTAAATTTTTAAAGGATTGTCCTTGAATTTGAACAAAGAATTTTGAAAGTAAAATCTTAAAGTCCTACTTTTCTTCGATAATTACTAAACCCATAAAAAAATTTGCAAATCATGCTAAATAACATCAAATTATTGTTCTTTCCTAGTAATATAATAGCGCTTCTTCAATATATGGATGTGGGTTTTAATAAAGGTTTAAAAGTGCACCACATAAATGGAGTTATAAAAGAAATGCTCAAGTGCTTTGAGAAAAAAGGAAATATGCAAAAGATTTTGTTATTGATTACATAAAAATAAATTTTGAAAAATGAGACGTAGAAATCTGGTCCACGACACTCAAAAACTGTTTTTGGAAGTCTCGATTCTATTATGACCATTTCACTGCTGACGATGATAACATTCAGTTTATGAAGATTATTGAAAAATCACAAATACGTTTTAATGTCTTGCTTTTAACAGACTGTATGCGGGTCACGTAATTTTAAGTTTTTTGCAATCTGTCAATTGAGCACAAGTTTCAAGTGAAAATACACGTCGTGACCATTAAACACAACAAAAAATCATAAAACCATATATTCACGCCACAATATATCCATACACAATGTTTTAATAGCCAATTTCAGTAAGGATTTTACAGGTTTTCTGAATTGTGAGGATAATGGTATGTGTGGCGATGTCATGATGGATGGATGTATAATTGAGTATGTACTGAACCATTTGATTTCTTCCAGAAATATATCTAAGGAATATATACTATGAGCTTACCAGTCCACATACCCCCACCCCCGTCAAGGCCAAATAAGTAGATGAAGGTCAGATTTTCAAAGTCAAATGACTTAATAAATCAAGGTCATATTATTGCGTATTCACCATTTTGAATTTATTTGAAAATTATTTGAAAATTATTTGATAATTATTTTAAATTTATTTGAAATTAATTTGAAATTAATTTGAAAATTATTTGGAAATTATACATTCTACAATGTTGCCGGTTCAGTACATCCGACCACAACCAATTTTGTGCACAAAATACAAAACAGAACTCAACTTTACTAAATAAGGTTTAATAAATTATTATATTCATTTAATTATTGTAAATTTTAAAATTTTTCTTATCGTTTAAATACATCTTATGTTGATTTTATTTTGATTGGTATAAAATAAAGTTCAAAAGCCTAGAAATTTGTGTGTTCAAAATAGTTTAAAGAATGTAAAAAAATTAAAAAACTAAATTAAAAATTAATATTTTTCGAAAGGAAGTGATATGAGCTGAATGGAAAAGACGAGAATTTCAGGAATATAGTAATATAAAATTGATTGGAGTTATTAAAGTTATTAATTGATTTATTGACAAAGTTATTAAAGAAATACAAACTAATTAATTACTTAATTGTAAAAAAAATAAATTGATAAAATCTAAAGATTGATTCCGACTCTTTGCTGTAAAGTAATTTAAATTGAAATTATAACTAGTTCCTTATAAAAGGAACTCTCAACTCAGTTAGAGCCACTATAATTTGTGGAACGAAAAGGTAATAAAATTTGAAGTATTGAGTATTTAATAAAAGAAAAGAAAGTTTTTATAGAAATCGAGTCAGATTCGTTTAACAATTATATGAGGAAGTCTCCCTTGGAGTGACCTCACCTTAGACTTATTAAATTGATTGTATTAAGTTAGTATTCTGATTGAGAACATGTATAGTTAGATTTACAGTATTATCCTGCCGAACAATAAACAAATAATTACTATATATATTTATATATAATTGTCTGAAAACAAAAAATTTTCAAAATTGAATTTATGATTTTTATTTATAACTTTTATAATATTTAAATATTCAAAAACTGAAAATTTTTACGCAAACTGAAATTTTCTAATGGGTCTAAAATTGTAGAAGGAATACATTGGAGTTATTGGAAATGTTGGATCGGGTAAAACGAGTTTTTTATTTGCACTTATGCAAGAAATGAATCAGAAAATCAGCGGCAGTTATAATCTATCAGAATCTTTAAGAAATAATTCAATTGCGTTTGTAAGTCAAAAGCCTTGGTTGCTTCAAAAATCTATCAGAGAAAATATCATTTTGTTTGAGAAATACGACTGGAAATGGTATCAAACGGTTATTGAAGCTTGCAGTTTGGATATTGACTTTTCTGTTATGCAAAGTGGCGATCTAACACAGGTTAAGGTTTTTGTTTAAAAACTAAGAAATGTTCAAAATACTCATAAGTTTTTGAAACACGTGATTTTATCTAGATTGCTAATGCAATATTTATAAAACTGTTATGACCTATACAACCAACTGTTATAAACCTTTGAGACACATGTCTCAATACGATTAGTTTTATCATTAAAATAATTATTATATGCATAGGCACCAAAAGGATGTTTGTTATCAAATAATCTTAAACTATTTAAAATTAATTAAAAAATAAATGAATCAGGTAAGATTATATATTTATTATCATTATTATTAAGTTTATATATTTCACGGTGAAATTTGTTTTATTTTCTTGCAAATTTCACGGGTTTCAACTAGTTAATTATTATTTTCATAAATTTTAAATATATTATATAATCTCTGGCGTTAAATGAGTGGACTTAAAACAATATGTTTATTGAATTAATAGTATAATATTAAAAAATATAAATCCTATCGTAAGAGTTATTACTAAGACAAGAATCGGCAAATTATTTTTTAACCAGTTTATATTTATTTATTAAATCCGTCTTTTTTATGGACAATTAATTGCAGAACTAACCTTTGTAATATCTTGCATATTTTGATGGAATTTATGTGAAATATTATGAGTATTTATCTAATCTTTTTGGAATATAATTGACAAATACACCAACGGTCATTTTATCGGACCTTTGAGTACATTCTTTAAGACCCCGGATTTTTTAAAATGTTTTCATTGGTTAAAATATTCTTTGTTTAATTTAAATTTTATATTTAATCATGTATTGTATAAATTGATATTCTGTGAAAATTTTTATAATTTAATTAAATTTTAATTATAAACTTATTTCGATGAATTTCTCTGTGCTAGAAGGTTAATGTCGTGGAATTATCAGTATATATTCGTTATTAAATTTTATAAAAATAAATAAATTTAAAAGATTAACTAACATATTTTGATTGTTTTCCTTGTACGCAATTATTGATACCGTTGAAGCATCAGAAATATCTTGGAAAAAATTTGTTGGGGTTGTCGGTGAATTTGAATAGGATTTATTGTCGATCTGACTCCAAGCGTGCTTTAAACAACAGTAACGAACTTCAAACAA
>CM039681.1:97978388-98208633 GCA_022537955.1 Schmidtea mediterranea
AAATAAAAAACTCTTCGTACTATGTATTTCGACAGTTTGACTGTCATCTTCAGGCACATGAAACCAACTAAAAATATTATGAATTAACTTATAATTTAAACAAATTATTTTTTTTATTTTAATTTAATTTTCTAATAAATAAACACTTAAAAAAATATTTAAATACTTTTAACTAATTTTTTTAAATTATTTTTATATAAATATTATTATTTTTTATTTATATTGTAATTTTAAAAATAATGTAATATTTTATAAATTAAATTAAATTATTTACATAATATTTAAATTTTAAATTTTTTAAAATTATAAGTTAATTCATAATATTTTCAGTTGGTTTTTTGTGCCTGAAGATGACAGTCAAACTGTCGAAATATATAGTACGAAGAGTTTTTATTGCCGTTTTCTTTTTTTCTAATTTATATATTTTTATTTGACTAGTCTTGATTTTCTATTTTTTTTTATTAAAGAGCCAGACATTTATGCTAACTTACTTTTCTAATCATTAATCTATTCCATCAAAATCAATACAATAAGTGTTAGACTCTAATAATTAGAGCAATAATTAATTAACTAAATTTAAAAAAAATAAACTTATTATTGTATTTAAATAGACTTAAATCTATACAATTTTGTGCATTGTTCCATTTTTTCCAATTCAATTATGTCTCCATACCATTTTATCCTAGCTAAGAGTGCTAATACTGGGAGCTCGGACTGTTTTCTGGAACCGTAATCCCGGTTCTGAGATTTTCACAATTCCGGTTCTGGTATTGATTTTTCAATAATATCACCCAAATGATTATAATAAAACGTTTGTTCAATTGATCAAAAAATTCAAAATTGGTTCACTTTCTGATTTCAAGCATGCCCGTAATTCATTGAACTAGTTTTGTTAAATGCAAAATCCTCAAGCCTTGTTTCCGCATGTGTTCCACATTATGTAATATTTATTGGTGGCTATCCGTTTCTTATATTTGATGGTAGATTTAAATGATTAAAATAATTATTTTTTAATTAAAAGACTATCTAAATTTAAATAAAGGAAAGGTAATAATTCTGTCAAAAATACAAATTTACTTTGCTCAACATTATTTTAATTTTACCTCCTCCAAAATTGTAAAATAACAATTATTAACTAGTATGCTATGATACAAATTTTCCTGTAGGACCGAATTTACTGAAAATTATCGATTGTAATTAAAAAATTTCTTTACAAACATATTTCGTTAATTTGGACTCCAATAAATGAATAATTTTAAAGAATAAACCATCGAGGATTCGTATTATCGGTTAAATAATTGATGTTACTTCTATTAAAATACTTTTTTTAATCAAAAAAATTATATTTTACAGGCATGAATGAAAAACCAATTTAGGAGTTCTATTTACGCGAAACAACGGGATAGTTTGCCAAATGTAAAACTTGTAAAAAGGTACTGAAAACGGCTGGTAAATCTACAAGGGCTCTCATAAGCATTTGTCATCCATGCACCCGAGAAAAAGGCGAAAGACCAGCTTCGGAAACTGCAGAATCATCAGAAAAGCGAAGCAATCTGGGAAACCCAAAAATCACAAATTATTTCGCTCTTTGTGACAAGTCTCTGGAAACTGTATTGGCCCGTTTAATAGCAGCCGTTGGTTTACCTTTCAACATTTTCATCACATCAACCGAATTGCGCAAATCGCTTGTGAGTCGTGGGTTTGACGTCACAAAATCTACCAAAACAATCCGAGAAATGATCATGAAATATGGTAACAGTTTTCGTCAAAAATATAAGGCTGAAGGCAAAGGTTTCTGTATTACTTTCGATGAATGGACTTCGACTAAAAACCGACGGTATTTGATTGTAAATGTGCACATCAAAAACCGTTTTTGGAACTTGGGATTAGCCCGAGTCCACGGATCACTACCAGCAGATAGCTGGAAAGATTAGAATTGTACGGTTTAACTTTATATGAAGACATCGTATGTATTACGACGAACGGTGCCCTTGTCATGAAAAAAAGTGGGAAATTTACTTTCTTGCTTTCAGCAACTTTGCTTTGCCCATGCTGTGCACTTAGCTGTCATGGATGTGCTTTAGAAAAAACCCAAACCTACGTCAAAAGAAGTAGCTAAAGATGACACAGACAGTGAATCGTATCAAGATGAAGATGAAGAGGAAGGGTTTCAAATTGTAAGTTGCGAAAACGAGCTGGAATCGCAAGACAACTTTCAACCGCTGATCCGAAAAGTGAGAACTGTTGTTAAATTGTTCCGACGATCACCGACTAAGAATGATATTTTGCAAAAAAATATCAAACAACAATATGGCAAAGAAATGCAACTTATTGTTGACGTTAAGACACGGTGGAATAGTTTGTTTTTTATGTTGCAACGGTTTTACCAAATGAAGAAATGTATTTTGAAATCATTAATCGATATTGGCTCAACTGTGTCATTTGATGAGGATGAATTAATTCTGATTGGTGATTTGGCCGATACACTTGAACCGGTAAAATTATCGTGTGAATCATTTTGTCATCGCGACGGTACTCTTTTGTCTGCTGACACAACAATTTCGTTTATGATCGACAATTTGAGAAGCACTGATTTAGCTCAGTGATGGAAGGAATCCCTTTCTCGTCGCATGAACGAGCGACGGACTGAAATATCTCGTTTTTTGCAGTATCTGCACAAAAGGAACCAAGGCAATGCTGAATTCAGATTTAACCCGGTTATGAATTTTGGACGCACGTAGAAAATGGCGATTGTCACCATTATCACTAGCCTCCTAAAACCACCCGAGAATATTTCGTCGTCGTCTGAATCAGAAGCAGAATTTGTAGCCGCTGTGGAAGTCGAAACGCCACGGTCTCTACAAGATAAACTTGACCGAGTTATCAGTGACGATAGCAATGCTAAAATTGCACCTAAAAAAACGAACGATGAAAGATATTACAAGTGTTGTAAAAAAGGAGTTATTAAACTTTGAAATTGAGGGCAAGCGAGGATTGAACCGTGAAAGATGCTATGACGATTTGTGTTCGATTCCGCCAGCCAGCGTGGAATCTGAACGGGTTTTCTCTGAATGTGGGAAAATTGTGACGAAGATCCGATCGTTATTGTGCGACGAGAGCTTGGATATGTTGAGCTTTTTAAGATTTTACTTTAAGTCAGAAGTTTAATTTTTTAATACTTTAAATATTGATAAGTTAGACCTGAAATGAAAAATGGAATAAAATGCATTTTTGAATAGTAATTTTTCTGGTTTTTTAAATTTCTGATATCGGTCAATCCCGGTTCCAGAACCGGGATCCCGGATTTAAAATTTCCAGTACCTTAATCACGGTTGCGAAAAAATGCTCCGTGATTAACACTCCGGGATTAAAAATTCTCCAAGAAAAAGATAACTGTCGATTTACCCCCAAATTTTTGAACTTCCTGCCCTTGATATAAAGACTGAAATGTCTAAATAAGTGGAAATCAGTTAGTGATAGATCGGGTGAGTAAGGTGGATGCGTTAAAACTTCAAATCCTAGTTATGTAATTTTTTATAGTGACTTTCCATATGTGAGGCCTAGCGTAATCATGCAGGATAATTAATTGTGAGTTTTTCATTCATTTTTTCTAGTTCTACACAGTATCGTTCAGAATTGGTTGTTGTGCCCATTTTATTACGCCATACTTACACCACCAGACTTTCTTTTGTTGAAGTTCCGGTTTCGGAAACTGATTAGGAAATTGATTTTTGGAACTGCTGTTTATCCAACCATTCGCCTGACCGCCAACGATTATCATATTGAATCTATTGTTCATTGCAAATAATAATATTATTAAGAAAAGATGATTTTCACTGTCGTGTTTGAAGGGATATCTAAATTTGTAATCTGTTTAATTTCTGCTTTTTGACCATACCTATTGTCTTTAAATTTTCATGAACGGTTGTTTTTCAGACAGATAGATCTACAGCAAATTCTCGAACAGATTTTGTTGAATTCGGTTAACAGTTTTACGTAAATCTTCCTCCGACAGCTTGATATTGGGTCTGCCTCAAGGCATGTTTTCGAGATCAATTTCTCCGTCATCAAATTTTTTAAACTAAGGTCCAATAGTTCTTTCATTAACTGTATCGCTCCCAAAAGCGTTATTAATATTCCTCTCCACCTCAACTGAATTGTTCGTCAATTTCCGCTCATATAAATAAAGAAGTCTCAAATCCTGATTTTCTAACTTGTACATTTCTATTTGAAAATGAAATTTATAAATCTTACTTAATATTTGAATTTTAAATAAGCGGTTTCTAATGAACTTTAAAATAACGAAATATGTTTTATATAAAAATCTTATGATGATTTAAAATTATTATATATTTCATTCCGGACAACCAAATATTTTATTTTTTACAAAATGATTTTGATCTTCACAATAGATAACATTAATAATCTATGATAAATAATTATTTTTATTATTTATTAGATACTTATTGATGGTACTGATATATGTGATTTTGACCTCAGACATTTAAGACTCAATTTGGCTAGTATGATGCAAGAATCATTGATATTTTCTGGTACGATAAGACAAAACCTAGATCCCATGTGGTATCAAATTTGATTTTTCGTATATTATTTCAAATATATCTTTGACAGTAAATATAGTAACGAGGAATTGCTTGAGGTTTCTGTCAAACTTCAGTTTAATACTTATTTTTCGGAATTTCACATTGATGGTCATTTAAATCTTAATGGTTATATTGACAATCAAGGACGAGAGTTAAGTTATGGCCAACATCAGCTATTGTGTTTAGGTCGAATCATGTTGAGTCAAAATAAAATCGTTTGTTTAGATGAGCCATCTGCCTATTTGGACAAAAATACTGAAAGTATAATTGAAGTATGTCTTTATTTGCTTGAAATATTTATTTGCTCTATTTATTATCACTTGTGATAAAAAAAATCAGAGAAAGAATTTAAAGCTATTAAAATATTAAAAGATACACTAAGTGACAATTAAAAGGACATTAAAATTGCACCCTGGAATTATTAAAATGCATTATAAGGCAATATTTTTTATGTTTATGTAAAATTTTATTGAAAATTAAAGATAAATTTTATTAATTTATCATGATTTTCTTATTTAAATGTAAAATATCTGCAATTCACCTAAAATTTCTTTTATTAAACATTTTGTGAATAATCGTTTCATTTGGTGGTAATAATTTATTAAATTTCCATAGTAAGTTTTTTGCGTGAAATTTTCTATTCTTCTACCAGTATAAGGTCTTTTGCAATGTTCCAGGTCTTATCTTTTATCAATTTTGGCTATGACAGACACACATTTATTATTGGTTATTTTGTTGATTTATTATTTAATGTCTATTTAGGTTCAATTTAATGTCCCTAAGTATAATTTAAAATGTTAGAACAGGGGTACGTAAACTGATAACTGGTATGATCGACTTTAATTTTTCTTATTTATGCGCGATCGACTTCCAAAAATGGATAAAATTAAAAACAAATAAAAATTGAATTAAGGATTTTATTAATATTATATTAATAAGATACATTGTGTTTACTATTTTGTAGAATATAGTCATACTTTATTGATAAATATTTTGTGCAACATATTTGATAAAACTTTAGTATTAATTTGTTGACGAAGATTCCATTTCATCAAAAAATCTTGTAAAATTAGGTTTGTAATCACTGATGCACAATCAAATAGATGCCATTAAATGGTCATCAATCAGAGAACTCCTAAATTACGATTTGATGTTTTTCATCTGAGAAAACGCTGCTTCACATAAGTAGATAGTTATGTCACCGCTAGACCAGTACCCCCCCACGGGGGTAAAAAAGCGCATTTTTCTAAGACAAAGACGATGACCCATTCAAGGTCATTGAAACAAGGACCATGACTCATTCAAAAATTCTCAAGGTCATTTAAAGAAAGACCATGACTTATTCAAGCTCATTGGACGAATCATCATATTTTCTCAAGGTCATTGGATGAGTTACCATATTTTTCAAGGTCATTCAAATTTTTCAAAATATTTTACTACTTGATCTTATAAGTAGTGTTATAATTATTAATATTTTTATATAAATAAGATAAATTTTCAAGTATGGGATGCAAAATTTATAAAATTATTTCAATATTGAATAGAAAAATGAATGTGTGTATGTATATAATTTAATTAAAAATATTTTGTGCAGGTGAGGTATCATTTTACATGGTTTTCAATAATTTGTCGAAGGTTTACTAATATGGTTTTTATCCAAGCGATTTGATGTTTAGCATTAATAAATGTATTAATGTTGTGTTGTGTTTTCATATTTTATTATTACTATGATGTGTTGTATTTTTTAATTAATATTTAATTAATGTTAACAAAGGCAGTTCGTGATTTACAAATACACTGCATGATCGTCACATGATTTACAAAGGCAGTGAATGATAAGTGCGTGATTAGTAACAAGGAACACACGCATATACACTCAAGACTGTATGTAATTTACAAAGAACACATTCAAGCACTGTAAATGATGCATGTGTTTTACAAAGAATACATGCCTACACAATCGTGACTGCACGCGTCAAAATCTTTCATCTATATGTGTGCATTACTACAATGTGATTAGCTAAATTCTGAAAATTTTATTCTCTATAAACATTGATAATTTCCAAAGTTGTCACAATTAATTCAAATATCTTTATCGCTATATTCAAAATTAGAAAATTACAATTCTAGTATTTTAAGGCAGTTGTTGACTGATGGAAACGGTAAATTTTTATTTTATTATTATTATTTATTATCTATTAATTCAGGTACATACAATTGGTTCGATGTAACCGAAAATGAGGATCAAATTAATTTTAAATTATTAAATTATTATTATGAATCTTTTTGAAAATGAAGTACGGTGAAAATGACGGTACACCTATTTATTTACTTTTGGAGAACGGTGATAATTTTCACTATACGTTTGTTTTTGATTTGGATAAGTTAATGAATTCTCACTCGACTACATCTTGTAATATTTAAATCTCTGTACATTGGTGTCCCAATTGTCTTAATGGCTTTAGATTAAAACCCATATTTGACACCCATGTTTCCTTATGTATTAAAAATAAAACAGGCACTACCCTTTATACGTTGCTTAAAATAAATATTTAAAATCTTTAAAATATGCGAAAACCGTTACCCCGCCATTCGTAATTTATGCGGATTTCGAGTCAATTTTACCACTGGATATATGTCATCATCAAATACGCATGCCAATAGCAGCAGCTCTATTAATTAATAATTATACAAACAATATTTTATTGGCGATGATTGCGTTTTGGCGTTTTTAAAAAGATTAATAAAATTGCAGTTTCGACTGTCTTGCCGTATTACGAGGTTCATTGCGAAAAAACCATAGTACCAATTTCTTTCAATGAGTAACGGGAGTTCAAGAAATGTTGCACTTGTTATTTGTGTAAAAGGTTTATTAGGGATTAAGTTAAGGATCATTGTCATTTCTCGGGTAAGTATTTAGGGGCTGCTTGTAGGAAGTGTAATGTTTCTCGACGAATCCAGAAACGATTACCTGTAGTTTTCACAATTTGAGGGGATATGGTCTCCATCATATTTTAAAGTATGGTTTAAATAATTTTTCTTGGGAATTAAATATTATTCCAACCACTACTGAAAATTTATCTCACTCATCAAGTACATTAATAAATTGCCTACTTAAATTTAGACGTATTCCTCCTTGCAGATTATTTTCAGCAATTTCGCGCAAAAGCAATTGCTTATAATACTCTAGAACCTCTTAATTTTTATGTAATTTCTGGTATGTTATGGGCGTCAGCTCTCATGGTATTGCAGGAACCCATATAACTTCTGCAGGACATGGAAACGTATATTCACGGTGCCTCAGACTAAAATAGGAACGCGAAACCATCAATTGTTAGCATTTAAGAACTCAATAATTTTCGACACAGCCTTTTTCAAGTGTCTAATTTGTGGTCAAAATTTAATGTCTAATTGTGAGTATTTTTTACCATAAAAATTTTGTGAACCTAGATTGTGTGTATGTATTTCTTTTTTTTCGCTTGAAATCTTATACCCTCCTTTACTGTAAGGTGCAATCTAATGTCCCAGGTCTTATATAATTTTATTTGTGACTATATTATTGGAGTTGTAGGTTTAATATCATAATTTCCCACTATTTAAGGTTTAGTCCACTTCTTCAACCCCTCGATTCTGCGTTGTTTTATCCCGTTTTAACACTAGAGATCAACCTGATGAGGAAAAATGAATCTGATTATTTAAGATGGTCCTTCATACTGAAAATCATTTTTCTGTTTTTTGTGTGGTTCTATTCGAACTAAAACCCACTTCCCCTCTTTAAAATCTCTTGACACCCGTTTTTCACTTTCAAATTGACTCAATATTATTGATGTTTAATCTAAATTTATCCTAGCTTTATCAATCAAATCTGATTTACTTGTTTCTTGGACATTATATTTTAAATGGATATTGATTTTTCTTCCATACTCTATTTCAAACGGTGAGAAAACCGTGGAATTTTGCTGAGTAGCATTAATATTAAATCCATGGTAGTAATTCAAACTAAGTTCTTTCTTCACATTTACTTTTTAAAGATGTTGTGATCATATCTCTTATTGTTCGTATTACGCTCCGCCAGTCCATTTGATTGATGCTGATATGATTAAGCAAACTCTGGTTAAATGTTTAATTCTGAAATCTTTTTCTTCATAAAAGTACCTCTATCTGTCAAAATACTGATTGGTTTATCAAATCTATATGTCCAATTATGTAATATGACTTTGAATATACATTGATCATCCATTCTAGACACTGTAGTTAGACTCACCAGTTTGCTAAATCTGTCAATGATAACAACTACATACTTTTTGTTGGTTTCTGTTTTATCTTGTCTACTACAATTTGTTCAAGGAAGTTTCTACTATTTCTGGGAATCATTTGTTTCTTTGTTTTGCTTGGACTTATCTTCCTTTTCCTTATCTTCATTTATAGATGGCCAAAAATAATGATCTTTAAGATAATTATAAATATTTTTTGATCCAAGGTTACATAAATCTTCATGAATTTTGATTACAAAATCTTCCATGTAGTCAGGAGGAATTAGTACTACAATATTATTTCCTTCTTCTAACATCAGAAATTCAACGATTATCTTTAAATTTTCCTTGTTTTATACACATAACTAGCTTTAGCAATATTTGAACAATTTTCAATAACACCTTTCATTAGATTTTTCACTTCCTTGAAATTCGGATCACCTTTTTGTTTGAACTTAATTTTTTCCATAAGATTCTCGCTTGAAGTATTCGAAATATAATTTATATATTTTATTCATGATTTAGAGCATTTAGCTTCATCGTGTTTTGTTTGACACTGAGGCATAATGATTCATCAATTCTTAATAGTCCATCCGCATTACAATGTTCGCTGCCTTTTCTATATTGAAGCTCGAAATCATATTCTGATAGGTTTGCCATTCAAGTTTGGAATTGAGTACTAATTGATTTCGTTGTATTCATGAAAATCAAGGCTTTGTGATCTGTTCTTGCTATAAATATTTTTACATACAAATACTGTTTGAAATACATGACAAACTCATGTAATGCTAATAATTCTTTTCTAGTCACACAATAACCTTTTTCATGTGCTGACAGATGACGTGATCCATAAGCAACTACTGCTTCGTCTCCATTCTCTTTTATTTGACTCAACACTGAGCCAATATCTCCAAAACTAGTATCTGTATCCAAAACAAGCATGAGATTCTTTCTAGGATAATCTAAAATTGGTGCTTTGCAGAGTTTCAGTTTTAACTCATTGAAACTTTTTTCACAACTATCAGTCCACTGTAAGCTTTTTTTACATCCTGAAGTCGCTGCATAAAGTGGCACCGCTATTTCTGCATATCCTTTAATAAACTGACGATAATAATTAGCTAATCTAAAAAATGATCTTAATTTAGACGAAAACTTTGGGGCTTATGCTTTTAAAATCTCTTCAGTCTTCAAATTATTTGTTCTAATTCCTTCTGAACTTATAGTATGACCAATAAAAGTAAGTTCCTTTTGATAAAATTTGCATTTTTCTGTATTCACTTTTAATCCTGACTTCAGAATACGTCTAAAATCTTCTAGTATTTCATCATTTTGATTTTCTGATTTCCTATATACTAATATATCGTTGAGATATACAATAACCGTTGAAAATTAAACCTTTCAAAAGTTCATGCATCAGTTTTTGGAATGTGGCTGGTGCTTTTGATAAGCCAAAAGGAATGCGATTAACATAAAACTGTTCTTATTTAGTACTAAAAGCTGTATATTTCCTTGAGATTTCATTTAATTCTACCTGATAATTAGCCTGTCCGAGATCTATTGACGAAAATATCTGTGAGTCAGCTAAGCAATCGAGCAGCTGATGTATATCTGGCATTGGAAATGCAAATTTCTCTGTAACTGCGTTAAGTTGCCTGTGATCCACACACATTCGTATTGATCCGTCTTCTTTCCCAACAATCACTAGCGGAAAGTTCTACGGACTTTGGCATTGGCTTACAACTCCTGTTTCAACTAACTTTCCAACTAATTCGTCAATTTTATGTTCTAAATGCATTGCATGGCGACGAGGATGTTGTAAAATCGGTGAACCATTGAAAGTAATTTCATGGCTTAATATTTTTGTGTGGCCCAGATCAAATTTCGAAGTCATAAATATCGTTCCATATTTTCGTATCAAACTTTCAGCTTGTTGCATTCTGGATTCTGAACATATTTTAACGCGTTCGTTACTCTAGCTTCCGGAAAATATTTTTCTATAATTAGCGAAACATCAATATTATTTAATTCCATCAGCTTTATACCAAAGCTGTTCATAATATCAATTCCGCCAATAAAATTTAATAGAATTCTTGCAGCTATTAAGACATTTATTAATCGACATTCCAATTAACATTCATCCATGTTGATCCTATCGGTTTTTCTCCCATTTCAGAAAACACCCCGCCAATATTTTGACAAAAATCTTTTACTCATAACTGTTATAGCAGCTCCTGAATCTTATATCATATCAATTTTAACATTTCCAACATTCATTCTGCTCCACTGTCTTCCATCACTTGTCTGATACATAACATCTTTTCTATCTTCATTTCGATTTAAATTATTTTTTATTGGTTCAACCCCATTGACGAAATGTAAGCAACAGGGTTGCTCTCGTTTTTTTGTTGCATAACCTCATGATCTATTACATCTTTCTCGCGATACAAATCACTATTTTCATCATGAATGCAGATAATTAGTTTATTATAATTTTGGCTTTTATTTGTTAATAAATGACAGTGTCTATATGTGTACATCTTTTCCGCATTTTAGCCATTTCTTTTTCAATGGGCATTCGATACGTAAGTGGTTACTGTCACCACAACAGTAGCATTGACCCGATGATAAGATTTCTTCTTATGGTTCAGTTAATCCACGATACTTGTTGTATAATTTCATTGCTTGATGTTTCATTGGAAATAATGGTCGAAATATTTGATTTTCATTGATAATCTTCTCATTATATCTCCTATTAGAAATAGCTGGATTATTCTCATAATTATAACTTACTTTATTTTCATAATTTTTGTTGGACACGATTGGTTTGGCAACAATATTTCTGTTTCCAAAGTTTTTTCTATCCATATTAGGATATCTTTACGCTTGGCTATCTAAATTCCGATGCTGTCCTCTATTATTTAAATTATTCTATTTCAAAGCTTCCGAGGAACTCTTCTATTTTACAGCATCCACAAATATCTCTGACGAAGAGCGTTGTGCATATTTCTGACTTTCATATAATTTGTCCAAATTGCGAATATCTTCTACTTTCGTAACTGTTTTAGAAATTATTTTTTCTTTAAGCGCCGTACTTCTAGCTCATTTAGAAATAATATCTTTTACAATTTCTTCACGATTAATTCCTGAATCAAAAATACTTTCAAAAAAATTTCTTACCATGATTTCAAATGTAGCAAATATTTCATCTCCTTTTTGAATTATGTCGGCCAATTCCATAATCATATTGGTAATTGATTTCTTTATTGTAAATGTATCTAAAAACCATGATTTTGCTTCCTCCTTTGTAACTGCATCTGTTTCGAAATCATGCCATAAAAACTGCAGCTTTATCAGACAGTAACAAATCGAAAGCACTAATGATGCACAAATTGTTCATTCGGATCCATTCTTCGATATATTTAATCCAATTTGATGTTTCTTTGATACTTCGTCCATCATATTTTCGAATATTGAAATTTAATAAATCCTGTGCATTTTTCGGCAATGCTTCAACTATTAATTTCTTTTCTTGCTGCCTTGTAACGGCATTATTATTTGTAGCGTGGTCGCCAGTTGTAGGTTTAATATCATCCATATCAAAATTCGTAATTCCCCAATAATTATTTATTATTAAAAAAACTATTAGTTAGTTTTTTGATTTATTATTTTAAGGTGTCTATTTTATATTTTTTTAGATCCTATTTAATGTTTTTTGTTGTATAAGGTTCTTTCTAATGTCAATTTTGGCTGTGACACTCATTTATTATATAATATTAATAATTTAAGGTGCATTCTAAACTCCATTTAGAATCTAAATTTTAGATTCTATTTAATGCCTTGGTGGTAATTGAATAAATTTTGCGAATATATAAAAATTATTTTAATATTTGTTTATCTAATAATTTAATTTTAATTATTATAGAAAATTATTTTGTCGGAATTCTCCAATAAAACTGTATTTATTGTTGGCCATAGATTACCGATGCTGGTAAAGATTTGTGATTCCATCATGGTGATGGATCAAGGAAAACTCATTGAATATGGCTTGGTTTCTGATTTATTGGCAAATCAGCATTCATATCTTACTGCGTGTTTAAAATAATAATTTTTGGATTATTGCCCATTTGTTGAATTGTTGGTCTTTTTATTCTTATATTTTTATACCAATCAAAATGTTTTATTCTTATTGTTATAGTTAATAAAATAAAATTTTGAAAAATTAAAAATAAATAATTTAATTAATTAATTATTCTTAAACAAATAAATGTTTAAAATAATGATTGCGAAACTTTTTACCTCAATATTAGTATTATTCATTTTAAAAGTATCATTTCCGTGTATTAATTTGAAGTTTTGTATTTTTAAAATAGAATTCTTTTAGGATTTACTGTAATCAGTGGCGTAACAACGGCTTGACATTGGGGCACTTGCCAAGGACGTCGGCCCGCGCTAGTTCAAAATGGCGCAGCTAAATCTTCCAATTTAACTCTACAAAAAAAGACCAGGATATTTACTGATCATCGTTGTTATTAAAAGGAGTTATAAATGACTTTGAATATCTAACAAGTAACAAAATATATAACATTTTTGCCAAAATTGAAAAAATGTATTGAAAACGTAAATTGAAAAAACCAATTCAAAAAAGGATAGCAAAATAAAAAAGAATGCCAGGAGAAAATGCTGATAATGAAGGACCTAACTTGGATAAATTCCAAATTTCTTGTTTTGCAATCATTAATTCAATAATGATGCAGTTAAAAGACAGATTTTTTTCTCTTAAAAATATAGCAGAAGATTTCAATCTTTTGGAATGGAGGATTTAGAATTTAAATCTGGTCTATTATCAGTCAAAAATCCTGAAATAAATAAAGAGCAATTTATAATTGTAATAAAATGCTTTAAACCCGATGAAATGTTTCATTTAGATCTTTGAAATGTCCTCGCTATATGGGTATTGCAAGAAACATTTCTTGCAATGCAAACCACAGTAGTCACCTATGAAAAGAGTTTCAGCAAATAAAAAATTATTTGAAACTACTTGAGATCGACGTCAGGCCAACAACACACATCATCTCTAGCTTTTCTTTCCGTCAAACGTAAACTTACCAGTCATTTAAACTTCAATAAAACAATCACTTATTTTGAAAATATTAAAGCAAGAAAAGTTAAGGTTTGAGCCTTTGATATAGAACTAGTATAGTGTTTATCAGTATAGTGTTCCTTAAATTTATTTTTAATTGTCAGTTTCTATCTTTATGTATGAGTTAGAGAGTATGAAACATTGACACTATTGTTTTTATTTATAATACATGATACTTCGAGTATTGTTGTAGTCGGTATTAACGCAGCAATATCTAGTTTTATGCACCAATTTATTTAGTATTATTTAGTAAATAATAAACTATAAATTAGTATTCTTCCTGTCTTTTGCATTTTTGATAATCCCGTTGTATGACTGTTAAGAGCGCCAAAAACAAATTAGCCATGAGCGTCTAAACCCAGTTATGCCACTGACTTCATTGAATGTACATGCGTAAAAGTGAGCTTCATATTGACGCACATTATTAAGGGTGGCTTGCACAAGAGTCAGCATTAAAAGGACGATTTAATTTGCATCTTACATATTGGTTTGTAAACTTTTTGTTACTTACCCTTTCATCGTTCAGATAAAACCTTGGGCATCCTTCCATACCTTTCATGATTATAATCAAGCTGAATGTTATCTTATTAGTTTGCCCGGGGTTAACGTCATGGACAATAAATTGTTCACGCGATTTAATAAATTCTGGGGCTGAAATTATTGGAATAGATGGGATATTACACCAATCAGTCTTGGTATAAAAGATATTGCATAGAGAAGTCCAAAAAGAGGATTTCAGATTAGTTTAAAGGTGATAATGAGCGATGATAATTTTTAAAATATCAATTCAAAAAATATATATTTAATTTTTTAAAAATCACTTTAATTAAATATTGTATTTTAATACTAACAAAATAATGTGACAGTAAAAATTATCATATTTATTAGATAATATGAGAACATCTAAAAATCCCTTGGTGCATTCATAGTTTGCACATCTCTGGATTAATATATTAGTTGACTAAATATGATAATTCATTTAAATTACTTATTTTCAGGATGAATGTTTTTGAAATTTGGAGTACTCATCTTGATGTTTACTGCTTACGCTAGGTTCTAAATTTGCACTGTGTAATTATTCAACCTTATAATATACTAATTTTGGTATATATCTATTATAAGATTAAGTCTCACATAGAAATTTTCTCACCTTTCTTTTCCATGATTTTCAATTTTTTATTTTCAATTGTGTAATTCTTTGAAAAGGATTTCTTTTTGGAATGTATTAAATTATATTGATTGAACCAAAACAAGGAGTTTGAGTCAAATCCAAAGCATTCACTGGGATCCAATTTATTAATTTGAATACAAAAGGTAGAGCAACTATTCCACTTCATTAACAATTTCTATAATAGCAGTTTGAATGAATATGCAGTTTATGTCTTAGCTATTTTAAAAATGGCTGGTAAGTAAATTTTTAATAAAGTATATTTTAAGGTTTGGATTATGATCTCGTAAAATTATGAGATCATTATTTAAGCTCTTAAATAATAAATTTTATCACCATTTATTTTAAATTTTTTTGTTATTAATTTTTTAGGTTTTTGGGAATTTTATTCAGTTTATGACAATTATTGAATTTATTTTTCGATTTAATATAAGTCAGATTAATTTTAAAGTAAAATTTATTAAAAGAAAATTCATTGTTATCAAAAACTTTCTATATTCTAATAAATTAATTCTCTGTTCCTTGGAAATTCTTTTTGGCTTCCATCTTTTTTTCCTTTGGACAGAAATCCAAATTTTGATATTTATTTATTTGGTATTTATTGATTTTATTAAGGATTTCTAAAATTCCCATTAATTTTCCAAATTTATAAAAACCTTCGCCATTTTTAAATTAAATTAAAATCTTCTTCTAACATTTATTTTATTATCACAAAAATAATAATTCAAAATTTCTCTCAAACTCTGAAAGTTTAAACAACTTAGGCGTGGTAATTATTAATATTGATATAGCTATTAATTAAAGAACCCAATATGTCAGAAATATTTGCGCTTTGTGTGTCATTCAAGAAGTAAATTTCAAATATTTATCATTTCTAAAAAGCATCTATTGCTTTACTTTATTTTCTAAATTTTGCACAAATTCAAAAGTCAAATAATAAAAAATAAAAACATTTTATGAAATTATAGTTTAATAGATTAATAGAAAAGGTAACAAATATTATTAAGCGGTTAATATACGGAATCATTGATGAATATTATTCTTAAATAAAATGTTTAATATAATGTTTCGTTATTTTGGTATTTTGATACGAAATGTTTCTTCAATTTTTCTTAACATTATACATTTTTTGTAATTTGATTTAATTAACACATTCTACAGTAAAAAGATGTGTTTACAAAAATAATAAAGTTAAATGATAATAATTAATAATATTTTTTGAATAGTGATTAAATTAAAGTAAAATTTATTTTATGTAAAAATTAATTTAAAATAAATTTACAGACAAAAAATTTATTTGTTTGAATAGGTTCTGTCAAAATAAATAAATAATTGTTTCCTTACATCACTTGAAATATATACAAATTTTTTATTCAATTTTTATTTTAAAGTCATAATTGTCATATACACTTAAATATTGGCAATTGAATGATATTATTATTATTATTATTATTATTATTATTATTATTATTATTATTATTATTATTATTATTATTATTATTATTATGATTATTATTATTATTATTATTATTATTATTATTATTATTATTATTATTATTAATATTATTATTATTATTATTATGATTATTATTATGATTATTATTATTATTATTATTATTATTATTATTATTATTATTATAATTATTATTATTATTGTTATTGTTATTGTTATTATTACTTATGGAGTTGGTATAAAATGAAGGACATAAAAGATTACGAAAAATCGAAAATTAACAAAAATCACCAAAAATAAATAAAGTACAAAAATTAAATTAAAGTTATAAAATCTTAAAATTGATATTGATCGATAAAACAGATATGGTTGAACGCATTATCTAGAGATGAACAGATTAATAAGATTTTAGTGTGTAGTTCCTAAATAAATTTCTAAGCAAAAAACAAACTAATTCAAATTAATTATTCCCATAGTTGATAAACCAAGCTAATGTTAAGTCCGAGCCAATTGGAAACCCGAGCAGTGATGATTTACTGAGAAGTGTAAAGAACCGAACTGTACAAAAAACTCGGAAAGCAAATAGAACAATTAATTATTCCAACAGCTGACCTAGCAAATACCCCGGATTTGAAAGAAATTAGACCAAAATTTCAAGAATTCGAGAGAACAGTTAAAAAAGAGAACTGTTAACGAGAAAATTTTGGCAGTTGAGTAAAATACTATAAACTAACCAACCGCATGCCCTCACGATACCAACTTGATACTCATCCAAACCCAAATTTGAAATGTATACACAATATATTTTAGGTGACATTTAACATACAAATTAACTTTAAATTAAATTAAATTACTACAATATTTTACACTCTCTAAGAAGCCATTTTCAATCATCCATCTAATAGTTGTTTCTTCTGATGAGGCTAAGCTAACCAGTTTTCTATGATTCATGGGATGATGTAACTTTTAAATTAAAATAATAAAATCGGAAATAAAAATAATAAATCAATAATAAAAATTAATATAAATTAAATTAAACTAGCTTATAAATCAAATTTAACTAACTTTAATTCAAATTATCCTAATTATCATGAATTAGTATAAGTATAAAACGATGATTCCTTGGTAGCAGCATAAATTTATATATCAGACAATTATTCCATGCAACAATAGACAAGCGTAAGTATGCTTTAAGCACTCGAATTTTTTCAAAATAAACTTAACTGCAACAACTTTAACATACGCTATTGGAGCTGGAATATATTTATATATATATATATATATAAGCAGCAAGGGCTTATTTTGTTATTCACTTATCTGATATATTAATTTATGCTGCTACCAAGGAATCATCGTTTTATACTTATACCTTTTTAGTCTGAGCCAGACTAAAACCTTGGAATTGCGAAAGTTAACTAGAGTCAATGAGAGAATTGCCAAACTTCATTGCCAAAATAACTTCCTCCATCATTTTCTTCGCAGCAAGGGCTTATTTTGTTATTCACTTATTAGTATGTGTTTAAATTAATTTTTGTTGCTAAACTAATATCCGTAATTTTAAATTAATAACCATTATTTATAAGTTTTAGGATAAATTATTTAGATGAAGATCCTTAGATAAACCGAAAATATATTTTAATGAAAATTATTTTTACAGTTGAAAATGGCTGACGAAGATGAATTATGATTCGTCTGCTTCTGCCGTTCCTCGAGACGGGCTAATATAAATTCGGCGCGGCTCCAGCTCTCTCGGGCGCATTCCGGCCCGGTTCTATTTTGAGCGCTACATGAGGGAGGTCCACATCATTGTAGGTATTCGAACAACTTCCTCTGAATTCCCGCACAGGCGAGATTTAAAAGCCCGCGTCTCACATTGCTTGTATGCATCTTGCGGCAGAGTGAACAGGAAAACGTACGGTGATTCGCGAAGCATCGATCCACAACTTATCTAAGACATAAATTGGATAATGTGATTTGTTATTATGAAAATAATTTATCGGAGTTGCGTTACTCTTAAAGACTTCATTAAATAAGTTAGCCTACCACGGTACTTATGATCTTTTATCCTGCTAGCTCACACACGTGCATTTATCAAACTAGATGTTCAGAAAACAAAGGCGTCTATAGGGTCGGTCAGGCTTCTACTGTAAGGCACTACTGGGTTTTATGAACTTAAATCTTGACTTAATCTTGATATATGTGTGAGTAACTCGTGCGTTTATGCTTTTATTTCATTGATGAAGGTTCTATGGCACGTCGATAAAATCATGATTACCTAAGCTTCAATTACCTTGCTTGTAGGTAATTGTCATTGGGTATCTGATGATCGGGTAGACATATCGAGGCATAATTATCATATATTCTCTGATTATCATTGTAAGCGTAGGCAAATAGTGTTATGGAGTAAATTAGAAATTTTTTTGATAATTAATCTTTAATTCATAAAATTGAATACCAAGCGTGTCTTTCAGGCTAATGTGTTTGGTCACCACTCAATAGATCTGACAATATTAAATGCAATCACTTCTATCTTGAGTTAACTTTTTATTGTTAATCTGTGCTAAATTTTTATTATTATTCAATAAAACATAAATTCAAAATAGATATTATGTAAAATGATCTTGACCTCAACTGGATTGACGTATTGTGTAACATGACATTAACATAATATGTAATATGACCTTGACCTCGAAAGGATTGACGCACATTCCTCATACTACTAAACCTATTTAAAAACATTCAAAAACCATTCGTTTTCATAGTATATTGCACATTAATCTTTAAATTAATAACAACTTACAAATAATTATCAAAGATTTTTTAAAAACTTTTAAAAATCATAGATGCCTATTTTTAGTCATACAGCTCTTATCGTGTTGGTTAATTTCTTCAGTCATAAACGTACAAGTCCTCGAGTACAAAGTTGGTGGGAAGACTCTCAAATATATACATTTATTTTATTTAACTCTTTATAAAAAGAATTTCACCACTTTTAATTTAAACTAATTTGTGCACCTTTTTTCTTATAAAAACAAGTCGTTCATATTAGATAACAAAAATGTATTTTATATATAAATAATGGTAAATAACAAAAATAAAACACTTGTAAAATATTTACCAAGATCAATGTAATAAACAAATAAAACTAATCAAATTTGAAAAAAAGATAAATTCAGTAATAATTTATTTAAGTGAAATTTACAAATCTAAATCTTCTAAAAAATTTTATTATTTTTTTTCCGAACATTAAAATTACTCCAAAACAATAAATAGTATAGGTAATAATGTAAATTCCTGTCAAACTGCTAATATCAATCGCCGGTGTTTCGACAGTTTCCTCGCCACATGTGTTAGTTTGCTCAGGCAGATCTTCCAGAAACCATTTTACAATCGTGCCCTTCTCGCTTAAAATCCGAATTCTTAATTAAAATAAAAATTTTAATTTCAATATTGTTATAAAATAAAGCAATTATTATTTAACTTATTATCATTTCTAAAACTAATTTTAAATTTTCTTAAAATAAAATGTAAACAGAAAAATAAGCAAATAATATCAGATGCCAGAAAAGGATAAAAAATATATTTAAAAAGTGTAATGTATGAAATATATATTTTGGGCTTAAAGCCAAAACTAAAACAAAAATAATATGGTTTAGTTAATTAAAACAAATAATAAAAAGTGTGAAAATGGTCACTACGCATTAGCATGCACCACAAGCAGAAACCAAAATTAAAATAAAACATCAATTAAACAAATTAAAAATATAACAAAATTAAATAAAACAAATAGTAATAAAATCTACAAAAACCTACAGGCGCAGAACGCAACACATATTTAATACATAAAACCGACAAAACCATGTAAAAGAAGGTTTAGAAAAAAACATAGGTTGAAGCGACCATCAAGAAACAAAATATTGACCTAAAAATAATAATTAAAATTAATTTAGAAAACAATTATTATATCAAAAAATGAGAAAAAATGAGGGGAAAATAATAAAAATATTTTAATATAATTGAAATTAATAAAAAACCCTGAAAATGACGAAAAATAGCCTATTGGTCGCACACATGCACAAAATAGCTATATAAACAATGGCTTATTTCACCATTTTTACTTACACACTTTACAACTTTACCAAAACTTTTCAAAACTTTTAAAAATTCTTTGTGAAATTCAAATTTTGAAATCGGTAAGGGTATTGTACATAGTAATATTAATATAATTTTTTGTAAATTGTCTATATTATCGAATTTAATTCTTTTTTCTGGATGGTTGTGACACTGATTGATGTCATAGACGAGTTCCCTCTTTTAACTTAATATATTTACGTATAGAAATAGAATTTTAGGAGGGCAGACTGGCGGTCCGGCTAATGAGTTAAACTTCGTTAGTTGTGTCTACTGGTCGTGCTACTCCTAATACTTCGGCTGTCCACGACGAGTTCTGATAGAAAGACGCAGGTCTCTACTCGCACGGCGCTGTTGTAAAACCCATGGCGGCTGATGGAAACGTCGGTCGGAATGGGCAGAGAAAATTATCCGGAAAAGCGGCATGACTTAGGGGAACTAGGAAAATGATACTCTGCAGGTCATTTAGGATAAACTTTTAAATCTCGCCAAGACCTTAATTGACAGTGGGAAACTAGAAATAGGATAGTTATTACGATAGTAAATAGAACTAAATTATTAATCAAAACTCTTGTAATAAGTCGGACGTATGATGAAAATAAACCCTAATATCAAAGAAAATAAGTAAAAAAAATTGGCCATAGTGAAATATCAGTCATATAAAAACTTTACCACACCAACTGAATACAGTAGAAAAACCCTTTTCGTAGACTAACAACCTTAGGAATTGAATAGTCAGGTTACTGGTTTTGTAATAATGAACTGAGAGAAGCATTAGTGTACATGAAATTTTAACATAATAATTAGAATCTTCATGTTTATTAAATCAAATCAGCATAGTTGAATTTGATAAATTTAGTATGATGAGATAAATAAATTACAATGACTAGATGACAAAAGTCCCTAGTCAATATAACTAATAATATTTAGAGTTCAGAAGTCCAAATAGACTTTTTAATAAAATAAATATTTGCCGTGTCTCCAGCTGCACAGAATATATGAGTACCGGAAGTGAATCAAATTGGAATTTGTACTAAGTTTTTACAGTCGAAATAAGTAATTTGGATAGAGAATAATATAAGATACCACTAATAGTGTAGATTGTTACAGTAGCCTGCAATTATAAATTCCTTTTGTTGTTCAATTGTTAGAATCGCTATCTCTAATCTTCATAAAATTATTATTACGAAATTCTTATCATCATGAAGCTACCAAAGATACCAAAAATCTCACTGGCCCCTTCTGTTATGGCCGCGTCTCAATATCCTTCGAACCTGGAAAACAGCTATTAGGAACTCCTACGAAAATATGAAAGAGTCAAAGGGACGTAGTGCTCCTCCGAGGCTACTAAAGAGCTCCATAAAAAAAATCTCGGATCTCGAGGACTCGCGATGACTTGATTATTGAGAACCAAGCCCAACGGCTGACAATAGCTGAACAGACCGCTGCGCTCCGCAGAATTTTCACCGAAAAGGAATTGCAAGCGCGATTGCCGGGCAGGAGTTTAGCTCAGCAAATCGACATTATTCCGGCTCACCATCTGCCAGGTTCTTCATCTGGCCACATCGGACACGACAACCTCCAGGCCACTATAATTGGAGAAGCCCTTCAAATTTCAAAACCTTCAACCAAACACAAACCCAATAAAAATCGGAGACGCAGGTAAAGGTGGAGAGCAGAGAACGCATTATTACAGGCCAATTTGAACGCCACCAGAACTGAAATTATAACTGAGGCGTCTAAATAGCTGAAACTCCAGTGTCGTTCGACTTACTCTCGATACCAGCTGATTCTGATTTAGATGTGGTATCCGCACCCCGAATGATGAATTTCTCTCAGCCAGCTCCGAAGCCGATGCCTTTCAACGTATCAATAGAGAACCTCACTGTTAGCCTTCCATCTAATTTACAATTGGCTATTTCTGCGGAACCGTTTAACGTTAGAGACGAGAAGTTTTCAAGCACGAGTGATGGATCTACTCCTCAAATAATATCGATGACCGAAACTCCTCAAACAAATGCCTATGTAAACTATTTACTGGAGTCTCTCGCAGGACCTCATCGAATCCCGTGAAGACCCGGAAAGCGTCATTTCCGGGTGGATATCGACGCAAAAAATGTGAAATTTCATGAAAATGAAATAAAATTCAAAGAATTTGAATTAGAAATAATTCAATAAAAATTTTAAAAGAAAAATTATCAAATAAAATTGCAAAATAATAAAAATTAAGATTAGAATACACTAGAAAATTCCAAGGTCGAATTTTGTTTTACTAAATCAAAAAGAACACGCAACGTTAGGGCCAAAAAATAGGTATATATACCGATTCATTTTTACATAATTTTTAATCGTTTTTGAAAATCATTAAATCAGTTTTTTGAAAATCTATGTAAGTGAGAGTTTTATTTGGAAGCTCTCTCCACGTCGCATCCTCGCAACCTCGATAGAGCTCTGCTTGGGTGTCGGCGTGGGGAGATTGATATTTTTATGATATTTTATGGATGCTTGGATCGGTAAATTTTTATTGTTATTTTAATAAATTATTCTTAATACATAAATTGTTTTATTAATGTCGAAAATTTTCCGGCCCACAGCCAAAGATACATCACAAGTTAGTAAAATCAATATATTATTCGAATTCGTGTAAGTGCGTGGAATATCGCCAATGATTCGTGTCCTTGAAGGTCCGGCGTGCGGAACGCAGGAGCTGGAACGTCAATATTATCCCGTATAGAAGAAAGGAGAAATAAGGAAGCGGTCTTTTGGCTACTTCCTCGTCTCTCGATTTCTTTAAATTCGACCTAAATTATTCTACACACGGCTCAAAATCATCACACGAGTAGTCTAGTGGGCACTCATTAACTATAATATAAACACAATGCGCCTAAGGTCAACCAGGGGAAAGGTAACGGGGAATTAGGAAAATGAAATCGTTACTATGAACTTAATATGCATATTTTTAATGGATGATTAAAAATTCAAAACGTTAATTTGCCCTTCCATCATCATAAACTCCTAACTTAAAAATGAGAAGCGAAAAAATAATTAAATAAACGTAACCCTATAACAAGTATAGTAAGGTCTTAACATTATATCGAGAATCAATAAGAGGATTTTGTGTAAGCGTAAATTTAATACGGTTGTGGTAAACACTCAGTGATAAAAATTTCTACGTTGGGGTCGGAAGTAAAAATTACCATAACATAGTCGTAGTAGATTCAAATAAATTCATGAAAAAGACAATAAAGGTTTTTTAAATATAGACGTCATCCCAACTCCTCGATACGGATCAGAAATAGATTAAATAGAGAAGAAAGAGATAAAAGTTAGTAAATAAAAACTCTCGAGGTAGTGTTCGGAACTAGTACAATTCAATAACTTAAAGTTCATAAAGAAAATCTCCAATAAGAAATCAGTCTATTTAAACATCATCGGCGCCAAAAAAAAATTGTTGATAAAGAACCCATAATAGCCTATAGTACGATAAATAAATACAGGGCGCGTCAGAGTTCCATTGTACCTTCCAACGTTAACAAAACATAATTAAATTAAATAATGAAGAACCTTAGGCTTGCCCTCACTCGAATAATTCAATCAATAGTAGTCCTCGCGAAAAATGACCAGACGCATAAATAAAAACGAGAAACAAATAGTTTTATTCGAATCTCATAAAAATTCCAGCCCCAGAATTTGATACCAGCATCTGACATCAGGTTCTCCGAAAACTAAATTTGAAATCCAGAAACCACCGATCAGAGATAGACCCTCAAGTATCACCGCTACCGAGATAATGGAAAAATTGGTATCCATCAATCTACTTACAAGTAGTTCTCCTCGAATATTCCCTACGTAGAACAGCGAGAGAAGGGACAAAATACTCCACCCTGCATGATAATAAAATCATCTCATTCGCTAAACTCAATACCAAATACCCGTTGAAAATTATGCGTTGGCTAATTAATGCCCTCCAGTAATGAAAAGCCACAGAGTGATTTTTCTTTTGATTACTGTCCCCATAGAAACTGAGATCTTGCAATAGATCAAAAAATAAAAAAAATTATTATTGACTTAGTCTAATAAAACTTACAATATAGCGTGTTTAGTTTTGTGTGAATTGCACCGAAATCCGGATAAGTCTGAAATTAAGTTAACTGAATAAAAATTAGTGAGGAAAATCGAAACTTACCTTACACAACTGCTGCTGACTTCTATCGCCGGCCAATCGATAGGCACAATCACGCACGCCTAATGCCGCATCACCGAACTTGGCATTTATAGGAAATAAATCAATTAATATTGAAGCTGTCCTTCACACACATTCGATACAGAACAGGGCGTGGTATGTCGCACACCTACAGGCACACACGGACAGTCAGATTTCCATAAGAAGAATCCGGCGATGCCAATCATTTAATAAATTTTGATCTCTTTTAATTCTTTGTGGAATTATGCATCGAACCTTCGACCATGAGAATACTGCTAAGATGACGGGTGAGGAGATAGTTCGCGACCCGAACTCGCCGAATTGGGGTAAATAATATTTGATCTCTTAAAAAATTTAAATTAGAGTATTAAATATCAGTTAACTATTCTCATTAACGATGTAAAAATTATGATTTTTTTTTAACCGAATTTGTACGACTTCAATAATAAAAATTTTTTACAACAGATTTTTTGACGAAAACTTAAACTTCGACGTTCAGGACATGCCATTCAGGAACACATTACGTTCGTTTCTATTCCTTCTCGTTACCCATTCACTTCAGCGATTGTTCGTAGGGGCGCTCAAAATTTTTGGGTTCTTCGTGGAAACGATGCAAGTTGACTGAATTTATAGTTCGGGGTGACAGTTTGATTCATACTGTTTCGAAAGTTTTGCGTTTTTTTTGTTATTTAATATATAATTGTTGTTAAAAATAATTTTAACTATTTAAGTTTTTGGTGATTGAATATATATTTTAACTATTTATGTTTTTAGGTGATTGAATAAATATTTTAATTATTTACGTTTTAGGTGATTGAATATATATTTTAACTATTTGTTTTTAGGTGATTGAATAAATATTTTAATTATTTATGTTTTAGGTGATTGAATATATATTTTAACTATTTGATTGAATGTATAATTTAACTATTTATGTTGTTAGGTGATTGAATATATATTGTAACTGTTTACGTTTTTAGGTAATCGGATATATTTTATATTTAATGTATAATTGCTAGGAAATCTTTAATCTTTCACCATTTATGTTTTTAGGTGAGTAAGTATATCAAATTAAAGAAATTTGTTTATGGTTGTCAGGATTCTCCGATATCATTTTTCAGGAATGTCATAGGAATTTGAATTCTCTTTGATAATTATCAAATTTTGATGGCAACCCCATCTGACCATGTTTTTGTTGTTCAGAAAGATTAGGACCTTTGATTCGTGTTTCCACGCACATTGCCAACCAGTGGAGGCAAGCCTGGCGCCAAATCGGGCGAGCGAGAGGCGACGAGGAGCCCCAACCAAGAGGACCCCGACAGACCATCTGGCAGTTGCTGGGAATAAACGAGAGACGAACAAAAAAGCGGTCAGAATCCGGCCCAGGAAATTTGGGATCATGCCCGTTGCCTTCTCTCACGCCTTGAGGACCATCAACGGCAGGTCGATTTTCACGTGGTCAGGGCCAGACAATACCTGGTCAACGTGGAGGACGACATCGCGGCCGGAAGGATCACAGATTCCTACCCATGCAGGCCGCCGCCCAGTTTCAGACCTGTACGTAATACGAAACGGCCCGTCTTCATATGCCCGGGCTACTCAGCTGAGGAAGGGGTGAGAAGATTCTTCGAAGAGCCTTGATCCCGCTGATCAGTGGGTTATGGACATTTTAGCTTTGTTTAGATGTCATTGTAACAAATAGTTGTTATTTTAAGAGTTTCATTGTCACTCGTTTCTCAGTGTAGCATTTGCCAACTTTTGTGTAAATTAAGGTTATATTCAATAACTCTGGAATTAACAACAAAATTTTATTTTTATTATTCACAGAAATGGAACCCCTACAAATATTACGAACAGAACTGGCGCACGCCCAAAAAACCAATAAAAACCTTTACGACCAGATTGTCCAGCTGTCCCGTGAGATCCAGCAAATAAAGGCCACATGGGTGGATCCAAAGAAGATCAAATCAATTCATCAAAGGCTTACCGCCACCCAAAAGAGACGGGCAGACGTAAAACAGTAGAACCAGAACCTCCGAACGCAGATACGGGGGTTGGAAGTTGCACTATCTGCCTGTCAAGAGGGGGCAGCCGTAACTTATCCCTTCGTCTTCGCCCCGGCTCAATTAGCCTATTTTGAGTCGGTGGCAACTCCAACAACCACAACAACAACAATAACGAATAGTTATCGGCCTGGACGAAAGGAGCGGGCTAGACGTCGAGCCGCTCGATTATTAAATAAGACCTGACGGAATTATAGAATGTGTTTATTTTGTAAATTAAATATGTTTAGGTTGTAAATTATATCTTCCTTGTTAGTTAAAATGATATCTACGAATATTTGATAAGAATATTTGATAAATATCTAAAATTCGCAACCAACCCACTAGAATGTACCATTCGATATGTAGCCGCTTGTGTTGTCATTGTTGGATTCCTTCTTGTATTATGATGAACTCCAACGAATAAAATCTACGACATACAGGGGACCCAATAATCTAAAGCGAGCACAAATCTTCTAACAACAGCTCGTTGGACCCAGAGGTCGTCCGAGCAATTACAGCATTAGTAATAACGCTCACTTTTTGCGGACGATCTACCCACTCGAACACAGTCCCAACGTTGCTCAGCAACGGGTGCCGAGTGGTAGCAAGAAAATATTTATATGGAGTTACCGGGGTAACTACGACACTATTGAAACAAACATCAACACCCAGTAACCCACCATATATATGTATATATATATATATATAAATAGATGAAAATTTCAGTTCGTTAGTCTAAAGTAATTCCAAAAAGAAGTCAAAGAGTAAAGAGTAAAATAGGCTTTCAACAAAGGCGAACAAAAGTC
The DNA here is from genome assembly GCA_022537955.1 of Schmidtea mediterranea. Classification (NCBI taxonomy): domain Eukaryota; kingdom Metazoa; phylum Platyhelminthes; order Tricladida; family Dugesiidae; genus Schmidtea; species Schmidtea mediterranea. The sequence continues at coordinate 98,006,193 of CM039681.1, forward strand.
GCAAACCTTTCAAGGATCTTACAATTTAATACATAACAGTTGCGCAGAAAATAGTGCAATAGTTATATATCGTTTTGCATTCCATAAACATTTATAGATTAAATTTTCTTCAAAAAATAATTGGGTGAATTTCTTCTTCATTTAAAGGTTTATTTATGATCCAGTGTAACTTTGAGATTCCATTTTCGACATTACAAAGGCCGTAAATAATTATTAAATGAAATAAATTACATTTTAAATTTCTAATTTTAAATTAGACGGTCACATTAAATAAAAATATCTATCTCCAATCCTGACTCTAAACATAACCCTAACCTTATCTCCAATCCTAATCATAACCATAACCATACCCTATCTCCAATCCTAACCATAACCATAACCTTAACCCCATCTCCAATCCTAACCACAACCATAACCCTAACCCTATCTCCATTCTAACCATAACCTAAACCCTAAACCCTAATCTTAACCACAACCCTAAACACAAGGAAAAACTTTAATTACAGATATTCAAAAATTTCCATTATGTTGGACCAGCACACAAATAGCCTTGAGAATTGTTTAAATGCATCAGTAATACAGCACGAAAACCCAGCACCAAGATAACTTAAAATACAATATACAACATCAACTAAACACTTTAAAATCTGAGAGAATATAAATAAATATAAAATCAAAAACATAAAAATTAAAATAAAATAAATACAAAATGCATCAAGAACCGCACGAAATTTACATAAAAAATAACATAATAACAAGAAAATTCGACCGTAAAATGACCATTTATATAAAATTAAAAAATAAATGAATTAAATGAATAAAAATAAAATATTTTTGGATGAATAAATTTAATTAAAAATGTTAAAAATAAATTACCAATTTAAATTAAGAAATAAATAAAAATTTAATGTAGATAACATAAATAATTTCAAAGTCGAATTTTGTTTAATCGCAGTAAAACTAACACGCAAGGTTAAGGCCAAATTATAGGTATAAATACCGATGTGTTTTCACAAATTTTCAGTCTTATTTTTCGGAGAAAAAATTTCATTACAGAACTGTATAACTGGTTGTATAACTGGTTGAGAGCCGTGCATTCAGGCAATTAACACGGGTAAGTGTTTTGCCTGAACACGATCACTCTTAACTGGTGCAATATTATTAATTGATTTTTCCGAAGGGAATTGATGGGTAATTTTTCAATTGAATTTATGGATGACTTTTCAGATCGAATTTATGGATGATTTTTGTTTTTCAAATTGAATTAATGGATAATTTTGTTTTTCCAATTAAATTTATGGATGACTTTTCAGATCGAATTTATGGATGATTTTTGTTTTTCAAATTGAATTTATGGATAATTTTGTTTTTCCAATTGAATTTATGGATGATTTTTCGAATCGAATTTATGGGTGATTTTTCTTAATTGAATTTATGGACGATTTTTCAGATAAAATTTATGGATAATTTTGTTTTTCCAATTGAATTTATGGATGATTTTTCAAATCGAATTTATTGATGATTTATCGAATTAAATTTATGTTATTTTCGAAGTAAATTTTATGGAATGGATACAATGAATTTCAAATGTATGTGGCCGATGTAATATGCTGAATAAATATTTTCTATCTACAGCCTTAGTGCATCGAAACTTTTATTCCAAATGCTATGGTAAAATATTATTTGTTATTCTTTTTCCGGCCCACAGCCAAAGACACATCACAAGTTAATAAAATCATATACAGTATTCAGATTCGTGTAAGTGCGTGGAATACCGCCGATGATCTGTGCCCGTGAAGACCCGGCGTGTGGAACGCAAGGATCGGAACGTCAATATTATCCGTACATAGGGGAAATTGGAGGGTAAATGACTAGTTTATTGGCTGCTCCTTCATCATCCGTTTCCTGTAAAATTGACATAAATTTCTAACAACAATCGGCTCAAAATCTCTAACATCGAGTAGTCCAGTGGGCACTCATTAATTATGATATGAACATAAATAGATCTTAAGGACAAAAAGAGGGAATGGGTAGCGGGGAAAATTTGCGAATTCGTTGCAACAGTTAAAATAAATAGCCATCGGAAAAAGATTAATCCGAACGACCAAAATCACGAAAAATAATGTTTTTAAATAAGAATTAAATAAATTAATTTGAGTTGAGGCGGAAAATATGGGCCGGACGCTGCTCAGATTTTCCGAATTAATTCAAATACTTAACAAAAATAGTAACGCAAAAATGGAACGTGTAAAATAAGGGCGGAACGCTGCTCAAATTTTTCGACTCAACAAAAATACTTTATCAAAAACCGAAAAATACAGATGGATTACGGCTAATGTTGTATATCAATAAAAAAAATTTTAACGCTGAGGAATAAGGACGGATCCCTACAAAATCTTAATAATAATAATAACGATAATGATAAGGGTAATGGTGATTATAATAATAATAATAATAATAATAATAATAATAATAATAATAATAATAATAATAATAATAATAATAATAATAATAATAATAATAATAATAATAATAATAATAATAATAATAATAATAATAATAATAATAATAATAATAATAATAATGATAATAATAATAATCATGGTATTTGTAGTAATGATGATAATAATTATGATAATAATAATAATAGTAATAATCATAGTAGTAATAACAACAAATATAATGGTAGTTATAGTAATAAAAATAATAATATAGGAAATAGTAGTAACAATTAATAAAGGTAATACATATAATAGCAACAATGATAAGGCTAGTAATAATAATAGGGAACATTGTAGTTATAATAGGGATAAGAGTAAGAGATGTACTGCGTTTACTTACATAACCAAGGGTTTACAGACCATAAAAAAAAATCATCAACATGGACAATAATAGGAAGGACCAAGCGAATGGACATAAAGATAGATGATATGAGAGTATAGGTTAACATTTGAAAGAGATAGAGGAATAATGGGACCTAAGAATCAAAAGCGAGCACAGGTCTTCTATCGACAGCTCGTTGGACCCAGAGATCGTTCGGTCAATTATAGCATTAGCAATAACGCTCACTTTTTGCGGACGATCTACCCACTCGAACACAGTTCCAACGTTGCTTAGCAACGGGTGCCGAGTGGCAAGCAAAGGAAATATTTGTATGGGGTTGTCTGGGTAACAACCATATAGTTTCAAAATATCAAAACCCAGAAACCCACCAATTATACCCATTTATAGACATTTTATGTTTCTTTCAAATATTGCAGAACATTTTCCATATCTATAATTTTTGAGTAATTTATAGCTCAATATCAAAAAAATATAAATTCCAGAGAACACCTCATTAGACAAAACCAAATGTCCATAAAACGTCCTTTATTTATCTATTTTAATTTCTTTTACACTTCCTAAAGTTGAATTTTCAAATCTTTGCATGGGAAATTGCTTATTAATTCTAATATTGCCCTAAATTGTTTATCTTACAAAAATATTTAATTTGCTCTCGAAATTATACAATCAGCCTATTTAACCAGGTAACTTTTACTATGGCCTTTCTATAAGTAAAAAATAAAATCTTAACTTAAAAAATATTTTTAAATAAAACTATTTACTCTTCATCGAAAGCGGTTTTATAGTCAACCATTTTTGGCAAAAGAAAGCCAATGTAAGCCGATTCAATGATTTCAGGGACAATTGTGTACCTTGAACAGTTCAGCATTTTCGTGTACTTCACTTGGCTATAGTCTGTAATACAAGCGATATTGGTTGAACCAGGGTCAATCAACTAAAACAATATATAAAAAAATTAATATGTAATAATAAAAATAATAATAATAATAATAATAATAATAATAATAATAATAATAATAATAATAATAATAATAATAATAATAATAATAATAATAATAATAATAATAATAATAATAATAATAATAATAATAATAATAATAATAATAATAATAATAATAAGTGAATAACAAAATAAGCCCTTGTTGAGAAACAATAATTATATTGTTGAAAAAAGTTTCGATTATTAAACAATCCTCTTCCGTTTCTTACAGAATTCTTATCATCAATGAGAAAATACCAAAATACGTTCTGATTTTCATTAAAATTCACTTTTTTGTTTTTTGAATGTAAATTTAAAATTTCTTTAAATTTTAAATTTTAAACTTTTTCTTGCTTTTAACATTTTATTATAGTAATTAAACATTTCTTAGCATGAAATATTAAATTTTACATTTTCTATTTTTATATATCGTATTTAACATTTTTTTATTAATTTAATTTTTTAAAATTTTTTCCATAACTTCTTTTGTTTTAAAACTGTTAATCCTTCTTTAAATCTCTTTCTACCTACAGATTTTATTATAGAAATAAAGAAATTTAAATATAAAATGCAAAGCAAATCAGTAAACTGTTCCGGCTATTTTAAACTCTATGAAAGATTCATAAAATAGCTTTCCTCTTAAAAACGAGAAAAGCCCTTAAACACCACTCACCAACAACTTCAAAACCAAAATACAATTCCACTCTGATTTTCATTTCAAATTGCAAAATAGTCTTGTTAAAAGTTTTTACATATTTTGATGAGAATTATATTTAAATTTTGATAAAGTCTTGGTTTTGTAAAATTTAAAAAATTATTATTTTTTAATTTTATAGAATTTGTAATTTGTAAACGCAAAATTTTTAATTTTTGATAGAATATTTGAAGAGGTTCTAGTCGACTTAAAGCCCTGGGCAAGGTTAGTAAATTCTTTCATAATCCCATTCAATTTTATTTTTATCATTGATTTATTATTTATATTATCGATGTTATAATTTTAATTTAAAAGTTAGATCATCCCATGAATCATAGAGAACAGGTTAGCTTAGCCTCATCAATAGAAACAACAATTAGATGGATGATTGAAAATGGTTTCTTAAAGATTGTAAAATTTTGTAGTAATTGTAATGGCCATATAATGAGGCTAAATGGATTTTCGGAGGAATCTGCTGTGAGACACTTCATAACTTCCTCGTCATGGTGCCAGATCGATCTGTTGATACGCTACTGAGTGCTATTGATGAGAATATCGAAGATGCCTCTATCATCTAATCAAACAGCTGGAAATGTTACAGGGCTTCTGATCTGGAGAAAGCCAACTTCGAGCATTTCAAAGTGAACCATCGATACAACTTCGTTGATCCGAAAACTGGATGTGAGGTTTTGCGAAATAGAGGAACAAGAAGCATCGTACTGCTCGTCACCACCTGGAGAGCTACCTAGCTGAGTTAATGTATCGCCAAGAAGCCAAAGACAAAGATCAGTTTGATTTGATCCTGAATCTACTGCGTGAGTTCTGGTCGCCGGAAGAGTGACTATTTGTTATTATTCTGTTCTTTCAAACAGCACGAATAAATATTTATTTTTTATCCACTTGATTTTTATAATTTGTAAAATTGGTCCCGGTTAACCCAATAGTACCCAATAAACTATTATTATTATCAGAAAGAATTATTAGAGTAGTATATAATGAGTACTATGCCCCGTGGATATTTGGCTTAAAAAACAGAGACCCCACGTAAGAAAAATTTTCGAGGGAGGGGAAGAGTTAAATTTTTTAAAAACTATTTGTTTTAATGAATGAATTTTTTTTTGAAATTATTTGTTTTAATTAATCAACTTTTATTTAATATAATTTTTTGTTTAAATGTTCAAATTTAAAATTTTTAAAAGTTTTTTAATTCATGATAAAAAAGTCTAAGTATTTTTTCTCTATTAAAAAGCCTAAAAAATAAAAGTTGGCTTAAATCGCTATGATTGGTCGTACTATAGTGAGGAGTATTTTCGAATGAAATTGGCTTAAACCCGATTAAAGAACCAAAAAATATTTCATCGAATAAAAAACCTAAGCATTTTTTCATACTTAAAAACCCATAAAAATAAAATTGGCTCCAATTGCCTGTCGACTAAAAAGCCTAAAATATATTTGCTCGATTAAAAATCCTGAATAATTTTATTTTTATTTTATTTACTTTAATTATTTGTTTTATTCAAGTCAATAATAATATTTATTTATATTTCAATTATATTATTATTAAATTTAATTGTTTGTTTTAATCAAGTCAATTATTTTTAAATTATATTATTATTAAATTAAATTGTTTGTTTTAATGAAGTGAATTAAATAATTATTTATTATTTTATTTTCATTTAATTATTTATTTAATATTATTATTATTCTTATTTAATTAATTATTTATTTTATATTATTATTTTATTATTATTAACATTTGTTTTATTATTATTTTATTTTTAAAATTTGATTTTAAGTCTAAGAATATGTAAAAAAGAATTAAAAATCATCTATAAATTTTGAATTGTAAAAATAACAAACTTTCAATCCATACAAATATTTTTATTGACAATAAAGATTAAATAAAAAAGATTAATTATTTAATTTCGGCCAACAATATATGGATTGTTTGGTCATATTTGAAATCGTGGCAACATGGAAATCCATTTGAACATATTACTCTCATACTATCTTTACAAACAATGCAATTTGCAACACAACGGTCCAGATCCCTGAACGTTGTCATAGTGAATCTCGAGTTCTTCAATGTTAATCCCTGTGAAATGGTAAATTTTTGCTGCGAGAAATTCTGGTGCGCAATAATCCAACGTATTTTTAATTCTTATATAAAGTTCCTGAATTTTCTTTTATACATGTTAATAACGATAAAAGTTTTTCAAATTAAGATGTGAAAAAATAAAGTAATATGAAATTTTCAAAATAATAATAATAATATTAATATTAATAATAATAATAAATTTATCAACAATCAAAGAAAAAGTTAACTTACTTAGTATCAACTTCTGAATACTGATAAGCCATACACACTGAGCAAGCAATTGATTAATAGCTGAAAAACAATCACTAGGTACTGTATACAAATGACTGAGTACTTTACAACTCACTATATACATACTAGACATTGAATAATTGAGTATCTTATTCATTAAAATTCCCTATTTAACTAATATTTACCCTTTGAACACCGATATTCAACAAACTTAACCCACTTAAAAATAAAATAAAATTTTCTCTCAATCATTTCCTCTTAAAATACTTGGTTATTCATTATACACACACTCACAATATCAATAATTATCAATAACTAGTTACTGAACAAATCAATATCAAAAAATTGTTTACTGACCAAGAAAGCTTTAAATAAAAGCACATAAAAATTTGAACAATCAAACGAAGTACAATTTCAATTACAAATTTTATTAACTTCTTCACTCTTTTATAGATCCTTGATGTCTGCAAATTGTTTGGTTGCTTAATTAAATGGTTGATATCAAGAAACTATTAATCAAATTCATTGAAGCGCAATCAATTGTTGTATTTTCTCTGAATAAAACTTTATTCCTTTGTTTACAGTCTTGTATGTGATTTATTGAAATTATTTTGTAAAACTTAATAGTTTTGTTTAAAAACTTTGACATTTTTCTACTATTTTTGTAATATTTTTAATTACATCCAACAATGAACATTTACTAAAAGTTATTTTCAAATATGAATGTAAACCTTTTCATTTAATTTTCACATGCCCCTAAATAAATTAATTGCTAACAGCTCAAAACAAAAATTACTTAAATTTATTTTTACACATTTTCTATTCTTTTCACTTCAACTCTTGTTGTTTACTGAATGATAAATTAATTAGTAAGTGTTTGTAATTGATAGTAAAAAGAAACTTAATAAGAAAAATATTCTTAAATTAATTTCACAAACATATTACTTTCACAGTAGTTGAAATAAATTTTCATATATTTATTGAAAATTATTAGATTTTTAAGTTTCTAAACATCATTGAATAAAGTTAATAGATAACAAAAAAAATTATCATCTACCACATTACTAGAAATCAAATGATTATCGACTAACCACTAAATAAGTTGATTTTCTAACAAAACTTAAAAATCTACTAAAAATCCAAATATGTATGTTTAATTATTGTAAAATATTTGTTTTTGTAAAAATAAGACTTATTCTTAAATAATGAATAGAATTTGATTAAAGTTGTGAGAAATATATTAAGATGTTAAATAAAACTGAATAATTTGTAAATAATGTTAATATTTTGAAGAAATTTTAAAATAATACCTTCATCAAATTGGTAAGAAAATAGTAGTTATTGAGTAATACTTATTAAAATGACCAAGGTTTTTTAATTTTTGACAAGTTTTGATAGATCTTTAATAAATTTTGTTAGTAATTTGAATAAAACCTTAAAAAAAAGTTTCAACATAGTACCAAATTGTAAAAATAATACTTATCAATTAAAAAAAAATAATTAAATTAACTAGTTGTAAATTAATTGAAAAAATTTGTTAGATCATTTTTTGAAATTTATAAGAATGTTAGGTAATTGTTCTAGGTACTTGTTGAATGAAACTTAATGTATGTTATCGACTGCTCATAGTATTTAATTGTACAATTTCTCTTCATCCATGGAAATAATCAAAAATACTTAAATTATTCAGAAAATTGTCAATAACAACATAAGTAATGGATAACATAAATTTTTTAAATAGTAGTCAATTTTAGTTTTTAATTAAATTAAATTACAAATATACTAATAAAATAAAATAAATACTTGAATACAAATAATTACATGAATCAAACATTTTCTTAGAACATTTATATATTTTATTCAGATTCCAATAATATCATTAAAATTAACTAAAATCTTATTGATATATTTTTATAACCCTTAAGTCAATGAAAATGTATCGATTTCACTAAGAATCCATCTTTTCACATCGATATCCAACCGAATAAATTCCCCTAAAAATATCATAAATTCCCCTTCTAACATATCGTTTTCTCCTAAAATATTATAAAATTTACTGTCAACCAATCATTTCTCTTTAAATGACAATAACCCCAGCTATAATCATTATTTTTGATCAAAATCACCAACTTATTTCGATATTGAACAGAATAAATTTCTTGAAATTCCCTTAAAATAAAATTTCTCTCTTGACCAATCATTTCCCTTTAAAATAACAAAGTTCAAATGACTCAAGCCCTTAAAAATATCATAATTTTCCACTCAACCAATCAATTCTCGTCAAATGACATTATTTCTATCATCTTTTCACCTACATCGATATTCATCCAAATTTAACCCTCTAAATATATTATAAATACACCTCTTAACCAATCATTTCTTATTAAATGACAATATTTCTTCCATTTTAATTTATTATTTTTCATAAAAATCACTATTTAGATAATATTTACCCTTAAAATACCAATATTCAACCGTCTTAATTCCCTTAAAAATATCAATAAATTTGTTCTTAACTAACCATTTCCTTCAAATGACTTTTTCCCCGCTATATCAATTATATTCATTATTTTCATGAAACCATATCAACTAAAATTCCTATGGAAATCTATATTCAACCGAATAAATCCCTTAAAATACCCTTAAAATTTATCATTTGGATCATATTTACTGTATGTATTCAACCAATCAAATTCCCTTAAAATTATCATAAAAATCTGAATTTTACCAATAAAAATAAATTTCCTTTAAGTATTACAAAATTCTACTATTACTATTATAATAATCTTTTTATTTTTATTATTATTTTTTATTCTATTATTTTTATTCTTTTTAATATTATTGTTATTATAATTATTATTAAGATTATTATTTTTATTATTATTATCATTATTATTATTATTGGATGAGTCATCATATTTTCCCAAGGTCATTTAAAAGTAGGTCAAGATCATTTAAATTTTCTCAAGGTTATAGTATTTTTAAACATTTTTTAATTTTAGTTTACTACTTATTTTTATAAGAAGTGTTTTAATTTTTTCTAATTTTTATTCTATTATTATTATTCGAAATCTTTATTAAAATTAATAATATTTTTATAATTTTTAGTATTACTATTATTTTTAACAATGTTAATATAAATAATATCATAAAATGTTGATAAAACACAAATGTATAAGTATGTTCAATAAAATAAATTCAACAAAATACATTTATATTATTATCATCATTATTATTATTACAAGTTAATATCATCAATTTAATGTCAGTTGAACTATTTTTAGATTCACATCTTGTTATTTGGTTGTTGATCTTCCTTAACTCTTTTCCTCAATGATGGAAAGCATAAAAAGAAATAAATAAAATTAATCAATGCTAATAATAATGATAATAAATAAGAAAAAAGAAATAAATAAAATTAATGAAAGTTAATAATAACGATAATAAATAAAATTATGAGTCAAGATTTAAATTAAATTTCACAAAGCTCAGAATAGTACTGCCACTTTCGAGATTATTATTACAACCAGTAATTATTATTTGAAATCTTTATTAAAATCTTAATACAAATAATACCATAAAAGTCGATAAAACACAAATATACAAGTATTTTCAAGTATTTTCACTAAAATAAATTCAACAAAATACATTATTATCCTTACAAGTTAATATTATTCGAAATATTTATTACAATTATTAATATTTTTTATTACTTTTAACAATGTTATTATCATTAATTCTATATTAATTTTTTATTATACTAATAAAAAGCTGATAAAACGCAAATAACTAATTCAAATAAAAACTCAATTTAAATAAAAATTAGTGTATGTTATCGACTGCTCACAGTATTTAATCGTACAATTTCTCTTCATTCCTGGAAATAATTGTAAATATTTAAATTATTCAGAAAATTGTCAATAACAACATAATTATTGGGTAACATAAATTTTTTTTAAATACTAATCAATTTTAGTTTTTAATTAAATTACAAATATAATAATAAAATCAAATAATACTTGAATACATGAATCGGACAATTTCTTAGAACTGAACACGTATCCTATATTTTATTCAGATTCCAATAATATCATTAAAATTAACCAAAATCTTATTGTTATATTTTGATAACCCTTAAGTCAATGAAAATGTATCGATTTCACTAAGAATCCATCTTTTCACATCGATATCCAACCGAATAAATTCCCCTAAAAATATCATAAATTCCCCCTCTTGACCTATCGTTTCCCCCTAAAATAATATAAAATTTACTGTCAACCAATCATTTCTCTTTAAATGACAATAATCCCAGCTATATTCATTATTTTCATAAATATCACCGACTTATATCGATATTCAACTGAATAAACTTCTTGAAATTCCCTTAAAATAAAATTTCTCTTTTGACCAATCATTTCCCATCAAATAACACTTCCCCTACTCTACCAACTATATTCATTATTTTGTATACAAATCACCCTTTAAATAACGATGTTTAACCGACTCAGCACCTTAAAAATATCAAGAAATCTGTTCTTAATCGATTATTTTCCCTTAAAAGATCATAAATTCTCTTCTTAACCGATTGTTTCTCCCTAAAATAAATTAAAATTTACTCTCAACCAATCATTTCTCTTTAAATGACAATATTTAAATTCCCTTAGCTATATTCATTATTTTTCATAAAAATCACCGACATATCAATATTCAGTTGAAAAAATTTCTTAAAATCCACTTAAATGATCATAAATGCATTTCTTGACCAACCATTTTGTTTTAAATGACAATATTTTCACTCTCTCATAACATTTATATATATATTGATATATATCCAAACAAATCCCCCTAAAAATATTATAAATTCCTCCTCTATATTATCCATTTAGAAAATATTTACCCTTTGAACACAGGTATTCAACCAACTCAATCCCTTTAAAAATATCAACAAACGTTCTTAATAGATTATTTCCCCTTAAAATAAAATTTACTCTCAGCCAATTATTTCTCTTCAAATGACAATATTTCCCATTTTAATTCATTATTTTTTCATAAAAACTCACATTTAGATAATATTTAGCATTTAAATAACAATATTCAACCGACTCAATCGCCTTAAAAATATCATATTTACCATATTTATTCAACTAATCAAATTCTCTTAAAACTAACATAAAAATCTGAATTTTACCAATAGAAAATAATTTTTCTTTAAAGTATTATTATATTGATATCGATACCCAACATTTTCATCAAAACTCATCACAATTTCATTCTGGCAACAAATACAAGCAAATAAAAATTCATCAAAAATGACTAAAATCGAATAAAATCTATGTTTTCCACATAAATTAAATTTCACTAAATTATTGTAAAATGACAAAATATATATCATATTGCTCAAATAGATAAAATTAATCAGTAAATCAAAAATAAATTCAATAAAAATTACCAGTCAATCTATAGAGATAATTCAATGATTTTCATAAGTATACTAATAACCACACTGAGCATCCTCTTAAAAATCTCTAAATTATACTACTTTTGTGATTGATATCCATGAAATCAATAAAATTTAAAATGAAAGTAAATAATCGACCACTTATCTCAAAGATATTTTATTCTTTCTAAGTTTCACTAAAATATTTTTAAAAATCAAATGAATTGATAAAAGTTTTGTTTAATTAACAATAAATTTTAATTAAATCTCGTCTCTGTGTATTCCAAAAGTTGATTGTAATTTACTGTAAAATAAATTAATCCCTGCTTAATAATCCTCTGAAAAGCTTTACATACTTTTAACTTTTTAAAATAGATCAGAAATTATAATTAAATATAATTTACTATTCAAAATCTATCAGTCAAATTGGATTCTAATAATAATATTAATAATAATGATAATAAAAATAATAATATTAATAAAAATAACAATAATAATAATAATAATAATAATAATAATAATAATAATAATAATAATAATAATAATAATAATGATAATAATAATAATAAAAATAATAATAATAATAATATAAAATAAATAAAATAAAAATAAATAAATAATATTATTGACTTGATTAAAAAAAATAATTAAAGTATGTAAAATAAAAAAAATATATTATTGACTAGATTTAAACAAATAATTGCTGGGCACTGATGGGTCATTAAAATAGTTAAACTGCCTAAGGGTTACTATTCCCCACCCAGCGCCTACATAAGATTTTTTAACCGCTAGTCACCCGTCAAAATTTGACGTTGGTACTGTGAGCTAGTGAGTGGAAGGTTAGCAAAAGATGAGCTCCTTTTTAAGAACTGCTAATGTCCTAACCCCTTCTCGGGTTCACGAGCTGTCATAGAAGACTTCATGCTCTCCTCAATCGGTCCCCCTTTTATCTATTTATCTAGTTAATAAATTACTTAATCATTCGACCACTTTAATATCTCCATATCCAACTACTCCAATTCACTTCAAACATCAATATCAAAATTAACACCAAAATTAACATTAACAAGTTATATTTAAGTTTAACAAATAGTCACAGCATTAGATGGTTTGTCAGGTGCTCAAAGTTAATGAACGCGCGAGATTTAAAACCCGTTCGCATCCAGGATGTGTGCTAATAAACGGGATCTATTTAATTTAAACAGCCGCTCCAACTCCTTTTTACTCGGCCAAATGTTTCTTCTGTTCCTCTTAGGCAAATCTTCTGGTGGACGTGAGGGACCTGGAGTTAAAATCTTTACTCCGACATCTTTTCCGGTAACATTACGAATCACTATGGCTTGCTCCTCTGCCTATAGTGTTGCTCCGCTCTGCACCAGGCCTGTGCGGATTTCATCCCTCAATCTCAGTTCGGCCACCTGTTTTTCAAGCTCCTGGGTCTTCTGCTCTACTAGCCGCAGGGCTTCATCCTTCCCACCTAACTTGTCTCTCAATTCGTCCATTTCTGTTTTTAACTTGGTCACTGCCTCCGGGCGAAGCCACGTTTGTTCCATGTGGCGGCACTTCCGCACCATGGCTTCCGCCCTCTGACTTTGAGTTAGCGCTATTCGGTAGTACTCAGATATGTCCCTGCGGAATTTGTCGATCATCCTTCTGTGTGAGTCCACTGAACAAACAATTCTTATATCCTTATCTTTATTAATTTAAATTATGCACAATAATTATTAAAATAACCTTATGTCTCTAAAAAAAATACCCCTCAGGGACAAATCATACTATCTGGACGAGGGAAGGGATGGGTATGCACCTTTTATCTGACTTACACGCCCCAGAAGCATCTACAACAGTGCTCATAGACGTGACACCGGCCAACGCACTATGCACACTGCTGGGGACGCTTTGGGTCCTCTCATTCTCTTTAAGTTTCACAGAGTCAACATATTATCAAAAAACCTTGGGTCTGAAATTCGTGCTGGATAATAATGAATTAATAATAATATTTACAACAACAGTAACAGATGTAATAATTAAATTTAGACTACATTACTAACTATGAGAATAATAATGATATAAAAAAAAATTTTTAAGTTTAAAATTTTAAAATTTTATTACTAATTTTATTAATAATTTTATTAAAGAAACTTATTTAAAATCAAGAAATTTTAATTTATAAAAGTTAGAATAAAATTATTTAACTTAAATTACTATACAGTAATTTATAAAATTTTTATTTTAAGATTGAAATTAACTTTACATAAAGATAAAATATCCTATTTTATATTAATGGTTACGATCCTGATCTTTAAAGCTCAATGATTTGAGAGAAATTTAACCATATATCCTTTTCCCTGTATGTGTTTTAACGTGCTTGTCGCTTATTGCTATGGCAACGGGTTAAACAATTGGTAAGTTCTATATTATAAATTTTTTGCCTCTTTTAATTAGTATTTTTATGATTTTAGGTATCCCTACCGCGATCAGTTCTTCTGTGGCGCCCCATTCCAGCATCAACACTTGCTATCAGGTATGATCTTTAATTTATAACTCATTTTATTCGCCATTAAGTTACAGGACACTCAAACATAACTCACAAAGGAAATCCCGAGATTGGAACTAATTTAAATGCAATTTTTACTTTTGGTACAGGTGATAAATTTTATGATGTATTTTTATTTTAATAAAGTTTGGTGCTTTTAATTTTTTATTTTTACTGTTATGATTTTATTTTTTAACTTTAAATTTTTCGACAGTAAGTAGATAATGCGGATTATAGTAACATAATTATGATCCCAGTATTAACGATAATAATAATGATAATAATTTATTAATAACAATAGTATTATATGGTCAATAACAATAATAATAATAATAATAATAGTAATAACTTAGTAATAATAACAATATTATCTTAATACTAGTAATGGTTGTAATAATAATAATAATAATAATAATAGTATTTTAACGAGGAGAAAAATATTCATTATGAATATAGTAAAGTTTCCAACAATAGTGATAATATATTAATATAGATAATAAGATGATAAGATTAATAATAATAACTATGATATGAAATTTATCATAATGTTAATAATACAGATCTTAATAGATTAACTATAATAATAATATTAAATTAGTGTTAATAATAATAATGATAACAATAATAATCATAGTAATAATAATAATAATAATAATAATCCCAAAAATATTAAATTAACAATAATATTGATGATGCTAATAACAAAATGATGATAGCCACAAGTTATTAACAATAATAATAATACTATATAGTCGATAACAATAATAAAAATGATATACTAATAATATTAATAATAATAATAATAATATATTAGCAATAATAATAATAATATAATTACGGATGCTAATAACAATATTAATATAAAAATAATAATAATAATAATAATAATAATAGTAATAATAATAATGAGATTAGATTAATAGTAATAATAATAATAATATTACTTTTTATAATGATAATAATAATTTTAGAAGAACAATATTAATGTTGATAGTTATAAAGATATTCGTTTCACGATCTGAGGGGTCATGAAATTAATTTTTTATAAAATGCATAGTATTGTATCGTTACTAAAATGATATGGTTTAAGTCGTTGGGTCGACGTGAAATTTCGAGTTTAAAATCAAATTTAGTTCTTTGAAGTAAAATATTAAGGAGATACGCTTGACTACTTTATGAAATTCTATTGTAAAGTTTAAGTCAATATCGATTCCGAATTAAGCCGATCTTTTGTCAAACGTAGTTCTTTATGGTTGATGTGTACTGAACGATCCCGACTACTGCCTTCGCCGCGGCTTCCCCCACTAACAACCGGTTCGATCCGGGGTACGGAAAAAAAAGTTTTTCATTTTATTTTCTTGCGTGCATGTAAGCTATGATATGTAACCTTACAGCTACGCAACTGAACAAAATATTTTTAAATTTAATTCTTCACTTTAGCTAATAATGGAAGTAATTTATTTTCAAACTTTATTTTTAAATATTCAACAAAATAAACCTAAATCATTATGAAATAAAAATAAAGTTAAATATAATAAAATTAAAATAAAATAAACATAAAAGTAGATAAAATCAAGATATCATACTCACTTCGTAATAAATGTTGAGAGAGTAAATATGAGTTTTTGATAAAATTAAGAGAGTGTGTTTTGAGTGAGTCTTTTGTTCAACCAGCTTCGCCTTATATGTTACGATTGTTCGTGTGTGTGTTTTGATGCATTAAAACAAGGAATTTCTAGAATATTCCAAAATTATAAAAAATTTTATTCTTTTCGATTGAAATTCAAATTTTTACATTTTTATGCCTGAACATTTTTATTAAATTTTTATTTATTTTATTTTTCTTAAAATTTTCCATTTTTATCTAAATTTAAGTTTTCTGCTCAAAAACACACAGGCGTTTTCGTTCTGGTTAAACAAGAAATGGGTTTCATCAGTTTTTACCCAACATAATTAAAATATATAAAATAAAAAAATAAAATAATTGACTTGATTAAAACAAATAATTAAAGTATATAAAATAAAAATAAAATAATTGACTTGATTAAAACAAATAATTAAAGTATATAAAATAAAAATAAAAAATAATTTAAAAATAAATAAATAATATTATTGACTTGATTAAAACAAATAATTAAAGTATATAAAATAAAAATAAAAAATTAGTTAATTAAAAAGTATATATATTATGAGTCATGGTCTTTGTGTTTCAATGACATTGAGAAATTATTCTGATTCATCTAATGACCTTGAATGGGTGATCCAACGATGACATGATCTAGCGGTGACACATCCAGTGACCTTTAAAGGGTTCGATGAGTCATCCAATGACCTTAAGGAAAGCTTTGATGAGTCATGGTCTTTGTCTCAATGACCTTGAGAAATTATTATGACTCGTCCAATGACCTTGAATGAGTCATTGTCTTTGTCTCAGAAAAATTGTACTTTAGGACTTCGAAAAAATTTTTACTGGGAGGGGTGTGCTACGGTGACATGTGCTGACGGTGACACATCCCACTACTAGAGGCATCTTCGATATTCTCATCAATAACACTCAGTAGCGTATCAATAGATCGATCTGGCACCATGACGAGGAAGTATTGACGTGTCTCACAGCAGATTCCTCCGAAAATCCATTTAGCCTCATTATACGGCCAATACAATTACTACAATATTTTACAATCTTTAAGAAGCCATTTTCAATCCTCCCAACTAACCTGTTTTCTATGATTCATGGGATGATCAACTTTTAAATTAATTAATAACATCGATAATAAAAATAATAAATCAATAATAAAAATAAAATTGAATGGGATTATGAATGAATTTACTAACCTTGCCCAGCGCTTTATGTCGACTAGAACCTCTTATAATATTCTATCAAAAATTAAAAATTTTGCTTTTACAAATCACAAATTCTAAAAAGTTAAAAAATAATAATTTTTTAAATTTTACAAAACCGAGACTTGAACAAAATTTAAATATAATTCTCATCAAAATATCTAAAAACTTTTAACAAGACTATTTTGAAATTTTAAATAAAAATTCATTAATTAAAACAAATAATTTTTTTAAAAAATTTCATTCATTAAAACAAATAATTTTAAAAAAATTTAACCCCACCCTTCTAGAAAAAAATTTTTTACGGGGGTTCTCTGTTTTTTTAGCCAAATATCCACGGGGCATAGTCCTTATTTTACACTACTTATTAGTAATCAAAGATCGAACAAAAAAATTGGAGGTATAGGCCAAGTTGTGCAAATCGATGAAAGCAAATTTTTCAAACGAAAGTTTATGGTAGGTATGTATGTAAATTGATGTCACCTCAAAGGAAGTTTTTTTTTGTCGAAGTACTTTTCAGAGATGCCAATACGCTTAGAATAATCATTCTTGAACATGTGGAAGTAGGTTCAACTAGGTAATCACTGTAGCCAATTGGCCATTTTTACTTTCTACGTGTCAGTCTTTCATTCTCTCCAAATTCATATACTATTCGATGTTCAATAGCAAGTTTGACAACGGTTAATTTTGCTTTCTTCACAAATGACAGACCATCTTTCCTCAAATTGTTAATTAATTGAAAGGTTTCCATCAGAATTCTTTAAATACATGGAATATAAAATAATTATTTGATGAAAGTAACGAATTTAGATAAAATATACAATGCAAAGTTGATAATAAATCATTGCAATAATTAGTTTCACAAGTCAACAATTTCAACAAACATGGATAAGTAAATTAACATTGGTGTAAGCCTTAAAATAGTAAACACAAAATCCATACTTATGAAATTTGTTGTCTCTTTAGGATAAAGTGATCCGACGTCTTGGATTTGCAGACTGTCTAAGATTTGAGTTGTTTATCCCTCACTGAAAACTCTCCCGTCAAGTGTCCCATTAGACGTGCAACCCTTATAACCTTTTCGCAATTAAATATTCCTAAACCTTTTTTCACATTTTCACAAATTTTCTGTATGTATTAGATAGCGCTTTCCTATTAAGTTGCAGCAAATGTAGTGTCAAATCATTTTTATCAAAAAAATATTTTCTCGAGTAATTTACTAAATATAAATTTTATTTTCAATTTTTATAGTAATTAATGCATTACATTTAAGCATGATTAAATTATCTAAATAAATTCTTTCAACTAATATATTAAGCGTTTTTTAAAATTTTAATTTGAATATGGCTCGCATTCCAATAAAAAAGATATGGTAAAGATGCTTTAGGAAGTTTTAGCTACCCTAGAATCTAATTAGACATCCATTTAATACTAACTCATATTATAATTTATTTTTGTTATTTAGAAAATAAAATGTCAATAAAATATACTCACCATTTGTTATACAGGATAAAATTCCAAAAATTAAATTAACTAATAATTAACAAATTAAATTAGCTGAATCAACTTGTGTGACTAAATGTTTCTCAATTTACTATTTCCAAAAAATATTTTTTGTTTAAAATCATCAATTAATTTAAGTTGTGGAATTTTCAGTACAACAATTTATGCTTACCATTTTGTAGCAATCACGAACAAATTTGCTTTTAGCATATAGCTTTTGAAACACCACATCTCTTGAATTCTGTAATATTAAAAATTAACTTGTTGATTAATAATATGAGGTTTTTTTTGAAAGAGAGTTGTAAATTTTGTTTGTATTAAGATATTTGTATGATAAATCTAATAATTAATTTATCTTTATTATAAATGAATATTAATTTTAATATGTTAAATATTAAATAGTATGTGTATGGTTACAATATGTTGAAATCGGCTTATAAGATGAAGATCATAACTAAATTCTCCCAGTTTTGTTTGAATAATACATTGTTTGGAAAACCTTTTAAATGTTTTAAATGTATAAAAATAAGAATTTGAGCAACCTTAATAATATTTAAAAATTTGAACTTCAATAAACATAAAAATATTGATTAGCCCTAACAGCTTATGTATTCTATTTATATTAAATTCATTTTGTAACTAAAAATGTCAATTATTCTATAATTTTATAAAAATAATGTTGCTGAAATTAACCAAAAATAAAATAAATGGAATTCAATTAAGTTTTTTAATATATATATAATCAGTTTTAATTATTTGATTTAAAATCAAAGCTCTCAATATAATTTTTTTAAACAATATGATTTCCGATACATTGGACTTTTCACAGTTGGGAACATTTCAACTAATTTTACAATAAATTTTATTTTCTGAAAGGTGAATTAATTTAAACAATTTGTTGCTTTAAATGAAAATCTTTATTGTCTTAATTTTTTATCTTAATATAAGTTTTATTTTAATTTTTTAGTTTAATTTTATATTTGAAATATAATATTTTAAATTGAATAATATGAAAACAAAAAATATTTACTTTCAAATTGGAATTTATATAAAATCCTTCTGTAAGATATAGGACAATTTCATTAGACTCAGCTATTTCATATAGAGTAGTTGGTAATTTTTCTCCATTATTAAGAGTTAGACGGGATGTCAAATCGGCTAAAATTAAATGAAAATAGATTTTAACAAATAACAATTATAATTTAAGACGCAATTTCAATATAGCCGTAACACAGCGGCAATGCCCGTCTAGAATTAAACAGTCTTTAGTGATGCTGTTGCTACTGCCACCCAAATGTGTATTTATGAGCTTGCTAATACGAGCCTTGTGTCAGGCTTGTAAAAGGGTACTTAAAGATAAATTTCGTCTGTCCTTTTTTGAACCTGTGTGATTCTTCAGTTATGAGTGATATCAAGAAAATACACGTACATGCTAGTAAGTTTTGGTTTATTATTTGATTAGTTATTTAATTAGTTCAAATTACATTATTTAAAAATATTGGGGTTATAATAAAACATGAATAAAAATGTAAAAATGTAAAAATTATTAAAATCGATTAAAATTAATTAAAATTTTGAAAAAAGTAAAAATCAATATTTTTCGGGTGGGAGAAGTGGTAACCGGTGGCAAATTTGATTGTGAAGACGAATAAAATACTAATATATTGATCTGATGTATATTGACGGGTCGGGAGCCCAAAAATAAACTAACTAATTAATTAAGTTATTTGTCGACGAAACCATTAATCAAGAGCCGCCGAGCTGAACGTCAGCGTAATAGGTTTCCCAGGATTGTTAAAATGAGCAATAAATTGTCCGAGCAGTAAGCATTGTTTTCTTAATTTTAATCTTAATTAATGACAACCCAAATGTTTAAAAGGAACAGACAACAAAATAAGTTGCCATTTAGACGAAAAGAAAGTTTTAATTATTCTGGGAGCTAAGTGAACGTGAGAAACGAATAAAAGTTCTTATCAGATTGAAATCGATTTGTGAAGTGATACCCTTAGGGTGTTTACTTAGATCTTCAAAAAGTTTTTTTCAAGGGATTTTTTTATTGATTATTGAACAAGAGGAGTCGGATCGAGATATTTATCAATCAAAGAATATTTAATATCCCAACAAGTAGAAAGAGTGAAAATATGATTCTAATATCCTAAAATGTTCAAAGTTCAAATGTTCTCACTGTCTAACAACGTTTAAATTAATTCTGGTATTTTTAGTTACTCCCAAATACATACTCCATATCATATATAGAAATCTTATTATGCTCTTGTATTGTATTGTCGCACATAAACTTTGATACAAAATTTACTTTTTAATTAAAATAACTAACCGGAATAAACTGCCAGGAATATTGCGGAAAACAACCACCAGAATGCAGTCACCATGCGAGAAGATAACGGATTTGTATACAAATCTTGGCCTATTTAAAATCAAATAAAATTATTATTAAATTAACGGGCATGTGTTTAAATCTTTAAGATTAAATGTTACAGAATTATTCAAACTATCAATTATAGTAAGTTCATTTATTCAAAGTTATGAATTTATATATTTGTATTTAGTAGAATAAATATTCTGAAACAAACTTCGTCTTTAAACCACAACTATAATACTTAAAGGTTTTATGTTTTTTATTTAATAGAAAATTATAAAATTCAATTTATAAATAAAATTAATGGAATTTGATTTGATTTATTGATCGATAACATTAAAAACATTACTTGATCATTCAGAAATACAGTTGGTTTTTATTAACACGCTTTCGATTTAACTATAAATTTTATTTTAAGTGACTGTAGTATTTGAAATTATTTATTAGTTTTTAATAAAACATTATTTATAATCGTAAATGTTAAATTGATAACAAATTTTCTGGCCAGCATTTATCAAATGTAACAGACATTAAACTGCTGAAATAATATAAAAAATACATTGTGAAAAATATTGTAATTTCGTTTACTCTCATGCAAAAAACGTTTCAATGTTATCTAAGATTCAAATGTAAAATGAGCATCAAAATATGCTTCCAAATGTTCATTTTTACATAAATACATCAAGAAAATGTTCAAGAAATTTAGGGTCGACCTACAAAAAGGTTTGGGCTTATTTTCATGAAAACTATCATCACAATGACTACGTGACTTTTTGATATTTGATTTTTGATATTATTTGTAAGGGTAAATTAAATAAATTAACTATTAAATTTTAATAATTCAAAAATTTTAATATTCAAGAATAATATTAAAAGAAAAACGTCTTAGGATAATCTTTCAATGTAATAATGTATAAATAAGAAACTCTACAAACCACATCAAACAAAAACATACATTTACACAATATTAAATTAATTTTTTAAAAGTAATAATTAACTTAATTAATCACTTTAATGTATTGAAATTACAAATTAATTCATAACAAATTAATTCAAATTAATTTTATGATGTATTGAAATACTTTTTAAATACAAAACTACAAAAGAGATATCCCTTTTATTTGTGAACCACCACCGTTCTCATACGAGGTTTGCCTTAAATGCTGCCCCAAACGTTACTGACTTCAAATGAGCAAACTCTAATTCAGTTCTAAATCGTAAAACCCTATTTTGAGACTTTTATGAAACTTTTTATTTTTTAGATAAATTTTAATTTGTAAATGTATTTGGAAAAATCATGAAACAATTTGAAAGAGCACAACCGAAAATATATGGAACGTTCAACAAGTTAACAATAAAATTTTTATTCTGGTTTGGCGCATGCTTAAAATTGTAGAAAAGTCATTATTCAAAAAATATTAAACAAAAAATCAATTTATACCTTGCATAAAGAACGTACCAATTCCATTCCATAAATGTTCCTCAAATAAAACTTCATTGTATATAGCAAAACGGAGTTCCAAGTTCCAAGCTGAAAATGGGCTGTAAATACAAAATATAACCGTAAAGATTGGAATAATAATCATTCCCATCAACGTCAGAATCCAAACTGAAATCGAGAATGGGCTAAATAAAATTTACAATATTTAAAAATAACTAAATTAAAAGTTACAAAAAAAAATTCCACAAATTAGACTTTCTATTGGGATTTTGATATATGACCACAGTAGGGTCCGACATTACGGGAAAAGTATAATCAACCACAACATTTCTTTCGTCATTTATCGTAAAACCTCCGGCTGCAAAAGCTGCATTCTATATTTATATTATAATTTAAATTAATATTCCTAAAATTTACTCCAGCCTGAATCTCACCAACACAACCGCTATAAAAAGACTGATTTTCGACTTTTACTCCATATTGTTCGTCATCCGGCTGATAAAGTTCAGGTCTGAAAATTTTATTGCATTTTTTTAATTTGATTCCGATTTCAATCAAATAAAATAATTAATTTAGTATTTTATTTATCATCTCTTCTGATCAATGTATTTTGGCATTTCTATGTTATAAGTGTAAACAAAATAGTTTAATAAATGTTATTTGAAAAATGTCTTGTTAATTTATTGGTTATAATATCTTCTACAAAATTTGACTATGAATCAGATGTATTTAAGGTATACCTTAAATAAATCTGATTCATAGTCAATTTTTGTAGAAAATATTACATCACTTATAAAGAAATCAGAGGTGAAAACCAAAAGAAGTCCTTATAATATTATTGGTTATAATGATACTGCTAGTGGACTCATCCTAAAATGATTATGTAAATATTATGAATGAAAATTATATTTTAGGACCAAATAATTTTTAGTCCAAATAAGAAGTACTTAAGAAGAAGCATTTGAAATGGTTAGATGAAGATATTATTTCTGTTTAAATGTATATAAAATGAGACATAAGATAATACGAGTATTTTCTATATTTCAGAACCCTAAAAGATAGCCATGGATCTCAAATTGATAAACTTTCCAACATAAACCAAAACATTTGAAATATTTTCCAAATCTGAAATTAACCAAAAATTACACGAAAGACAATGAAGATTTTTCTGACAATATTTCATGACCAGGCCATTATCATACTAAATGTGTTTAAAAGGAAAAACGGTTTAATTCAAAGATGGGCAAATCTTTGGGACTTGGGACCACTTAAAGTTTCATAAAATTTTTAAGGACAGGGTTACATATTTTTGATACTTTTATAAGCGTCAAACATGGTTAAACCCAAGCAAACAAATAAAATGATCATATACAAATTTAAATGAAAACAAGATCCAAATTCGTTTGGCTATCTGCTGGAATTTTGGGCTGGTCGAAACGCATGTGTGCGCCGAATCCGGCCCGTGGGCAGTAGTTTGCCCACCTTTGGTGTCACAGTTTACTTTGAAGGTTTATTTAAAAAATTTAACTAGAAAATCAATTAAGCAGTTTTTCTTTCAAAAAACATTTATCATGATCACTAAATATTGTCAAGGTAATTTTGATTGTCCTTCAAAAATACATATGAAAATATTGTCTATGTAAAGTTGACTAATCTTCAATAATATCAAGGTGAGTTTTTATGTATTTATAATAGAAAGTAAATCTCATTGAAATATATATATATTCTACTAATATGTGTACTTTTTCCACTAGTATTATTCTTGGTTAGATAATCCGGTTTGGAAGTCACTTTTCCCTTCCAATGAATATTTATTTAAAAATTGAAAAACCTTTATTGTGTATTTATTTTAGATAAAATTTTACAGAATTATCCTATATTTTCAGGTATGATATATGGTGGCTATCTCAGAGAAGCGATATTTACACTTTTTAATGGTTTCCTTAAACGTATTGACAAATGTGTTCGTTAGTTGTTTAGCTATGAAATTATTTCATTTTAATTAATTTACTTCAAAAAACGAAAAAAATACACACTGAAAATTTAATATCTCTGCCAAATGCCGAACAATTCTTGCGAAGAATCCTGTCACATTTCCCAAAGTAAAAGAATCATTTGAATTTCTTTTGGTAAAATATGGAGGGTACTAATGAAAAATATCAAGAAAATTAAAAATGAAAACTCCAATTTACTTCTAGAGCACAAATTCTAATTGATTTATTTTGAAAATTATATTTTTCGAACAAAAGTGAAGTCTGGAATTCATTTTCAATAAATATTGAAGAATTTCGAAAGCTTCTCATCATTTTTTGTTTACCAACTTGGAATATTTTCCATATTTCAATAAAGGTTTTATTCGATATAGCCTTTAATGTATAAATATAAAAATTATTATTATTATTATTATTATTATTATTATTATTATTATTATTATTATTATTATTATTATTATTATTATTATTATTATTATTATTATTATTATTATTATTATTATTATTATTATTATTATTATTATTATTATTATTATTATTATTATTATTATTATTGATATAATTATTAATATTATTATTAGAATGATAATGCCTTTTAAATGGTATCCATTAATAAAAGTGCGGCGCAAAAAGATTAATCTATGCTAAATCGTGAATTAAACATTTTAAACTAGATGCCACAAAACGCATATTATAATTATGAATATATGGAGTAGCTAGTAATATTTTCTTTTAAAAGCGTCATAATTGAAGTACACTCTTTTCAATTAAGGGGAATATAATTAATTTAAAATTAATCGAATTTATTGTTTGATATATTTATGTATGTGTGTTTTTATATGTACGAAAATTTGTTGAATCCAAATCTCATATTTTATAATCGTGATTACAACATTATCCAAAATTCCAGATTTCAATTCATATGATTATGATGTAATGAGAAAACATTTTATTTTATTATAGGAGTTGCTATTCTGTTGAAACAGTTGCAATCAGATTTACACAATTTCCAACACGGGCAATGTAGTGTTTTATCTCTATTGCACCTGTTTCAGCTGGTAACATATTTGGCGCTTGTTTAGAATTGCCCCGCATTTTTTAAATAAATTTTATTATAGGGCATTTAATACTTAAAGATGGATTATCAACCTAACAAAAAAAAGATGTTGGAGTTTAGCGAAACAAAGAAATAAGCGTCATTTTGGGACCCATCGTGGCATGTTAGATAGTTATTTATGTGAGTATATGTGGCGACGAAGATTAAATGATGCAAATCCATTTGAAAAGATTTTACATGATATCCGTGAATACTGGCCACCTGCACAATGATCGAGTTAGATAACTGTTTTACAGTCATGTTTGCTATCTTTAATAATAAAAGCTTGTATTAAAAGTTTATTATTTAAAATAAAATTTATTTAAAAAATGCGGGCAATTCTAAACAAGCGCCACATATTTTTTCATTTAAGTTGTCTCGTAAATCCAATTTGATAACAAAACAAGTAATTGAAAATAATGCAAATTTGGTGGAATTCATTTTAATGACATTTTAGCTTTTTAGAAATATAGATTTGAGAATTTTAGTATTAATTTTGTATTTATATGTAAGATTAATTTTAAACTAAAATTTATAATACATTTGTTAAAATATGGTAATACATAGAGTTGTTATTCATGAAGATATTTGTACATTTTAAAAGAATACATTTTTCTAATTGTGTTTGTGTTAAATTTCTTTTTTCTTATTTGTTTTCTTTCTTTAGTAATTGTTTTCATTCATTCAAACAAATTACATCACTACACAGGTAAATTCTGTAATAATATAAGTTAACTAATTTTATTATAAAGGTTTTATTCAGGTGTCTAAAATTTATTGATATTTTTCAATTATAGCATATGTTGTCCATTTAAACCGAGTGTAGAATAATAGCGCGACACAATTCATAGCGCTTCACAGTTCATAATTTTTCAAATTCTATCCTTGCAATTAGCTTGATTCTAGAGACATGTTTCACAACGAGAGAATGCTCCAAGCAATAGTCAGCTAATGAATCTGTTCAGTTTTAAAAAACCTTCTCTCTTTTACAAAGAACAATATTAAATCTTTCAATTATTCACATTTTTAATTTTTCGTTTAAAATCTTTGTTTATTTGACTAACTATGACAGTTTAACTAAATTAAAAATTCTTTTTATAAAGTACTCTCTCTTTGTCATTACTATTTAAATTAAGCACCTATGAAGAGTGGGGGAATTTTTATACAATATGCTCATTTTCCACTTCAGTGTGAAAAGCAGACTTTCCGTTTATCAAGACCCAAGGATCACGTCTTAATATAATTTATTTATTATTATAATTAATTAATTCCAAAATATGAATTTTACATCTGTGATATTTGCAAAATTTATCGTACTCTGGATTCTCCTGCTAGATTTGTATGAACACATTTGATTAGTAATAAAATCTGTAAACACAAAATTTTCCTTGATTTTCATCAGTATATCAACTAAAATATAAGTTTTCCACTATAAAAATTATATTTAATAAAATTTAGAAATTTAAAAAATTTAAATAAACTTTTGAATTGTATTTATCTCCTGGAGAATAATTGTTAGGCTCAAAACTTATAATAAAATAGTACACATTCGACTGATTTGTGAAATAATCGAATTGCGAAGCAATCACTGGTCCATAAATTATGAACGTGCAATAGAAGAACATGTCATTCTGTGAATAAGTTATCATTTAAACAAAAACATATTAAAAATTACCCTATTAAAAAGCTTTAAAGTAGTTATCGTGTCATAAAATATAATTATTTGTTTTGAATAATATCTTTGTGATTTGCCATATTGAGCGCCCATAATTATTATCTTATAGCCATTGTTAGTAAAACATTTCAGAATGCTATTCACAACTTCCCAATTTCCTTAGTTAATTAATAATAATAATAATAATAATAATAATAATAATAATAATAATAATAATAATAATAATAATAATAATAATAATAATAATAATAATAATAGTAAAAAAAATTTTTTAGAGTTGATTAAATATTTTTTTATTTATAAAATATTTCAAAATTTTATTCGAATCTATTAAATTTATAATATTGGTAAATTGAATTTGGAAAAAAATTTTGGAAATTTGTTTAAATAAATATATTTGTTGAATATAGTTTGTTGAGGATACCTAAATAATAGGGTAAAATAATTAATAAACATGTAAAATGATTGGGGGAAACAATGAGAAGTGATAAGATGTGGTTCTGGAGCTTCATAAAAAGAGAATGAAAAAGAAATGTTGAACAACGAGAAAGGAATAAGAGAAAATCAATAAAAACAGACAATTAAATCAAAGGTCATTTATAATTAACAAGTGCAAATTTTGGAAAACAAAAACAAAAGCTAAATTTGCACGTTATTTCGAAAGCCCTTTCGAGATAAGGGAAGAAATATTGTTTGAAAATCCGGGAAAGGGCATCTCAAAAAAATTAGTTATCTGGACAGATGTCAGTGATTATGGAGGCCCAAAATGAATTAGCGTTAAAAGATATCAGAAATTCTATTCGACATCAGTAAGTTTTATTGAATGATGGAGTATAACAACGAAGCGCAATTGAAATCGGGACACACACAAAAAAAATAAGACATAAATTGCAGAAGACAAAGAAAGACAAAAAGAAATTAAAGAGAAATTTGAAACAGAAATTAAGCAAGGTCAAAGCAAAGCAACTAAATCACAGTTACCAATCTCAGAAACCCACCGCAGTAATCAGGTGATTGTAAAGACAATTGATCCGAAAAGTGCTATTCTTCCCGAAGGGTCGTAATAAGCACCAAATTGTGATTGATTGATAATTCGTTGTCATTTTAAAGTGGAGATAAAGTGTATTAATCAATAAGGTTTATATCGTTTGGAGTTCGTTACTGTTGTTGAAAAGCACGCTTGGAGTCAAATTGACAATAATTACTATTAAAATTCACCGACACAACCCCAACAAGTTGATTGAAAGAAAATATCAATCAGGTAAAAAGAGGAGAAAGAGAAAGTTAAATTTTGAATTTGAGTGATCAGGACCGATTTCATATTATGAATAAAGATTGCGGAAATTGGCTAATATTGTAATTTATTTAAATTTTATTTATATAAATGATTTTGCTATCGACAAAAAATGATTTTAAAATTTAATAATAATACAAATAATAATAATAGTACTATAAGAACTTCTTCTGGTTTTCATCTCTGATTTCTTTTCATTTTTAATGACATTAAGATTCTTAAAATTTCACATTTCACAGACAACGCAAACTCTTGGTGTAATTTTAAAGTCAAAGTTTCTTAAAGAATATATTTCTGATTACGTCAGAAATTCCGTTATCATGAAATGCTTTTATTGGAAATTTTTTACTAGAAAATTTTTAAGAAAATTTATAAATAATAAATATAAAACTTCCAAAATTTGCCTGCATGCAAATTATAAAAATCTCATCATTTACCTAACTTAAATGCAGGCTTTAATTAACAATTATAGAATTAAAGACTAAAAAATTAAAAATATTTGATAGGAGTCAATGTTTCAAATTTAAGAATAAGATAGATATAAATGGTACGTATGTTAAATTTCAAATATTTTAATGTGCTTAGCTATATATAATTTATTTTATAAAATTTGCTTTAAATATTGTGTCAGAAAAGTAACAACTGAAAAGCAGCAGCTATCATCAACAATTTATTAATTAATATGGAGGTATTTTATACGAGAGAAAGTTGATTTCCAACTTACGTCACGGATTAGTAAAACTACACATTGTGTATGCGAATATGCAGATGTAGACATTACAGAATTGCTTGTTGACCTTTGACAAGTATCAAACAAATATTAAAAATAAATATTATTAAATTAAAAATTTAGTTTACTGTAGTATGGAGAGTAGAAAATTAATAAATCCCTTTTTGAAAGAAAAACCTTTTCAAATCGGCATATTGTTGCTGTGAGTAGTTCGTTATGTTGAGTATTTATTACATCTGAAATAAATATTAATAATATAAATTTTTATACAATATATTTTAAAATAAATTACAATTAGTCAAATATAAATATTAATTAAAATGTAAGTATTGTAAATTAAAATTTGTAATATATTGTTGTTATTAATATTGTTATTGTTCAATTTATATTTTATTGTTTTTAATGGTGTGTTTTGTTTTCACTCAATTCACCAAATGTGCTTGCGTCCTATTTATTTATTTAGTTTTGTTTTTTTTTAATCTTTTAAAAAATCGATTTGCTATATTAAGCTAGACACTTACTATAGCAAAAGAAAAATTGAATTAAAAAAAAATAAAATAAGAAATCAATTGAAAATAAAATGAAAGTTAATAAGAAGAGAAAGGAATTCTGGACTCAGAGGAAATTAGCTTTAATTAAAAGAAGACGATAAATTTGGTAATAATATTAATAAGAAACGTTGAAAAGAAGATAAAAGTGGAAATACATACAATAATTACAAAAATTACCGGCTCGATCTCACTGTCAAACCAATAAAATTCGATATATAACATTACCAGCAGCTATTGAAAAGTTCAAAGCTGTTTATTTGCAATATTTATTTTGTAAAATATTTATTATTAAATATTTATTATAAAAATATTTATTTAATATTTATTATCAAAAGTGATCTAAGAATCATTTATTTCAGATTTCCTCCAAACTTCCCTGGTTCCGTATCCATCTTTATTCGCAAGTTATTGTATTTAAATTTTGTTTACAATTTTTGTAAATAATTTTTAAATTAATGACTATTGTTGAAGAATTACAAGGACTTTTTTTGTTTTTCACCTCTGATTTCTTTATAAATGACATAATATTTTATACGCAATCTGATTCATAGTCAAATTGTGTAGAAAATATTATATTGTCGAAGCATTTATATTATCATTTTTTACATAATACTTTAAATTATATAGGTCTAAAATATACATTCACTCCAGCTGTCCCGATACAGATTTTTGACAGGAGACGCTGCTAGAGAAAGTTTTCTTTGACTTACTACGCAAATATACTTTCCTGAGACTTTGTCAAACATTGAGTGAGATTCAAATTTTTTAACAATTCGTTTGGTAGAAAACGAATTTTTAAGATGTTCTCTCAGTCATAGTTCAAATTAAAACAAACTCACGTTAATTAACCAGAATGTTACATGGAAGTTTGCAGTAATAATGATGAGAGTTCAGTGATATATTTCACATTAGAATTACAAGAAACTTTGCTTTACTTTTCAAAATTTCTTATTTATGAAAAATAAGGAAGATGTCGTAAATTGAAGTCAATCTTTATTTTTTAAGTATTCTGAGTTCTTTTTTATGTATAATTTGTACTTTATTTGAAACCAAATGTTGTGTATAAATAGTGTATAATATTTTCAGTTATTCAAGTGGATCAATTTGCCAACTTGTATTATCAGAATTGCTATCAGTAGAAACAAATTTAATAATTTGCCTGTGTGCATTGTGTTTCTCTGAATAAAAATTTTATTACGGAATTCTAACTTGGTCAGAGAAATTAATTAAATTAATATACTAAGAGGTATTAAATAGAACCTTTGAGGTCAATAAATTGCCCCTGGAATTATTAAAATATTGATTAAAGAGTTATTTTATGTAAAATTTTAATAAAAATTAATATTTAAGTATATTCTGAATTTATAAAAAACACGGTAAGACATCTATTTATTTATTTAAATATAAATTTCAACGTATAAAATTCATCTAAAATTTCTTCTATTCTATTGGATATTTTGTAAATAATCTTTTCATATGGTAGTAATAATTTCTTAAATTACCATAATCAGTCTTCTTGAGCTCTTCATTGATTTCTTGAAAGCAGCATTTCAAATAAAGGAGAAACGAGTGGAGATTTTAATTCTTTACCTATTTTTGATTTTTTCCAAAACACTTTTGTTGGCGAATAGGGTTGGTTTTTATTTATTTTTTCTAGGGTTTTTTGTGCATCTACCCCCCTAAACGCCAGCAAGATTATTATTCTATCTCTCCTATGTACCCATGGTGAGTGCCATGTTGGTAATGTACATAAGGGTTGAAAATTCATGAGCAGGTGAGCTCCATTTCTAGAACTACTTCTCATGATATTTTCACTTTCGGGTTCTGGACTGCCGATGGAAGGTCTTACGTCTTTTTCTTTCTATATCCTGGTCCTTACTCGTCTATTCCTACAATTTCCATACTTATTTGTCATCTTTACCCATTATTTATAAATGTATCTTTCAAAAATTTGGGCAGCGTTCCTCCCTTATTTTTTGGTAAATTTCCTGTTTCATTTGTTTGATCACGGTATCGACTACATTTGTCCTAGTGTACCTTTATCTTTCCCTATATTAAGAATTTGATCAACAATTCCTTAATTCCCGGTACGTTTCCCATGATTTTAAGTAATTACAACCCTCTGCGATCGCCTCAATAAACATTTCTCTCTTCTGTCAGATTATATCATTCAACTATTGGAAAAATATTTTCAAATTTACATTCCTACACTATCCTATCCTTTCCTACTTGATTTTTAATTAATTTTCCGTAATTATTTTAAATTTTCCCTGCAAAACTTTAATCCCACTTAACTATAGTCGCACTTCCCGAATTTTATTTTCTACTCGCTCCGGCCACTTTTCAGCAGTCGCTTCGAGTTATACAACGGCGCTCTGCGTGGAGGTCCTGTGCGTATTGCCAGACCCTACTGCGGACTGCCGAGGTTCCAAGGGAACACAACCCACGAGCACAACTAGGGAACTTAATCCACCAGCCGGCACGAGATCCGTCCCATCGAAAGCTATTTCGATACATATATATAAATAAGATTTTAGGGGGACTTGTCAGTGGCACCAAAAGATTCCACGACCATCCAGAATAAAATCAAAACTTTAACTCCGAAATATATATTTACACAAAAAATAACAGTACTTACAATTCACAGTCATGCAACCAGATTTGAAAAATTGGCATAAATTGGCATATAAATTTTGACTACAAGTAATTCACTGTTTGTCTAAAAATGTCTAAAAATTTTTCTAGTAGTCACCTGACTGAAAAAATGTCTGAAAATTATGAAAATGACTGCCGTATATATAGTATTTTTGTGCCTGTGTGCGACCAATGGGCGATTTTTCGCGATTTTTAGGGTTTTTTAATTATTTTATTTATTTCGAAATATTTTTATAATTTTTTATATATTTTTCTTTATTTTTTGATATATTAATATTTTATTGTTGGATTTTATTTTTATTATTATTTTCTTACAATATTATTTTTTTTTAACCCCAATATTTTGTTTTCTGGTCGCTTCTTCTGCTTGTGTTTTTTCTAAACCTTATTTTGAAAGGTTTTGGCAGTTTATTTTATTTTTCGTATGTTTCTTTTTGCATCTGTAGGCTTTTTGCGGATTTTAATTAATTATTTATTTTATTTAATTTTTGTTATATTTTTAATTTGTTTTAATTAATGTTTTTATTTTATTTTTGGTCTCTTCTTGCGGTGCGCGCTTATGTTACAGCAGCCATATTGACAATTTCCAAACGACCTTAATTATTTTGTTTTAACTTATACAATTTTCACATTTTTGTTTGAATTGGTTTTTGTAATTTTGTTTTAATTTTGGCTCTGAGCCCAACACTTTCAATAACTTAAATCATTCTCTTTTTATCGGCATCAGATATTCTGCAATAATTTCAATAAGTTAACTAAATTTAAATGACTATTTTACATATTTTGATGGTTTTATATTTATAATGCGGATCAATCGGATTTTCATCGTAGATTTCATAATCAAATTGTCTTTTTTCACGATGTGGCAAAGCATTATCTTTAAATTGGGGAACAATTTTCAAACCAAATGCTAATTCTTTTGCTGTTTCCAATACAAGATCAAAATGTTTATCCGATCGTAATTCTTTTATGTACGATATTTAATTATTTAAGTCGGCCATTGAACAATTTATATTTTTATTGGGATTTTGGAAAAGTTTACTAACGACATCAACTCAGACCAAGTTACAGAATCATTTGAATTAAAATTGGTTACATTAATTGTAGAAGTTAACAAGTGCCCGAATAAACAATTGACGTTGAAGACTGGAGGTTTTACTCTGAATCAGCAACTAGCTGTACTGAGTTTGAGATATGTTGTTGATCATAATCTTTCTTATTAGAAGTGCTTACTTCATTTTCTTTATTAAGTTTCGTTTCGTCTACTGTTTAAAAAAATTTAATTAAATGACCATGTAACTTTTGTGTTTCTAACACTTTGGTTGCTTTTCTTTTTTTCTGCTCGAGACCTCTTTGTTGATTCCATTTTTCATACTCAGTCATTACTATAAAATATTTTTAAAATTAATTGTAAATAAACACAGTAGTGATCTACATACCTCTTACAAAGATGAAAGAAAATTAACTTAATAAGTATAAAAATTACTAGTGCGCCTGATATAATAATTCATTCTACTGAATGATTTACAAATTTTAAATCAAATTTGTTTGTCACTTAACGAAAACAAATAAGGAAATTCTTTTGGTAATTCTTCAAATAGAAAAACGAAAGGTGCCCTTTTAGATTGGAGTCTGCATGCAGTGCATGATCTGCATATCGTGTTAAGCCTGGCCTACTTTCCACGTGTAGTCACTTCTATAAAAACACTTCTATAATAATAACTTAATTATATTTTTACAGAAAAAAAATGACGGAAAAAGTTTTAATTCAAATTCTGAGGATTCTTGCTCCGCATTTTCATGTAAATAAGAATTTATCATCGTAAAATGTTTTAAAATTAAAATTAATTTAATATTTTAGACATTTCTGTCGAAACAATTCCATTTCGCGAAAATGAATAGATATTAAAAAATTTATTCATAATTTTTTCATAATTTATTATTTTCCTAGAGTTTCATATATTGCTGGATGTTTTTTAAATGTTTTAAAATTAAAATTAATTTAATATTTTAGACATTTTTGTCGAAACAATTCCATTTCGCGAAAATGAATAGATATTGAAAAATTTATTCATAATTTTTTCATAATTTATTATTTTCCTAGAGTTTCATATATTGCTGGATGTTTTTTTCCGAGATGTTTGTAAAAAAATTATTCGGATTAAATTTTTTGAGATTAAATTGTTTTTTATTACTTCAAAAAAAATATAACTCACTTTTTATAGAATTAATTCCTAAAACAAAATAAATCATTTTTTGAATATATAAATACATTATTGGCATTTTCATTTAATTTTAAAGTATCATTTTAAGAGTGAATATATTCAAAAATAATAAAAATAATTTTTTAACAAATTAATGTTTATTTATTCTTGTTAAAAAGTTACAAAAAATCTATCAATTTAAAAATATAAGCAATTTAAACTAGAATGAGAAATGAATAAATAATAATTTTAAAATGTAAATGGGAAACTCAAATTATTAGTGAATCAGTTTATTATTCATAATTTTTATATTTATTCATTATACATATTTACTAGTTTATTAAAACCATTATTTTTGTTTAAATGTAATCAAATTGTTTTGTCATTTCTATCCTACCTTGCTTAAAAGAATTAAATTGTTCGTCAAGCGACATTACAGGAACATTCAAATTTACCAAAACTCGTTGTAAATATGGAGAATATCCATCGACGGAAACTATTAAATTCAATTTACTATTGAGACATTCTAGAATAAAATTGTTTTAATATTTTCTTTTTATTAATCAAAAATACCTTTAACTAACTGCAAAGGCGAGACATAAATTTGTTCCTCTATCGTTTCTTTCC
This sequence comes from Schmidtea mediterranea, assembly GCA_022537955.1. Classification (NCBI taxonomy): domain Eukaryota; kingdom Metazoa; phylum Platyhelminthes; order Tricladida; family Dugesiidae; genus Schmidtea; species Schmidtea mediterranea. Next base: position 98,041,997 of record CM039681.1, read on the forward strand.
AAATATCACGAAATATTTCCGCCCAAGTTCCGTTTGGGTATTCAGTTGGATTATTTATTAGAAATCCTAGGACAAAATACTTTAATATTTAATCAAATTAATCAACGTGCTTACCGACACGAAATGACTGTCCACAAGCATTTTTATATAAAATTAAGTTAAAATAGACAAACAATTTTATTGAGAAATTTATTAAAAGCATTTAGAATGAAAAAATTAAATTTTATCTTCCAATTAATACTTGTTTAAATAATATTTGTTTAAATAAAGCTCAGCCAATAAATAATTTCTATTTAAATGGCTATTTTATTTTAAGTTGATTTTTTTTAATATTTTTGTCACATTTGATCTGTATTCATTTTTTGGTGATATTTCATTTATTTTCAAGATTTTTTATTCTTTACACCACAAATTTTTGTCTTTTATTTTATTGTTTTGATAATGTTAAAATAATTTTTAAAAACATCTAAATGGGGAGAATATTGCAAAATAATTAATTGTTTTTTTTACAAAATCAAAGATTTAAAAAAATATGATTTATCATTATATATATATATATATATAAACACGAAAAAGCCCAATAAACGAAATATATTTCAAGCAAATTATCCTCATCACCAGTCTGCAATCATAATCTTTGTTAAATGTTTTATACAGAAACAATAGGGATTCAATTGTTATAATTTAATGATTTAATTAAATAATCTCAATAAATTTGTTGCTAATTGAATATTTATTGTAGGAGATTGTGACTTGATCATCATTGCCTTACTTAAAATTCAATATTATTTGGTATAAACAAGTCGATGAAGTAGTTATGACATACCTTTAACTTTAACTTTTGCATCCATTTTGCTTTCAAAATTTTATAAAAAGATTTCTGACTTTCTTTAAGTTAAGCCTTGGATATATAAATCTTTTTTTGATGATATCTTTTTAGTATTTTCTAATTCTGATGATGTTGTTCCTTTTTAAAATTATATGATGGGCCTTCACTTTAATATTACGTTACCAGGTGACAAAGAATTTAATTTTTTTTTCCTTATTTTTAGATTTATTAGTAAAGAAAACGGCTATGGGTTTTTAAATAGAAATATATAAAAACACAACAGACACATGACTATACACTACTTCTAAAGGTTTTTGTGATTTTAAATATAATTGTTGGAGTTGTCGGTGAATTTAAATAGGATGTATTGTCAATCTGACTCCAAGCGTGCTTTTAAACAACAGTAATGAACTCCTAACGATATAAACTTTATTGATTAACACACTTTATCGCCACTTTAAAATGACACAAATAATTATCTATTACAGTCACAATTTGGTGCTTATTACGACACTTCGGGAAGAATAGCACTTTTCGGATCAATTGTATTTCACAATCACTTGACTACTGTGACGGGTTTCTAAGATCGATAAATCTGATTTAGTTGCTTTGCTTTGGACTCGAATTTATTCAATAACTTTGATTGCTTTGATTTCCCTTTATTTCTTTTTCACAATTTTGGCTTTGTCTCTTTCCAACTTTATTTATTATTTTTGTTCTCGTATCGCCTAATTTCTGCTTCTATCCTTGATTACAACTGCTCTTTCAATAATTATCCGTAATTTTCTCCTTTCAATTCTTAGTCCAATTTTTCTCTCTTTGATTCCAGTTGCACTTTCTTTTTATACTCCGTCACAAAATAATACTTACTGATTTCAAATAGAATTTCCAACATCTTGAATTTCTTGAATTTCCAACGTCCAGATAAATAATGTTTTATAGATGCCTTTTCCCGGATTCCCAAACAACATTCATTCCCTTATCTTGAAAGGGCTTTCGAATTAACACGCAAATTTTGATTTTGATTTTGTTTTCCTAAATTTGCACTCGTTAATTATAAATGACCTTCTTTTATTCAATTTTCTGTTTTTTTATTGATCTTGGTCATTATCTTCTAGTTTTAAAAAATCTAACAAATATGTATACTTAAGCTTATTTTTATGTTGAATAAAATTCGATATTATAAAGATTTTGCAGACTGAATAAGAAAACCATTGATCGGCTTTTGATTGCGCCTAGTGAGAACTATGGAAATTAAAGTTCACTTTATTATGGTGAATCTATAAAAATCATGTTTTAGTTATTCCATAGTTGGAAGGTTTAAAGGTTTTCCATCACAAAATCGTTTGACAATTCAAATGTTTATAAAATAATGTAGAAATTGTTAAAATCAATAAATATGTTTAGTAATAAATCTAAAATTCCAATAGGTTTAGTTTCTGATCTAGTGTATAAGTTTGCATGAAATTAGTGTAATAACATATACATTGAAGAGAGTTCCCATCATCTTCACACTCGAGTTAAGGAACATAGCCGATTGACCGGCGTAAGTAATATTATTAAGCATAGCAATAATATGCAAATAAACATCTGATTTAAAGGATTTAAAAATCTTAAATGAAAACTTTAATAGTAAGTCTGATTTTTTTATGAGGCATTTGTGATTAAATCGCAATCCCCTAAAATAAACCTTCAATCAGCAACAAATGTTTTATTAAATCTTAGCTTTTACATCAGTATTGTATCCGTATGTTATGATAATGATAGCAGACTGACAATAATTTACTCGAAATTCATTTCGCTTATTTGGCTTTTTCGTGTTTTTATTAAAAATGTACAACCTATTTTTCGATATAAATACACCAATTTTCACACTTTCTGTCAAAATACAATTTTTACTTCCACTGTTTTCTGTTAAATTTTTATGTATTTATTATTATGAAAACGTTATATAATTTTACAATTGATTTTTAATTTAATTGGCAACATGATTTTCTCTTTCGAATTATATATAATTCATCCAAATTAACCAAGAATTTCTTATAAAATTGTTATACTAAGTTAAATATTAAAAATATTCATCTTAGTAATTTTGCATTTTGCATAATAGTTATATTAATAGAACCTAAGCTCTAGAAGTGTATTTATTTACAGATAACGGAAGGCCTTTTTTTGTTTATGTTTGTTTTACTGTGTTGCTTTAGTATCAGTGATTTTGTGTTATTATTTGTAAAGTCGGTTATCCTCTGACTCCTCGTGTTCTTTTCACAATAAATAACTAAGACCCAACACAGAACAACTTTATTCAATAATGTTTACTACAATTACAATTAGTAACTAGATTTGCATATTTTTTTTCAAGTATAAAAACCGCTGCGAAGAAACGGTATGTCCATTTAGCAGGGCTATCTTCAACTTGTAAGTAGACAAAACTGATCTAACTTCATTTTTCACCATTTCTAACGTATAGTTCAGGTCTCTCAAGGCCATTGACATGTAGAGAAATATTCCAGTGCAATTTTGTTATTCGGTTTATTTAATTCTTTAAGTATATTCAAATTTTCTGTTCTTTTACTTTATTCGGTACATTCAGTTAATTTTAATATAGGTTTTCGATTATTTGGTACGTTTCAGGCAATTCTAGTTTTAATCTATAAAACATGTATACACTAAATTCATAATATACATTCAGTTTTGTAACAAGCGCAAGGCACAGACAGTAAATACAGGGAAAGTTACACAAAAATAGAAACACATAGAAATCAACAGACATCACGCTCTCTAGACATTAGTGAGTATATGGCCTACTTACTTTCGGTTTATTACTCTTCTTATTAAATAAGAAGAGAAATAATCGGTAAAACTAGTAATACTAGTTTTTCCTTTACACTGTAAAGTTTACAGTATTATTGGTAATTTTATCTGATAATTCTTTTAATTCTTTTTGGTTATCTTTTCTTGTTCCTGAATATTTATCTTATTATCGGTTTCTTTAATTCATCTATTATTTAGTAGGATTTCTCATAAAATGAGTCTTTTTTGAGTCTTAATTTTTTCTTTAGTTTCTATATCTTTGTAGTTTTTAAATTCATTATTAGATTTTTATTTCTTTTTTAAATTTTGAATGTTGGGTATCTTTGTTCTCTCCTTTTATAGTATGTTGAGAAAGCAATTATCTATTATTTGGTAAACAATGAACGGGGGCTAACGTCAAAATTATTTGAACCCTATTTATGAAAACAATTTGATTTAATATCCACATATATCGTTAGGGTTGGCTCTCTTCATCTAGCTTAGACAATTATCTAAGTCTTTGATTTATTGCTCGTCGGATTTCTTTCTTCTCACGGGTTTCCCATTAGCGATTAATTAATTTTAATTACCTAATATTTTCTACAACAAAATTTGACTATGAATACCTTAAATAAATCTGATTCATAGTCAAATTTTGTAAAAAATATTATGTCACTTATAAAGAAATCAGAGGTGAAAAACAAAAAAAGTCCTTTTAATAATTTTAATTAGTTTGTATTTTGCTTATAACTTTCCTTAAGAACTCTTCACTAAATATTTCTTAGTATTGTTGGATTCGCCTCATGATTTGGCATTCAACCATACTGATTTCCTCTGATCTATATTAATTTACAAATTTTTAATTAATTGTTGTTCTTTATTTATTTTTAAATAAATAATTAAATAAATTTGGCAACGATTTAATTAAACGATAACGCCAATAAAAAACCTTTCTTACGATATATTTCGATAGCACAGCTATCATCTTCAGGTACTCAAAACCAACTAAAAATATTATGAATTAATATTTAATTTAAACAAATTATTTTTTATTAATTTAATTTTTTAATAAATAAATATTTTTAAAAATATATTTTAAATTAATTTTAAATTTTAAATTTTTTACTTATATTCTAATTTTTTAAAAATTAATGCAATTTAAAATTTTCAATTATTTTAATAATATTAAAAAACAAACATGATTTAACATACGTAAACTATTTAAAAACATTCAAAACATTCGTAGTCACAGCACTCTGCACATTAATCTTTGGATCCAATGACCTTATCAGCAATGCTTCACATATCACTCGTTCCCAATAACTATTAAAACTTCTCAACAAAATTCTAAAATCAGACATTCCGATATCACTTTTACAGCCTCTATTGTGTTCACTAATATTGGTCAAACCCTTCAATCGACAATGCTCCAGAACTCGAGTACAGAGATGACGGGAAGTCTCTCCAATGTATGTGGCATTACACCCATTACATGTAAATTGATAAACGAGATCAGAACACAATCCAACCGGAGTTTTTGATTTATTAATAAACATATTGCGTACCTTACACGAATTAGAGACGATCTTATACTCTAAATTTCCTATCAGTTTACCCAACTTCCTCTTATAATTTGTAAAGCCTTCAGAGTACGGCAATACTAACACATATTTAGGCTCAATTTTTTTATATCCATTTTTACAATCACCCAGATCAACACTCAATTCACACCCATCCGACAAATTACATTCAGACTTTCCACAACATGGATCCTTAGGATTTTTAATCAATTTATCAACAGTTTCTTTTATCATTAACAATAAAAATGATTTAGAATATCCATTCTTTATCAACAACTCAACCAATTTATCAACACTTTTTACCGAATTAGCAAAAGTAGAAGATAAAGCCCATGAACGATAAATCAATCCTTTCACCATATTTCTCTTATACTTAAATTCACAAAAGCTTTCTGGAGAAGTATAAAGACCAGTATCAGTTGGTTTTCTATAAATCTCTGTCTCATACTGTTTATCTTTGCGTTGAATTAACAAATCCAAAAACGCAATTGATGACTTTCTCTCCGTTTCACATGTGAATACAATGTTTTTATGTAAACTGTTCATAAAATGCAAAAACGGTTCTACATGTTTCTGGTTTTCAAATATAAGAAAAATATCATCCACATACCTTTTATAAACAAAAGGTTTTTCAAATTGGAAAGAAGCAATTTTCTTTTCCAAACTAGCCAAAAATATTGATGCCATCGTTGGTGCTAAAGGGGAACCCATAGCGACTCCATCTATTTGTTGATACCATTCATCATTAAAAAGAAAATTGACATTTGAAGTAGCAAATTCAAGAAGTTTTCGAAATGCCCTTCTATCCAAAATGTGATGTTCCGAATCATTTTCATTCCACAACGCACAGCATAAGTCAATTGTCTCAACCAGTGGCACATTCGTAAACACACTACAAACATCAAACGAAACCATAACATCATTCATACTTCGTTTTTGTAGCTTTGCAATACAAGAAACAAACTCAAAGCTATCCTTACATTCAAACTCTGATCGCATTAATGGTTTTAATAATCCATCTAAAAACTTTGCTATTTTATACTGGGCAGTACCAACCATCGACAAAACTGGTCTCATAGGTACACCATCTTTATGGATTTTTGGTAGCCCATATAGTTTAGCTGGCTGCGATCCTATTGGACGAATAGACTTACCTACCTCTTCATCAATAAGCTTCTTCTCAATAAAACCATTTAACATTTTTTGCACAAACTCTTCATCCTTAAGAGGAGGTAATTTTCCATTCTTCCGACCCTTTGGCAATTTCACAAACTGAGGAGAATTTAACAAATCATTCAACTTATTTACATACACATCATGGTCAAGAATGACTATCCCATTTCCTTTGTCAAACTTACAGATATTTATATTTTTTTTAGCTAAGTTTTTTAAAGTCATAAAATCCCTAATATTCTGCTTTTTGTTTTTATCGATATACTCCATCGTACTTGCACTTAACGAGCTCTTCACATAATTACCATTAATGCCTTTCATCGATCGGGCTATATGAAAATATAAACTTTCAATTTTTGCACACAATTTTGTTTCATCCAAGCGATTCTTAATACAGTGATTTGGACCAAATTTTAAAACACGCTCTTCATCATCATTCAACACTATTTTACTCAAATTTATCACAGTATTCTCCACACTAAATTTAGAGAATACTGTGATAAATTTGAGTAAAATAGTGTTGAATGATGATGAAGAGCGTGTTTTAAAATTTGGTCCAAATCACTGTATTAAGAATCGCTTGGATGAAACAAAATTGTGTGCAAAAATTGAAAGTTTATATTTTCATATAGCCCGATCGATGAAAGGCATTAATGGTAATTATGTGAAGAGCTCGTTAAGTGCAAGTACGATGGAGTATATCGATAAAAACAAAAAGCAGAATATTAGGGATTTTATGACTTTAAAAAACTTAGCTAAAAAAAATATAAATATCTGTAAGTTTGACAAAGGAAATGGGATAGTCATTCTTGACCATGATGTGTATGTAAATAAGTTGAATGATTTGTTAAATTCTCCTCAGTTTGTGAAATTGCCAAAGGGTCGGAAGAATGGAAAATTACCTCCTCTTAAGGATGAAGAGTTTGTGCAAAAAATGTTAAATGGTTTTATTGAGAAGAAGCTTATTGATGAAGAGGTAGGTAAGTCTATTCGTCCAATAGGATCGCAGCCAGCTAAACTATATGGGCTACCAAAAATCCATAAAGATGGTGTACCTATGAGACCAGTTTTGTCGATGGTTGGTACTGCCCAGTATAAAATAGCAAAGTTTTTAGATGGATTATTAAAACCATTAATGCGATCAGAGTTTGAATGTAAGGATAGCTTTGAGTTTGTTTCTTGTATTGCAAAGCTACAAAAACGAAGTATGAATGATGTTATGGTTTCGTTTGATGTTTGTAGTTTGTTTACGAATGTGCCACTGGTTGAGACAATTGACTTATGCTGTGCGTTGTGGAATGAAAATGATTCGGAACATCACATTTTGGATAGAAGGGCATTTCGAAAACTTCTTGAATTTGCTACTTCAAATGTCAATTTTCTTTTCAATGATGAATGGTATCAACAAATAGATGGAGTCGCTATGGGTTCCCCTTTAGCACCAACGATGGCATCAATATTTTTGGCTAGTTTGGAAAAGAAAATTGCTTCTTTCCAATTTGAAAAACCTTTTGTTTATAAAAGGTATGTGGATGATATTTTTCTTATATTTGAAAACCAGAAACATGTAGAACCGTTTTTGCATTTTATGAACAGTTTACATAAAAACATTGTATTCACATGTGAAACGGAGAGAAAGTCATCAATTGCGTTTTTGGATTTGTTAATTCAACGCAAAGATAAACAGTATGAGACAGAGATTTATAGAAAACCAACTGATACTGGTCTTTATACTTCTCCAGAAAGCTTTTGTGAATTTAAGTATAAGAGAAATATGGTGAAAGGATTGATTTATCGTTCATGGGCTTTATCTTCTACTTTTGCTAATTCGGTAAAAAGTGTTGATAAATTGGTTGAGTTGTTGATAAAGAATGGATATTCTAAATCATTTTTATTGTTAATGATAAAAGAAACTGTTGATAAATTGATTAAAAATCCTAAGGATCCATGTTGTGGAAAGTCTGAATGTAATTTGTCGGATGGGTGTGAATTGAGTGTTGATCTGGGTGATTGTAAAAATGGATATAAAAAAATTGAGCCTAAATATGTGTTAGTATTGCCGTACTCTGAAGGCTTTACAAATTATAAGAGGAAGTTGGGTAAACTGATAGGAAATTTAGAGTATAAGATCGTCTCTAATTCGTGTAAGGTACGCAATATGTTTATTAATAAATCAAAAACTCCGGTTGGATTGTGTTCTGATCTCGTTTATCAATTTACATGTAATGGGTGTAATGCCACATACATTGGAGAGACTTCCCGTCATCTCTGTACTCGAGTTCTGGAGCATTGTCGATTGAAGGGTTTGACCAATATTAGTGAACACAATAGAGGCTGTAAAAGTGATATCGGAATGTCTGATTTTAGAATTTTGTTGAGAAGTTTTAATAGTTATTGGGAACGAGTGATATGTGAAGCATTGCTGATAAGGTCATTGGATCCAAAGATTAATGTGCAGAGTGCTGTGACTACGAATGTTTTGAATGTTTTTAAATAGTTTACGTATGTTAAATCATGTTTGTTTTTTAATATTATTAAAATAATTGAAAATTTTAAATTGCATTAATTTTTAAAAAATTAGAATATAAGTAAAAAATTTAAAATTTAAAATTAATTTAAAATATATTTTTAAAAATATTTATTTATTAAAAAATTAAATTAATAAAAAATAATTTGTTTAAATTAAATATTAATTCATAATATTTTTAGTTGGTTTTGAGTACCTGAAGATGATAGCTGTGCTATCGAAATATATCGTAAGAAAGGTTTTTTATTGGCGTTATCGTTTATTTATTTTTGTCATTTTTTTTTGTTTTTTTTGTCACTAACTTTATTTCCATAACAGTAATTTCCATTAACTTTAAAGCTTATCGAAATTGAAAATTTATTCTTATTTACTATATTTAAACAAAAAGTACTGCTTTATGTTAACAATATCTTGTGCAAGAAAACATCAAACACTTCAATCTACAAACATTCAATTATTTTAAATTACATTAATATTATAATTATATTTACTTTTAAATGGTTAATATATTATTATTTACATATAATACTTATTAAAGATCAATTAATTGATATATTAATTTATTAAATTAGTGATTTATTTAAATGAAATTAAATGTATAATTTAACTTACTCCCCACAACGTCAATAATATAAACATTATCTGGTCTGTCCAAAAATTGCACATTTTGTCAGAAAATTAAATTTATTCAAATAGTTATATCTATAATATCTTTTAAATATGAATTAAGGCAATTAAATTTTAAAATTTTATTAATTAACCAATTTCAAATATTTAAACAAACTTAATCGCATGAATTAAAAATAACAAAAGAATATGACATTAATTAAATTCATGCTTTTTTAAAGTTTGTAAAATATAACTAATGAACATTAATTATGTCACACAAATATTTCGAACCTCCGAGTATAACTTTTAGGTAAAATTTTAATTATTTTGGATACGAAAGTACTTATTTAATAATAAAGTATACCAAAACTTCTTGCAAGACAATTAATTTATATCTGATGTGGCTTGTAAGAAACCTTTTAGTTGCGTTGGATTTGAAGTATATCATAAGCACAACCTAAAATATCTCCTAAAATTGAAGTTGTCTTTTGATCTTTGTCAAGAAGATTCTCGTTGTTTTAATATCATTTAGTCTATTACTTTCACCGGTATCCATTATCCTTAGTCAAATATTTTTCACTGCCTTTTTTGAAATTAGCATTATCTTTGATATTGCTTGAAATGTTTCAACAAAATAATGTAGTCTTTCGTCTCACAAGTTTATTTATTACTCTTCGTTAAATTCATTATAATACATATAAAATACGGAATCATTATAATAATTAATAAAGAACAAAATCAGAAAATTAATTACATCTATGATTTAGTAAAACAATTTAAGAGAAAATTTACAAATAACTTTCACAAATAATATTCAGAATTTAAAGCTGTCATTTCTCGTGATTGAAAAATTTAAATTTCATTTTCACAAATTTAACAAAAACTTCAAAACAAATTAGGATAGACCCGATAACATAAATAACAATTGTCACAATGAATATTCCTGCACATTCTTCGAGATTAATTGGAGCAATCGTTGATGATTCTTTGCCGCATGTGTCATTTTGAGTTTTGAGATCCTCAAGGAACCATTTCAGAATAGTGCCAGTTTCAGACAAAATTTGTATTCTATTTGGTAATTATAAAACTACTTTTGCTTTCAAATTTATAAAAACTTAAGTAATAATAATAATAATAATAATAATAATAATAATAATAATAATAATAATAATAATAATAATAATAATAATAATAATAATAATAATAATAATAATAATAATAATAATAATAATAATAGTTATTATTTTTGTTATTATTATTATTATTTTTTTTTTTTTTTTTTATTAAGATTTTTTTGTTGTCATTAATCATAGTAAAACCCATTCAAACCAACTAGCAAATTAGCAATCGACTAAACAATTTATTTCATTTTAATGAGTTTCATTTATTTATTCACTATTGAAACATTTATTTTAGGCTTTTTTATATGAAAGCTTTCATTTAAAAAAATTAAGTAAATAAAAAAAGCATTTCATTTAAAAAATGAAATAATAAAAAATAAACCCCTCGTATTTTTTTAAGTGGAACTTTTTGAGTAATTTTTCTGATATTTGATGAGGGGCTCATTGGTCATACTCTAAGTATTTTAATGTAAATTTCATAATAAATGCGAATTTATTTTTAATCTTGACCTATGTATGCGATATTTTTCAAAAATATTCTTTAAAAATGTCAAAAGTTTACGATAAAAGCTGTTAGCACGTTATTCGTACAATGTAAATAATATATATATATATATATATATATATATATACAAAACTATACAAAATGAAATAAAATTGTTTTAAAATTATTAAACTTTTAATAGTCTTACATAAAAATTAAATTTTTACTATGATATTAAAAATATCTTTGGAATATAAATCATTAAAAATTGATGTTTTTTTGATATTTGCAAATTTTTGGCACAGCATCTTTTAAGTGCCGAAAATTCGTGAATGTGAAAAAAAACATCGATATTTTAACTGATTATAGTCAAAAAAGATTTTTAATGCCATTGGAAAATGAAAAGAAATCACAACTGAAAATCAAAATAAGTCCTTATAATATTAATTTTTAAACGATTTCCTCAAAAAGATTTTTATTTTAAATTGTTGAAATATTTTTATTTTAGTTAGTGATAAAGTGAACTGATCGAAATGTTTAGGTCTACCAAATGTACTGCCTTGTTAATCAAAATTAATGAATAATTTAACTTTGTTTGATTTTTAATATTAATAAATTGTCATATTTAATCTGCTATAAGTAGATTAATGGTTGTATTGCTGGATAGACACACATATACTTTTAAGAGGTACGCAGTCAGAACCAAGGAGCAAATATAAAATACATCCGATTCTGTCAACATCATTCAAAATCACAAATGAGAACATAAATTTAATTAAATTGTGCTTTTCCTATTTAACTCCAAAATATCTTAAGTGAATATGACGTACCAATTGTTTGCTTATAACTTTTTAAGTTTGGATAAAGTGTATTAAAAAGGTATGTTAAAGTTAAGTATAAGGCTCATCTTATTGCTTTTGTTATAAGTTTTTCCTTCAATGAATAACACTTGAATAAAATTTTTGCATATTTAAAAATTATAAAATATTTTTAAAAAATTCATTTTTGAATGCTGCAAAACAAAATCTTACTCTTTATCTATTGCCTCTTTGTAATTAGCTAATTTCGGTACAAGGAACCCTACATAAGCTGATTGAATCACTTCTGGAACTATAGTGTATCTTGAACAGTTCAATAGTTTAACGTATCTGACTTGTGTATAATCCGTTATGCAAGCCATATTTTCAGTTAATGGGTCTATAAGCTTAATAAAATAAATAATTAAGCTTAGACAAACATGTACAGTAAATTAGCGGTATAATAAATCTTCTAAGGACCGTCTAAAATATTTGCTACAATCATTTGTTTCTTTTAAACTTATATTTGGTTAAAACAAACTAAATTGCTCATAAGTTGTGTTCTTAATTTTCTTTTGGAATTGACTATAATTAGTTAGTAAAACTATTTTTGAACATTTTCCTCATGCTTTAATTCATATATATAACATTTATTTGTTGTTCTTAAATTATATAAAAAATTTAGTGATTGTAAATAAAATATCAAAAATAATACATGTGAGTTTCTTACATTTTTTATAATAACTGAAAATGAAGCAGGAAGAATTCACCAACCAAAATCATTGCTACCGTCGCAAAAGGTTATTAATATTCCTGTTCGAGATAATAATTATTTTACAGACAAATATCTTGGTTGTAATTTAGGTAGAAGATAGAATTCATTTGTATTTCAGTCTACGAGGTTATGACATTTATCATATCGTAAAATGCGTTGTTGGGAAATTCCTTTGTTATAATCTAAGCAACAACAAAAACGTGAGACACTTATACTACTTGCTAGTATACCTAAATTTGGATATGGGTTATAAGCTCTTTTTTTGTATTTATGCCAGGATTAATTTGGGCTTGAGCTTTCAACATTTATCTGGACTTGTAGAACTATTTCAAAATCTGGAACTCTACCACTTGTTTAAATAAAGCATTCGAGGTGGAATGACATTTATCAAATAATATCATGTTTAGATAGATGAAACTTCATATTTGAGAGTTAGATGATCAATCTAAAAAGAATAATATTGTCAAAAAATATTTGAGCAGGAATGAGTTTGACGAAGATCATGACTATGTTTAGGAGGTATACATTATGATGACTCACCATATCCAAAATAACTTGGAAAATTTAAGCATAGCACCTGAACTGAGCATCACACATAAAATTAAAGTAGAAAACATTTGAAACGTTAAAATAAAAAATAACCATAAAAAATAAATAAACTGTAATTATTATATAATATTTGTATACTACTTGTATAAAAGAGTTTATAATAATAGTATAGATAATATTATTAAATAGTATACTTACATAAATGTAATACCATATTATTATATCATTCAATGGTTTTATTTAATATAAAATTAATACATTTAAAAAATTATTAAATGAGATGAATTTGATTCGATTTATTCATCAAAATCATCAAAAACATTACTTGAACATTCAGAAATACGTGCTTGGTCATTATTAATATACAATTCATTACGTATTTAGTTAAAACTACACATGACTATTTTTTCAAATGACTTCATTATTTTAAATGACTATTGTACTAAAACCTTATTATAATTGTATAATAAAGTTTATAATAATGCTATCATAAAGTGTATAATATTTGTGTAAAAGGAACAGCAACAGTGAATATTTTAATTATATTATATGTGGCTTCAGAAGAATTTATTTTTTTTAAAAGTAATTTTGACATTAAAACGTCAAATTAATATATATTTACATAATCGTTTCTTCACATTTTCGAATCATAAATTCTGAGTAATGTTTCATTATATTTCATTATAACTGTCATTAATGAAGCTATTAAAATATGAAGTAGATGAACATAATAGATGTAAAATATCATTTAATGTGTTTTTTATTTTAAAATGAACTATTTATGAATAATTAAATAAAAAAATAAAGTTTACCATTTCATAAAAATCTGGAACAAACACGCTCTTTGCATACAATTGTTGGAAAATGGTGTCCTTTGAATTCTGTAAACAGAAAAATTATTTATAAGAAAAATATACAATTGAGTGTGCCGCACTACCTCCCTCTGAAAGGTATTATCATTTTAAAGCCATTGAGGTCAATTTGAAGGACAAAGTTTAAGATAAATTCTATTTTTTCTATATTTAGAAGTTTAAAATGTTGTTTTAATGGTCAAAAACAATTTATGAGTGAGCTAGATTTTGTATAATTTCGATTTTAAATGTCTGATTTCCTCTATCTTTATTTCATCTTTATCAGATAATAAATGTAATTTTTATTTTTTAATTTAATTTTAGCAATATCTGTTTTATGCTTAACAAAAAGTAGTGCTGAAAAATTAAAAAAAATACTAGTTGATAATTTATTGTAAGATAAAAATAAAGAAAATAGAAAAAAGATCAATAATGGAGAAAAATTATTTTAAGACTGCATTTTATGATTTTTAAATCTTTAAAATTCAAATTTTTTTTTAAAAATATTTTAATTTTATTTTTAAACTTTTAAAACTTGATTAAAACAATAGATCCGAATTTTTGAAAGTAACCAATATTGCTAAAAAGATACGTGTTTTATTACTTGTGGACTTCCATAAATAAATATGCATACAAATTCCATTTAATTCAGAACGGATTATTGAAAGGGGTCATCAATTTACTTACTGGTGCATGTTTTAGTTTTATTAGAAAATAAACATTTTGTAAACAAATATCAATTTCTTTAGAATAAATTTATAAATATTTATTTACTTTCAAATTAGAAGTAATATAATATCCCTTTGTAAGATATAGGATGATTTCCTTGGATTCTGCAATTTCCTTGAGAGTATCAGGAATCTTTTGTCCGCTACTTATTGTAAGAATAGACGTTAAATCCGCTAAATAAATAATTTTGAAATATAATATAATTTCTTATGCATTTTGATAATTATTCGTTTTTTAAAATAAAATTTAATATTATGATAATATTATTATTAATAATAATAATAATAATAATAATAATAATAATAATAATAATAAGAAGAAGAAGAAGAAGAAGAAGAAGAAAAAGAAGAAAAAGAAGAAAAAGAAGAAAAAATAATTCTATTAATTTTCATGTTGTTTATTATTCTTAACTATTCTTAACTAAATGTCATGTATAAATGATAACATAAAATTGTTTCGAAAGTAAATTATAAAAAGGTTAATTTTCGTTCCTATTTTAGTCATTTAAACCGCGAAGTTTGCTTAATTTCAAGCTTGTCACGAATGTTTAACCCTTTCTAAGGTGGTGGCAATATATTGTACACCATTTTAAACTAATAAAAATATCTAAGTGTAACGCTGTCGGTAATCATTTTTACTTTTGGTACAACTACTGACATATATTAGGCCTCTTTTGTTTTTTTCTGTTTTTATTTTTTTATGATCATTTGTAACTATATAATTGTTATCAATAAACTTTGAGTTTTTCATCACTTTTAGTTTCCTTTGCTTTAGAAAGGATTAATATCACATGTTTTCGTTTTTCTGATATTTATAAAGATAGAAATTATAAAGAAAATCTATTTATATATATATTCTTTTGATAGATAAAAGAAAACTATAGTATAGTCACAAGAAGTCATATAACATCCCTTTGCATATATAATTGTATTAAAGAAAGTATACAAATAAATAATTGTATTTAACGTGGGTAACGTTATACAAAAATTACATTATGTTTATCTTAAGTTTTATTTCTTACACTTTTTATTTCATTTATGGTATTTAGTTTTTTTTATTTATGGTAAAAATTTAACAAATATTTTCTGCAATCCTTTTTCTATTGTTATTTTCATAGTTTTGCACCAAAAAATACGGTTTCAAATTTCAGCGGTGGATTATTTATTACTTTGAACTGGCCAATTGGAATATTTTAATTTTTGCGTTATACTCGCAATAATAATTTTATTAGGAATTTGATTTTCTTAATATCAATTTAAAAAATTAAGTTAATTTTCTTGATATTTAAAGGAGTATTTACATGGAATTAGAGAAGCTGCTTGGAAGATATCCTTCAAATGTGTACAATTTTCGTGATAGTCTGAAAAAAAGAATATTGTGATAATTTTACAATTTCTGTTATTTCAGTAAAATCTTTTATTATTTTGGTCAGTTTTGATTAATTTTTGTTTGTACAGTTCATTATTTCTATTTAAACTATAAATCAAACATATTTCCGGTGTCACAGAAAATAATTTAATATAAAAAAAAATAAATTAAATATCAAAAGATTTCTGTAAGAAAATTTTAACAAAACTAATCTTAAATTAAACGAAAATTTGTGAGTAAATTCGAAGACTTTACGCTAAAACAAAACTGCGAAAAGTCTATTTTTATTCATTTTCTTGATTTACGATTGTCGATGTTTGTAAGTTTTAAAATAAACTAATAATTTAATTAAAGTTGAATTTTATCATAATAAAATAATTATTATTATATGTTTATTCAATACAGATGGTGAGTCTATTGAAATAAATAAGAAATTAAAATTTACAAGTTGTGAATGAGTGAAATTTGTATATTTATTCATTTTCTATTGTTAAAAATTTTAAATATTAAATTTCACCTGTAACTTATATTGAACTCAGCTGTTTCATTGAAAGGGTTTCCCCAAATTTATCCTTTATTTAATATATTTATTCGTATTTCTAATATTGTTGTAATTTTTATTAACCTTTTAGCTATAAAAGAAGTAATTTATTCTTGTTTAATAAATGTATCTAGAAGGCAAAATTCGTCCGAAAAAAATAATTAAGAATTTATCATTATAATAGAATAAAATTATAAATACAAATAAGTGATATAAATTTTTTCTTTTTAATTGTTTCTACAGTTTTCATACTAGGATATTTTTTTAATTATTTGTACATTGCTATATTTTTATATTTTAAGCTTTTATATTTTATATTTTATATTTTACATTATTTTTATTATTTTTTGTTTATTTATTTATTTAAATTTTTTATTTATTTATAATTTTTAATTTAGTTTTTTTATATTATTATATTACTCAGATACATCTGTTATTTGTATACTTTCTGTAGCTAACATAATAAACAGGTGAGTCGTCTTATCCATTGTGCTAACTATGGTTAGTGCAGGATGCCAACAGAATTTGGGTGTCAGTGAATATAAAAATTACCTCATTTTTGTTTAAATTAATATGTATAACAAAAATTCAAGAAAATACAAGTAAGTAATTATTATTTATTAAATTTTGTTTTTTTAGTATGTATAAATTTTAATAATTGATATTATATAATGTTTTAATTTATGTTATCAAAGAAATGTGTTTATTCTATTCTTTCTATGTTTATTATTTAGTTTTGATTATATTTTTATTTCTTATCGTCTTTATCTATCTATAGTACATAATCTATAATCAATTTTGTTACGATAATTTTATTATTTTTCTAAATACAATTTTTATTTTTAAAATTGAGTAGGTTTTATTATTTTTGTAAATAAAACATCTGAAAACATTTTTAAGGCGCCTTATATTTCTTAGCACATGAGGTCCAAATTTTGTCAGGCGCCACTGATGAACAGGATGATTCAAAAATAATTTATCAATGTTTTGTGTTCATAAAAATAATGGTTTAAAATTAAAAATTGGATATATTCAGTATCATTTTAAAAATAATTGCATTTCTTGATTTATTATTGTTTTATATTACTATTTTTTTCCATTCTTCCATTTTTCAATTCTTCTATATATTATAAAATTTTAAAAAAACCCAGACAAAAAATCTAGAGGTGCTAAGTAATAATATCATCTTGAGGTCCAACAAAAAATATATAAGTTTCAGAGTTTCAAATTATATCCCACAGCCCATTATATTGAAAAATCATTATTATTCATCTTTGATTTGCTCTTATGTTCTTTGGAAAATAAATAATAACTTCAGACATCGATATTCAATAAATAAAGTATTTTTCTTTCAAACATTGGTTTAAGTTCTTAGTAAAAATAAAATTTTTAATGATCTCTGTACGATCTTTGAGAAATTTCTATTTGTTGGGGTTTAAAACAAAACATGAATAAAAATAATAACATTTTAAAATTATCAAAATCAATTAAAATTAATTAAAATTTTGAAAAAAGTAAAAATCAATATTTTTCGGGGGGGAAAAGTGGTAACCGGTGGAAAATTTGATTGTGAAGACGAATAAAATACTATTAGACTGAGATAAGGTATATTAAAGGGTCGGGAGCCCAAAAACAAACTAATTAATTAATTAAATTATTTACCGACGAACCCATTAATCAAGGGCCGCCGAGCTGAAAGTCAGCTTAATGTGTTTCTCGACATTTGTGAAACGGGCAATAAATTGTCCGAAATGGAAAATTGTTTTTCAGTAGTAATCCAGATTAATGGGAATCCAAAAACTCTAAAAGCAAATGACAACAAATTAAGTTGCCAGTTGGTCGGAGCGCGAATATAACGAGTCGAAAGAAACGAGTGAATAGCAGTAAATCGATAAAGTTAATCGGGTTGCAGTTGAACTTACATAGTGATACCCTTAGGGTGTGTACGATAAATAAATTATTGTGTATCGTGATGAATATTTGTCAATAAAGATTTCTTTGTTAGGATTTTTGTCTTATTAATTATTGAACACGAGGAGTCGGATCGAGAGACCTATTCATCGTAGAATATTTAATATCCCAACATATTGTTTGTCATCTTCACCATTAACTAGGACCCTTTTTTAAATTTCTTTTAAATAATTAAAATTACATATCAAGATTTTACTTCTAGTAAACCTCTTTGAACTGTGACCTGAAACTTATTTTCTGCTATTATGGTAATAATTTTTTATTTTAAAATCTAAAATATCTTTATAGCAAAACTATTATAAAAAAAATGAATCTAAAATTGGCGAAATATTCTAAATTAGTTGGTTTGGGTTATTTAAAATGAAGATGAAGACACAGAATAATCTTCAAAACAAATAATACGTCAAATTTTAACACAAAACACAAAAAATAAAATTAAGGTCCAAACTAAGTTAAAACATTTTAAAATAAAAAATGAATGTTTTCTTGGAAATAGATATGAGCAGGTGGAAATAATAAGACACACACGAATATAGCAATATAAAAAGATTCATTTTTGCTTTATGTGTTATATAGGTATACCACTTGATTCCATCTTTATATTTATGATTAACCCTTAATGGAGCAAAACATTTTATTTTGGACCTTTAAACTCAATTACCATCACTTTATAAAGCTGGGTAAAATGTTAAAAAAATATAAATCACTTAAATTGGGCTGCAAAAATTGGTCAATTATAATGATATATAACGCATAAGAAAACAAGTGTGCTAATTAACAAAGAAAAGGACTTTTAATTATGGTGGCATAAATATTTGCACATTCCTACGGAGTTAAACATCCAATATATGCAACTCTTTTCATAGTAGAGTTTGCCAAATCACTAACAACTTGTTTTTGATTACGCAATGTACAATAAAATTTTTTGACATTCGGGATTTGACTTATTGCCATAGCAAAACTTATATAATGTTTGTATTTTAATTGGTTATTATATTTTGGTTCATTAAAACGATCAAACTTTACAAATTTCTTTTTTGTAACTGTGCTATAATCTGACCCTACTCATAATATGCTCCCAGTAGTAAAAGTTTTCAATCATGTACTTATAAATTTTACAAGACATTTAAATTTATTTGTCTCAGAAACTTAACCATACCAAAATAAATATTTTTAAGAAATAAGATTATATTTAACCTGAATAAACTGCCAAAAATATTGCCGAGAAGATCCACCAAAAGGCTGTGACTACC
This sequence comes from Schmidtea mediterranea, assembly GCA_022537955.1. NCBI lineage: Eukaryota > Metazoa > Platyhelminthes > Tricladida > Dugesiidae > Schmidtea > Schmidtea mediterranea. The sequence goes on from CM039681.1 coordinate 98,061,947, forward strand.
CGCGATGACAGAGGATATGCATAAAAATCCTGACCTAAATATGTAAAAACAATTTTAATTTTGTATGTAAAATTATTAAGTTAATAATTCGACAGAAATTAAAAATTAATTTCAAAACATTAAAACAATTCCTCAAATAAATATTTGATTGATATATGCAATAGATGTTAACAAAGGAAACATATTAAAGTTTCTCACTACATAATAAAACGGGGACATTATTTAAAATTAACTATTATTTACTTTTAATTTAATTGTTTTATTGTTGTTAAGTAATTAACAAGTTAATTAAAAATATTTTTATTTATTAAACAACAAAAGTAATTTAGAATTATTTTTTTAAATTAATTTAATTTTTTCATGTATAGTGCGTTCATTAATAACTCTAAATTAAGGGGAAATTAATGCGGTTAACTAATAACATTTTAATCAAATTAAATTTAGCATAAATTTATACACTTATCTTTCACTATAAAAAGTCCAAAATAAAGGAAGAGCCGGAATTTATCCTACTTCTCCTTGAGTATGACAGATAACACCTTTTGGTAAGAATAATTACTAGAGCCTTTTAGCAACAAATATTTGTATATTATATTTAATGTTTCTCATTACATTTTTATATAATCATTCTATTTCTTTCATTCTGTATTGTCACCTGCAAACGTATCTTGTACACAACAAAAATTTTTAACGAGTACCTTTGGACGAAAAGAAAAAAACAGCTAAAAATGGTCTAAAATAGTGATTAAAGGATGTTTGCTAGCATTGAACAGTGTGTGAAGACGTAGCCTTGTCACTCAAACTGATTAGTTATTAAACTAGTAAACTAATCGTGTTTATGACGGTTGAATAAAATAATAAAAATGCTTAGCATTAATTTCGTGTAACTTTCTTTAATATATATATAAGCAGCGCTTAAAAATGATTTGGCATATTTAAGGATGAAAAGGTTATTCAAATTCAAAAAAAAGTGCAGTGCATATGGTAATTTTTAGCCAGGGTTTTTTAAAAGTAGGTGTAGCCAGTGATGTTGTGCTAATTTTTTTTACTGGAACGCGTATATATAATTATATAGACACAGCCGATCCTGGGTAGACGACTCATCATAATTTTTCTCAAGGTCATTGGATGACTCATAAAAAGTTCAAAGAAAATATAAATAAATATTTAACAAACAATACTTGTCCATATTTAATAAAAACCATTCAAAATCAACAAAATTAATTTCACCTTATACATACATTCAGAATCATATTAATTAATAATAATAATGATTATTTTTAAATTTGCGTAAAAGATGGTCGTACTTTCGACATCATCAATCAAATGTACACCAGAAATTTTGTAGTAAATAACTGTTAATTATTTTTCAAATAAAAATGATGAATTGATACTTAAATATATATCTAAATATTTATAATTCAAATAAAAAACATTAAATAATCTACATAAAATATTTAATTTACCATTTTGTAAATGAATTCGAAAGAATCATAGAAAAAATATATAAAATATTTGGATGAAAGTAACACAAAGAGTTTTTAATTGTACATTATAAATACACGCATAATAAAGCACCATAATAACATTAATAATTAATATAAAAACATAGTAAAACTAAATAAAACAATATTATGTTCAATTCCAAAACAAAGACATTGCAATTCAGGTGCAACGGACATATAGGACAAAGTCGCTTTAAAAACAATAATTTAACAGTTTAACGAAATTTTCTTTGCGTTATAAGTTTCGTCTATAAAACCGGTTTAAATAGATTTTTAAATGTTTTGGCGTGAAAATATTTGCAAAAGAAAATATTTGAGACTGGCACATAGCTAGTACATAGATATTGATAATTTATATGTTTTCTTACCAATATATCCATTAAATATATATAAATATATAAAAATAAACATTATTTCTAAGCATATATTTATTATTAAACATTTATTAAACATTCATTAATAAATTACTTTAGATTTTATTTTCATAAATGGAGATAAAGGATACAGAAGTTTGGTTTGATATTTAATGAATAAACTAATTATTTAAATTAAGGTTACAAATTAGGTGTTATATGGTATAGGACCTTTTCAATAATTGATATGCTTTTGACATCAAATTTGATGATATATTTCTAGCAAAATTGGAAAAATCCTTTAAACATGAATTAGTTGAATGTTTTGTAAACTTGTTTGGATTCAAAAAATCACTGATGAAATTATCAATCTGAATAATATTTTTAAATGATATTGTTCCTACGGAATTTATTATACTCAGTGTTTCCTGGTCATGCATGGATTTTAGATTTGGAAAATATCACAACCTTATTCGTTCTTTCATGGATAATGTCGATAAAATACAAATACAAATAATCGAAAAACTGTCCGTTGCAAGGAAAGAGTTTTTGACATGTTATATATTTACATTGTGGACATATAATTATTCGTTCTTCTTGTTTCAAACCCACTACTCGTAAAAGTGAAATTTTTAAAATTTAAAAATTGAAGAATACTATTTTCTATATATCTATTGTAGTAAAAATATATTTTTCTGTTTTACCAATTGAATTTGATGGGAGTTACGACAGTTCGATAATAATAGTAATAATAATCGTAATAATAAGTAATAATAATAATTAGAAAATCCATATTAATAATAATAATAATAATAATAATAAGTAATAATCATATTAATAATAAAATAGTATGTAATAATTAGAAAAAATCAAATTAATATAAAATAGTATGTAATTGTTAGAAAAAATCATATTAATAATAAGTATTAATCATATTAATAATAATAATAAAAATAATATTAATAATAATCATAGTAATAATAATAATAATATTAATAATAATCATAATAATCATATTAATTATAATAATAATCGAATAAAAATTTAAAAATATAAATAATTAAAACACTACTTATAAAAATAAGTAGTAAATTTAAATTTAAAATTTTTAAAAAATACTATGACCTTGAGAAAATTTTGATGACCTTGAAAAAATATGATGCCTCATCCAATAACCTTGAGAAAAATTATGATGAGTCATGGTCTTTGTTCAAATGACCTTAAAAATTTTGAATGACCTTGAGAAAATATGATGCATCATCCAATGACCTTGAATGAGTCATTGTTTTTGTTCAAATGACCTTGAGAAAATTTTGAATGTCCTTGAAAATTATGATGATTCATTCAATGACCTTGAGAAAAATTATGATGAATCATGGTCTTTGTTCAAATGGCCTTAAAACATTTTGAATGACCTTGAGAAAATATGATGCCTCATCCAATAACCTTGAATGAGTCATTGTTTTTGTTCAAATGACTTTGAAAAAAATTTGAATGACCTTGAGAAAAATTATTCGTAGCAACGCTTCCATCATTGTGCGATTATGTATTTGAATGTCTACTGGTGAGTTTTCGACATTTATAGTTTTCCTAGCATTTTTATAATTTAGATAAATTTGTAAGGTTTTATAGTGTCAAAAGATTTGAAAGAAAACATGAAAAGAAAAGTTATTTATTTAGAAATAAAAATTAAAATATTAGATCGTTTACGCAAAAGATAAAGAGTAAGATGCTGCTAAATTTTACTCCATGGATGAATCCACAATAAAGATAATAAGAAAAATGAAGACACCATTAGAAAAAGTGTAAAAGCTGGAACTTAAAGCAGTTTGAGCACAATTTCATATGTAAGAGATGTTATAATGGAAAAATACTGAAATGTGAAAGTACAACTGAGGATTTGTATGCAGCATAACAATGCCCAGCAAAGGATCCTGAAATTATATCCACAAACTCCTACTCGACTGACCAAGTCTTCAATGCTGACGGTGCTTCATTATATAATGCTTCAGGTGATTATATAATGAAACCATTGGTTATTAACAAATCATAAACACCACGCTCATTTAAAGGAGTAAACATCGAAAACCTTCCTGTTTATTGGATGGTTAATAAAAAAGCATGGGTCACTACCATCGCCTTCAATGAATGATTTCATAACTTGTTTGTCCCAAATGTCAAAAGTTATTTAAGTAAAAGCGATTGCTTTTTAAGGCTCTTCTAATAATTAATAATGCATTTGGTCATCCTCAAGATTTACAATGTAGAAGATGTTTTTTTACCAAAGAATGCAATTTCCTTATTACAGACTTTCGATCAAAAGATAATTTCAACTTTTAAGGCATTGCATATCAAGCAAATCTTCATGTAAAATTTATAAAAAATGGTGAATGATAAATCTCTTACTCTTATGAATGCTTCGAAGAAATTTACAATCTTAAATGTTGGACACTCAATTGCCCAGCTTAAACAATCAGCCACCAACGATAGCTGGAAAACAATATGACTGAATGCTGTTGAAGATGAAAATGATAGATTACCATTAGCGTATGAATATTTTTAGATCACTTAGTTGGATCATACTTTAAAGAAAAGAAATTTTTGAAGATTTGTCTAAGGCTAATGAAACAAATAAACATGAATCTTTATAGACATCCTCATATTGATTTGTTGAGGATACCTAAATAATGAAATAAAATAATTAATAAACATGTAAAATGATCGGGGGAAACAATGAGAATTGAGTAAGATGTGGTTCTGGAGCCTCATAAAAAGAGAATGAAAAAGAAATGTTGAACAACGAGAAAGGAATAAGAGAAAATCAATAAAAACAGACAATTAAATCAAAGGTCATTTATATTTAACAAGTGCAAATTTTGGAAAACAAAAACAAAATTCTCACATTATCTCAAAAGCCCTTTCAAGATAAGGGAAGAAATATTGTTTGAAAATCCGGGAAAGGGCATCTCCAAAAAATGATTTATCTGGACAGCTGTCAGTGATCATGGTGGCCCAAAAGGAATTAGCGTTAAAAGATATCAGAAATTCTATTTGACATCAGTCAGTGTTATTGAATGATGGAGTATAAAAAAGAAGCGCAATTGAAATCAACAACACAAAAAATTTAAGAGAAAAACTTGCGAAAAGTCAAAACTACGAAAGACAAAATTGTGAGAGACAAGAAATTTGCAGGAGACAAAGGATTGCAGAAGATAAAGAAAGACAAAAAGAAATTAAAGAGAAATTTGAAACAGAAATTAAGCAAGGTCAAAGTAAAGCGAAGCAACTAAATCAGAGTTACCGATCTCAGAAACCCACCGCAGTAGTCAGTTGATTGTGAAGCTAATTGATCCGAAAAGTACTATTCTTTCCGAAGGGTTGCAATAAGGACTAAGTGTGATCGATTGATAATTCGTTGTGTCATTTTAAAGTGGAGATAAAGTGTATTAATCAATAAAGTTTATATCGTTTGGAGTTCGTTACTGTTGTTTAAAGCACGCTTGGAGTCAGATCGACAATAATTTCTATTCGAATTCACCGACAACCCCAACAGATTTAAGCCTTCACAAGCTTCACATTGAAATCGGAGAGCTCGTTCAGAGGAATGCTTGTAAATGCTTAAACCAATATGAGGATGTCTATAAGATTTAGCAAAATACTCTAGGTAATTGTTAATTTTGGATTTCATTACAAAGTTTCATCGATCTGAGATGTTCCCTGATTCATTAACCATTGAACCAGAATCGCATCAAAAACTAACAGTGATTAAAGTGAAATCATACCAATCAAGAAGAAAAGACTTATAGTTCTTGAAAGTGATGACTCCTGATGTAAAATGCATTACATACATATATTTGTTATTTTATGAATGAAGTATAAGTTTATGTTTTTCATGATGTCTTACTTTTGTTTCATAAATAAATGACTGAATTATGCACATTTTAGTGTTTTATTTTCGTTTCACACGATTTTGTGCAGAACATATTTACAGTGTAAATCGAGGGATAAGGTTATTTATTTTAATTTTAATTTATTTATTATTTTGGTTAATGAAATAAATAAGAAAATTAGAGAAAATTTTATTTTCAATGTGCAATTTCTAATTGACTTTATGGGAGATATGTTGAGAAAAATGTATAATTTAAAAACAGATGGACAAACTTAGGAATTGTTATTTTCATTTGCATGTATTTTTAACCTGCCTTGCATAAAGAAAGTTCCCAGCGATGTCCATAAATGCTCCTCGAAAAGGATCTCGTCTCGAATTGCAAATGGCATTTTCAAATTCCATGCAGAAAATGGATTGTAAACACAAAATATTGTAGAGAAAATAGGAATAATAATCATTCCGACAATCACAATTGCCCACACGGAAATTGAAAATGACCTAAATCTTTTCCGTTAAAGCTCCCAAATATAAATAAAGCATTTACAGGAATAAATTCCAAAATTGTGGTTTTTTGCTTGGGTTTTGGAAAATTATCACTGTTGGGTCGGACATAATGGGAAATGTGTAATCAACTGCCTCATTTCTTTCATTATTAAATGTAAAGCTGCCAGCAGCTAAAACAGCTTTCTATTTATAAAATCCGAAAAATAAAGGAGGTTCTTAAAAGGTTAATGATAATTACTCCAGATTGAACTTCCCCAACACATCCGGAATATATTTTCTGGTTTGCAACCTTCACTCCATACTGACCATCGGGAGGTTTGTATATTTCTGGCCTAAAACAGCAAGTTAAAATTCTATTTATAAATTCAAATTAAAAATATCCAAAAAAATAATTTAAAAATTATGAGAAAATCAAATTGTGAAAACATTTCAATAATGCTCAAACTAACCGAAAAAAAATGAAATACAAAAAAGTTCAAATAAAAAAAAGTATCCAAAGAAACAAGAACAAAAATGACCAAACTCAAACGAAAACCGAGTTAATAAAAAAACAATCATGAAATTTGAAATACTAACATAAAAAAGACGTTAAAATCATAACATTAAAACAAACAATATTTACATATAGCTCCTCTTGCAAAGAAATCAGACAAGTTACATGCACAATTTCATTCATCGACAAAAGAAGTCAAACCATTTTAATCACATAAAATAAACTTTACAGTCATTGTAACAAATAATTCTGTAAAAACCTTTTTGTGAGCGGCGGGAAACGGTTTCCCAGAACCGAAAATGATGAATAAATCGTAATGAAAAATGCATATATGTGTATATCTTATTGTTTGTTTAAATTTTCCGAGATTCAGTGTGCAAAGTTATGCAAATAGTCGGCATATTTTTAACTAAGGTTAGTTGATCCTTGTTTTATTATTTATGTAAGTTTAATATAGTTTCTAAGTTTATAAATTTTTATATAAATAATTCATCAATTAGAAATTCACATTATGCGATCAGAATTTATTAACAAACAACACTGATAAAACAAAACCTCATACATGCCATATATATATATATATATATATATATATATATATAATATATATATATATATATATATATATGTGTGTGTGTGTGTGTGTGTATTCTGAATTATATTATTTATTAATTCGTAGAAAATCAAAGATTTTTTTAAAAAATTTTTAAAATTAAATTATTTCAATTTCTAAGTAAAATTGATTTAAGCTAATAGCATTTATCGATCATCTCACAGAATATTTAGAATATTAAATTTTTAAGATTATAAATATGTTAATAATAAGATAATAAAAATAATAATTTAATAACAATAATAATTGTTATAATTATTATTATATTTATTATATTTATTATTATTATTATTATTATTATTATTATTATTATTATTATTATTATTATTATTATTATTATTATTATTATTATTATTATTATTATTATTATTATTATTATTATTATTAATATTATTATTATTATTATTATTATCATTATTATTATTTCAAACTTACTGAAAATGTAATTCCTTGGCTAAATGAAGAACAATTTTTGTCAAATATCCATACACGTTTTCAATGTTGAAAGGACCATCATTATTAGATTTTACAAAATATGGAGTGTACTAAAACGTAAATTATAATATACAATAATATTTCAAACTTACCTCCAGAGCACAAATTCGAATTGATGCATTGTGAAAATTAAATTTTTTAGATTCAAATAAATTTTGAAATTCATTCTTAGTTTGAGACAATTCAAAAAATGAAGAATTTCTTGTAAACGTTATAATTTTTTGTTGTACATTAGAGAATTTCCAAATTTCCCTTATCTTTTTATCCATCATTATCTAATATTCATTATCTAATTTACTTTAATATAATTATTATTATTATTATTATTATTATTATTATTATTATTATTATTATTATTATTATTATTATTATTATTATTATTATTATTATTATTATTATTAAATAAGCTAAATTACATTATTGAATAGCATTGTTAAATCGGAAACTTGATTTAAATTTTGTGTAGCATTGAAACAACTGTGCAATTTGAAAAAATTATTTGTTCGGGAAAAGTTATCTATTTTCATTATTAAATCTATTGAATTTATGATATCTATCTAAATTATTTAAATGATTTCTTTGTGAAAATTAATTTCCTTACTTGTTCTTCGAAATTTCTCGTTGACTCAAAGACGAATTCAAATGAAGAAAGATTTTGTGACAGAAAATCTTTGTAAAAAAATAAATTATTAAATTGTTGAAGGAGAGGAGAAAATGTTGAAAAGTTCAAGGCGCCGTAAATTAACATTGTACAACTTCGAAAAAAATTCTCCTAAATTTATCTTCAGTATTTTTCATCAAATAAAATTACCCAACCACATTTGCAAGGTTCTCTAAGGTTCTCTGGTCAGCCACTATCATTATTTGTTTGGAATTATATTGTTGACTATTATCATAATGAGTTTCGATACTTATTGGAACTGCTGACAATTTGAAGCTATGTCCAATTAAACAATTTAATAATTCGTAGAAAACTTTCCAATTTCCTAGAAAATTCAATGAAAAGACGAATGTGAATAAAATAAAAAATTAAACAAAAATAAGTATTTATTATTGAAATTAGATAAATAATGCATTTTGTTTGAAACAGTTTTGTCAAAGTGGCCATAAAGTTTACTGTTTTCGCATAAAATAGGTTTAGTAAAATTTTGACAAACTATAAGAATTAGAAAAATGATTAGAAAAATTCAAATTATAAGACTGTCCATGGAATTGACCCAAATTCAAATGACTTCTTCCGATGAAGAGTTCATGGCTTGTATGTTAAAATTTAGAGAGTCTGTCTAAGGATCAGGATATATACAGTTCGTATCATAATATTTTCGTTGAACAACCTGACTCCCCCCTAATAGATGATTTTCTCGGAGATACATTAATAAACCAATAATATACACCTTGTTCAAAAATTTAATTTTTAATAGTGTTGTTAGCTATATTTTGGAAGCCATCCGAATTCGAAGGCCAATGTCAAATGACCCTCCTGACCCTCCCCCCTTTTTTCTTGGGCCTAGTAGTACGATGTTGCAAAACTAAATTACTGTTTTATATTACTTAATTTGGTTTCAATTGTTGCTTTCGTTTTACCAGGAGCCACCTCAACTCTAAAGCGGGCTCTGTTAGCAATTAACATTAAAAATGTTTTAATTATTTTATATGAACTTTGAAAAATTATGATAATATTTCCGCTCTCAATTTCTGTATCACAGTCGACTTAGTGAATTGATTAATATTTGTAAATGCAATTTTGTGATGCAGGATGAAAATAAATGTAAATTAGTTTTATTAGTTTTGTTTAAAATTTTAAAATATTTTGTTGAGAATTATAATTAAATTTTGTTAAAAACTTGGTTTTATAAAATTTTAAAAACTAATTTTTTTAAATTCGAGAATTCAAGAAGCAGAATTTTTAATTTTTAATAGAATATTTTTATAATATAAAAGAAGAAATTTGTTTTAATAAAAGTAATTTATTCTAAATAGTTTCACGTTCATATCTACCTGACGATTACAGTTAGCCTGTCGAAATATAATATAGTAGTATTGTAGTATAATATATGTTGGATTGGTGCTTTATTACAATCTCTTCAAAAGTCATATTTTTAAAACAACTTATTTAATTCAAAAAGTGTCTAATTTATTCTGAATATTAAAACAAAGTTTTTAATAATCATTATTGGACATTACTCTCCTTCTCTTTATTTTCTTTGTACATCTTCAGCCATTCGATTCTTCTTAATTTGATTGAGTTTGGAAATTGTAATTCAACTTGTCTTGGCGATAAGAATTTTAAAATTTTGTAAGGTCCTTCATATTGAATTCCCTCCTTCTTTCGTTTATGTGGTTACAAGCGTACTAATACTTTTTCTCCTACCATGAAAACTTGCATAGTTGTAGCTGCCTTTACTAGATTAGTTTTTGTTTCATCCCTTATTTCTTCTCTGTATTTTTGTATGTGTCCTACTCCCGAATATAAATTAATTTTCCGGTCATATACAATTTCAAAAAGTGAGAATTTTGTCGAGTTTCGTATTGTAGCCTTCAAACTAAATTCAATCTTTGGTAACAATCTACATCAATTATTCTTTGTTTTAATCTCTGCCAATGATGTTGCCAACATGGCCAGAACTGTTCTTATGATTCTCTCTGCTAAACCATTCGATTGATGTTGGTACATTGAACTAAATTCTTGTTTTATACCAAATTTCTCCATCCAACCACGAAACATTAATCCTTCAAAAATTCTTCTTCTATCTGTAAGAATGTTTTCAGGTCTACCAAAACGATATATCCAATTATTTAAATGATATTCAAAATTGTTGCTTCATCCTGTGTACTTACTGCAGATAAACTGACCAATTTACTAAAAATATATATTATCACTATCATGTATTTCTTACTTTCTTTCGTCTCCATATATGCAATATCCACTACTATCTGTTCTAAAAATCGTTCTACTGTTCTTGGCAATAAGATTGCTTTTGTTCGTCCTTGATCAATCTTTCTATTAGCACAAATCAAGCATTTATTAATACACTCTGTAATAATCTGATTCATGGATAACCAAAAGAAAATGTCCTTTAAATAAAATAAGGTTTTCTTGATACTCAGATGACATAGTTAAATATGAAAATAATTTAATAAATATTTTACGTATGAGTCGAGTACAACCACTGCAAGTTTTCAGTCTGTATTAATCATCAATACGTCATCTTGTATCTATAATATCTTCAAATACTTGAATATACTGCTACTGATTGTTTCATAAGATGTGTGAGCCTCATTTCCATTTAGATGTGATATGATTTCTTCTCTCACATTTTCTCTCATATAAATATTGTCTAAAATGTACAATAAATTCGTGAAGACCAACAACTCTTTTCTAGTCACACATTATCCCATTTCATACTTTGTCAAATGTCTTGGACCATACGCTATCACTCCTTCGGTGCCATTTTCCTTAATCTGAGATAAAACTGGACCTATGGCTCTAAACCTAGCCTCTGTATCAATGATAAATAGTCTATCTGCCCTTGGATATTCTAATATTGGTGGTTCACATAAGAGTTTCTTGTTAAAACTTTTCCTACATTCTTCATTCCAAACAATCATTTTGTCATTACCTGTTGTTGCGGCGTACAGAGGTGTTGCTATCATTGAATAATTCTTGATAAATCGTGGATAATAATTTGTTAAACCTAGGAATGATCTCAATTCTGTAGAACTATTTGGCTCAGTTGCATTTTCAATTTCTGAAAACTTTCTTTTATTAGTTTGAATTCCTTTTTCACTCACTGTATGACAAATAAAATTTAATACACTTTTATTGAACGCACATTTCTCTGGATTGACTTTCAACCCGGAATCTCTAATGCGTGTGAATACTTCAAATAGGAGTTTATCATGAGTTTCCTGATTTTCAGCATATATTAAAATGTCATCAAGGTACACAACCACTCCTTTGAAAACTAATCCTTCCAATATCTGATGCATCAGCTTCTAAAAAGTGGCAAGAGCTGTTGACAAACCAAATGGTAACCTATTGAAACAGAATTGCCCTTCTTTTGTACTAAATGCCGTCTTGATTTGCGAATTTTCATTCAACTCTGCTTGATAATAGACCTGTTCTAAGTCAATGGAAGAAAATATCTTTGACTTACCTAAGCAATCCAATAATAATTGCATGTCTGTCATAGGAAATGAAAACTTTTCTGTAACCTAATTTAATAACCTTACATTTACCACATTCTTATAGAGCCATCTGGTTTTCCAACTATCACTAATGGTGTGTTCCACGGACTTTGACATTTCCTCACAACTCCAGCTTCCAATAAATTCTGTACTAACTCTTCAACTTTGCCTTCTAGATGCATGAGTTGTCTTCTAAAATTTTGTAAAATTGGAGGACCTGAAGTCTTTATTTCATGTGTTATTACTTTTGTATGACCTAAGTCAAATCTCGATGCCATAACAATGTTGCTAAACTGAGATATTAAAGTACCCAACTTAGGATTCTTGTCCAACTTGAATAACAATAGCGTAATCTTTAACCGATTGGAATCTCTAAATCTCTTGTTAACTAACGAGGATTCAATATTATTGACTTCCTTAAGCTCCATGTCAAATATTTTCATGGTGTCTACTCCTCCTATAAAATCTGGATGAATTTTCCAAACAATAATAACATTCAATTCACGAAATTTTTTGTTCCATTTTGCAACGATTTTAATGCTTCCGAGAGGTTTCTCCTCTTCTTTTGAAAATACTCCACTCATCCGTATTCTACTGTCCATCAATATTGGACTGCCAATCAATCTCCAACATTTCTCACTCATCACACTGATTGAAGCTCATGAATCCCATAGCATCTCTACATGAAATCCATTTATTTCCATCATACTCTACTTTCTGTCATCATCCTTCTTAAACATCACATCCTTCTTTTCAACATTTCGTTTTTTAAACCCATCTCGACTCTGCTGACGGAATGTAAGCAAAAGAGTCTTCTAGGTTTTTTTTCGTCTCAACATGAGTGGTTCTATCAATTCATCTGATCTATCATCGTTTTCTTCGTGTATACAATAAACACTTCGTTCTGGTCTTTGTGTATTACTTCGTAATTTCACTAACAAATTGCAATTTCTAAATGAATGACCTTCTTTACCGCATATTAAGCACATGTCCTTCAATGGTCATTTTGTCCACAACAAAAGCATTGACCAGGTTTTAACCTTTCTTCTACTGGTTTTGGTAAACCACAACATTTAATATTAATCTTCTGAGCAATATTTTTCATTGAAACTTAAGGTGGTGGTCTACCCTCCGTAGTGGTCCTCTCATTATATTGTTCTGACAATGGTTTCACATTATCAAATTGTCTTTCGTTTCTTTTATTTCTATTTTGGTAAGTTATTTTTGTTTGACAATTTGGGTATATTCTGTTATTAAATATTTTTGAATCCATTGCTTCAGTTTATCTTGAGTAATATTTGCATAAGTCGATTTAACTACTGATTGCACTTCTTCAAATCGTTCTTTTGTATCGTAACCTTCTCGTGCTTCATATATCTTTGCTAAATTTATAATTTCTTCTCTTGTAATATTGGCCTTCGTCGATATATTTTCTTTCAAACGGCTAGTTTGACGATGTTTTCTTTTGAAATTCCACAGTCATAAACTTCGTCAACGAGTTTCTTTACTCGAATTTCAAATGTAACGAATTTTTCATCGTGATTTTGTCTCACTGGTGATAATTCACAAATTTTATCCATAATCGACTTCTTCTTTGTAAATGTGTCGTTTAACCATTCACGAGCATTTTCACTAGTTGTGGAGATGTCTTTAAATTCTTTTCAAATGATAGACGCCTCTTCAGATAAAAGTAAGTCAAAACTACTTACTAAATTCAAATCATTAAGTAGCATCCAATCTTTAATATCCTTGAGTCATTTTTTTGCTTCCGTCATGCTTCGGCCGTCAAATCTTCTGACGTTAAAATTAAAAATGTCTTTTGCCTGTTTAGGCAAAGATTCCATAATCAGCTTCCGATTCTGGATTCTTGTTACCGCATGAATCGGTTCGAATTTTTCGGCTTGGTCGCTAGTTACAATCTCTTCAAAAGTCATAATTTATATAACAATTTATTTAATTCAAAAAGTGTCTAATTAATTCTGAATATTAAAACAAAGTTTTTAATATTCATTATTGGACATCACTATTTTATTTATATAAAGATAAATTAATTTATGTTAAAGAATATCACATTTATGAAATTTTAATAATATCACTCAACTTATGTTCATTTTATAATTCACTGTCAGAATTTTTAAGCATAAAATCAAAAACCCATTAAATTGACGGGTTCCGTAAATCTAATGTTAATAACAAATAAATTTGCAAATTTTTACAAAATTTTATATTTAAGAAAGAAAAATTTAATTTTTGTCTTTTTTACAATTGGAATTGTATTGAAATGTTTAATTTTTTTCTGTTCATTTGTCTACTACTTGAAAAAGTTGTTAATTATCGAATCAATTTATCGACACACAGGTAAGTTTTTGTGTTTAGTATATATATAAATTATTTTAAATTATTGTAGTTATTACAGTTTTATTGTACTTTCTCCAGATAACGAACTGACTTGATCAGCAATCTACCATTGTTAAAAAGTGTATCCTGTTAAATGCGTAACATCGACAACTAACCTAGTCCAGTCATCCATAAAATCTAGCGATACATGATCCCATTTGACAAGAGAAAGATCAATGGAGCGGCATTCAATACAATTTATGATTACTTTTTTTGATTTTAGCTTCTCCTGTTTTGGGGCTTTCTTCTTGGAAAAAGTAAACGGTTTTATCAATCCCGATATGATGCTTGCAGTGGCCATCTTTGATCTCCCTAGCTGTCATCGGGTCCAATTGCTTCGGCCACTTTAGTGACGCCCTAGTTAGCCCATCGGCGCGATTCCGCAAAGATTTCACTAAGTGAACGGACAACTTAACATTTCCTTTTTCAAAAATTTCCCGGATGATTCCAAGCCGACGTCTTACCAATGTTTCTGAGATTCCATGATATTATCGTTGATAGTTAGCACAACCCTCAACGCCAGACTGCTGGCATCACACTATAATACTCCATGTTTAACCGAGTCTACCGACCATAAACCTCTAACGGGATCTTTGGATGTAACTCGGGCTAATATTTCACTCAGCATCTTTTCACAACTCCCCCCGATGAGATCATCCCAAAGGCTCTTTTCAGCAGACATTTTTATATAACTGCAACTAACTCTGAGCCATCCAGTAACAGGATAATTTCCTGTCAATTTTCCACAAAGAGCTAATAATTCCCAGTTAGTTATTTTTCTGTCGGGTTCAGGAGCTTGAACTGCATTTCCCTTGGACCACGACAAAATTCCATCCGCTTGTCGGTTAATTTTGAGACTAAGGGCCTTTGTTTGATGAATAGGCTCGGCAGGATTAGTTACCAGTCCGAATTCGGTCAGATCCTTTGAAACATCATCATAGCTGTTTGACCTCTGAATGACTCATAAAAATCTATGGTTTATAAACACCCTTTCAGCACTGGTCTTAATGAACACATCAGGAAAACAAAACTATTAATTGCAACGAATAAAAAGAAAAAAGTACACTTAGTATCCTCATTAATTTAAGAAATAAAATCCCAAAGTTTTAAAGAGTAGATTGAAAATGTCTTACTAAGATTAGCATCCGTAACAACCTTCATCGAAAATCATAACTATTCAGTCAACATTATTTTGTCTTTTCAAAATTAAATAATCATCCAATAAAGTAAATTAAAATATAATATAATGATTCTCTTTCTTTCCATTCAACTAATTAAAAAACGATTAGTTAGAGAACAATCGAACACAAATGTAAAATCAATGTCGACAATTCTTGTTAAATAAATTAAAACTTTGATCTTAAGTGAGAAAATAAAATATTTATTAGTTGAAAATTGTTATCGTGAGCATTTTTAAAAACAGCTGCCTGATAAAATTTTGGACAGAAAAGAAACTTTCGTCAGAAAATAGAAAAAAATGAATCAAGAAAACGGTTGTGAATAAATAAGCAAAGCATACAAGATAATTTAATATTAAAGAGCGATTCAATCATAAATCATGACCAATTTTAAAAACAAATTAAAGAGAATATATCAAATAGTAGAGAATAAATATCATGTTAATTAAAACATGATTAATAACGTGATTTCCTTTTCTAAACTTTGAATTTATTTAATTTAATTTAATCTTTGGAAGACCAATTCCCAATCCGTGACCTTTTTTATATTATAGTTTAGACATGGTGAATAAGAGTTTATGATGATTTTCAAACAGCATTGCTTGGTGTAATTGCATTGGAAAAATACTCTCGGATTCTTGGCACCTACTTTTTGTTCATAGATAATGTTTTCTCAAAATACATAAAAATATATCTATACTGTTGTGTTCAGTGTTATAAATAAATAATAACATTGTAAATTTCTAGGAATAATATATTCAATGTACCAACGCAAAAGTATGCAAAATTTCATTTTTTGTTTTATTCAAAAATCTTTTCTTAATGGTCTTTCTTTATATCAATATTATTAAATAATTAATACAATTGTTATTTAATCTTAGTATGAATTTTTAGAAAATTTATATTTAAACCATACCATAATATGGAGAATAGAAAAAATATAAATCCGTTTGTTGAAAGATAAGTTTGACAAATTTGCACAATTCATCCAAAATCCTTTTATCCATTTTTGAAGTAAATATATCTAAAATGACAAAACAATTAAACATAATCTCTATTATTATTATTATTATTATTATTATTATTATTATTATTATTACTATTATTATTATTATTATTATTATTATTATTATTATTATTATTATTATTATTATTATTATTATTATTATTATTATTATTATTATTATTATTATTATTATTATTAATATTATTATTATTATTATTATTATTATTATTATTATTATTATTATTATTATTATTATTATTATTATTATTATTATTATTATTATTATTATTATTATTATTATTATTATTATTATTATTATTATTATTATTATTATTATTATTATTATTTTAAACATTGTGATATCTATTATTTAACATAAATTTGATAATATATTTACATTGTGGATATTTTTCGTTTTCATTTATATCTAATTTTCTATTTATCGCGACTACAGGAATATTTAAAACTTTCCAAATATGATGATTAAAAGCTGAATATCTTTCGGTGGACACTATTAAATTTAGATTGTTAAAACTGCAGTCTAAGATTTATATTATTAATTATTATAATTATAAAAATAAAATGTGTCTACGCTTGCCTTTCATTAAATTTATTGGTGAGGAATAGAATTTCATCAAAATATTTTCCAAGAAAATATTTTTAAAAATCTTTTCAAAAGTGTCATTTACAAAATATTCATTGTCATTTGTCACTATTCCTTTGAAGGATTTTCCGTTAATTTGTAAAAATGAAACGCAATTTCCACTTACCTATTCTAATTGACTGACAGAAAAGATTGTCCAGCAGCATCAATTTCAAAAGAAAAAAATATATCAACATTTTGAAAAAAAAATTATTTAGTGTTCGAATTATTTAAATACAAAAAGATTATTAACCAATGGTTGAATGACAATAAAATCAATAATTTTATTTTAGAATAAATATTATAATGATGATCATGATGATGATAATAATAATAATAATAATAATAATAATAATAATAATAATAATAATAATAATAATAATAATAATAATAATAATAATAATAATAATAATAATAATAATAATAATAATAAAAACAGATAAGTGAATAACAAAATAAGCCCTTGCTGCGAAGTAATAATTACATTGTTGTAAAAAGTTTCGATTATTAAATAATCCTCTTCAGTTTCTTCTGGAACGTTCCAAAAGAAAGTCAAGAGGATTATTTAATAATCGAAACTTTTTTCAACAATATAATTATTACTTCGCAGCAAGGGCTTATTTTGTTATTTACTTATCTGATATATTAATTTATGCTGCTACCAAAGGAATCACAGTTTTATACTTTTACTAATAATAATAAAAATAATAATAATAAATAAAAGATTATTAATTAATTTGATAGAAATTATTTGGAATAGCGAAATAGATATTGATCTTTAGGTTTATATAATTTTCGACATTGATATGTTTTTTGAACTAGGAAACTAATATTCATTTCGAGAGCTACTAATTATGGCATGAACTTAACTGAACTGATAAATCTCTTAAAATAAGAAAAATAGAAAATTTACTGTAACATATTTGATTTATAGAAATTAATAAATTCAATGTGGTTTAAAATTATTTGTCTAATTATTTAATATTGAGTACAAGAAACAGATTGGAATAAATAAAAAAAGCTATTATTATTATAAAACGATTATTCCTTGGTAGGAGCATAAATTATAATATCAAACAAGTTGATAATAAAATGAGCTCTTGCTGCAAAGTATGTGATTATCAAATAACCCTTTTCAATTTTCAACTTTAAAATGCGTTTTGGTTTTCATTTAAAATTCATTCTTAGTTTTCTAATTGGCTTAAATTTTACTTTTCAATTTTTAATAAAATATCTTACATTTTCACCGTATTTTAAATTTAAATAACTTTTTTTAATTTTAATATAAAATTGAAAGCAAAACAACTAAATGTTCCTGAATTTTTAAAAGTTCATGAAAACTGTATAAAAACTTTCCTCTTTTAAAAAAGAAAATCCTTCATATAATCTTCCATAAACAACTTCAAGACATAAAATCAATTTTACGATGATTTTTATTCATAAAAGGTTTTTCAAAAAATTTGTTTAATCTTAAAATCGAAGTATCACATTAAACAACAAATCAGACTGACGATGTTTATCTAAGGTAAGAATTGTATCTTTGGATTTGATACTTTTTTGGATGTTGTCAGTGAATAAGATTTTTATTGAATTACTTTTTCTTTCCTTTCTTGGTTGGCATTGTAGTAGATGTCAGTATACTAAGGATTTTCCAGCAAGGAATAGATGTTCTTTAATTTTTTAGTGTCGATTTCTGAGTGTACTTAAAATGTGTATTTCTTTACACGTATTGTACGTGATTAGGAAAACAACGTTTTTTCGGAAGCATATTTTCTTTGGTATTTGGCAGTTTTCACTGGTGTAAATGTTTTCTCTTTTTGTGTTATTTGCCAATGCTTGCCTCAGTGTCCAAGACTTGTGTGATATACGAATTGAAAGGTAACTTCTTTTGAGTTCTTTCAGGATATTGAAGTTGAGCGTGTCGCTGATTAATGGATTGTTTAGATGAAGGTATTTCTTTTTTGTGAGGATATTAAATAAATGAACATTAAATTTTTATTCAAAGTAATCTAATATATTACAAGAAATTACTTCTAAAATTATAGAATTGCCCTCATTTCATAAATAAACTTCAATAAAATTTTTTCCAAAATTACAATAAAACCTCAAATTTTTCGGTGAGAGTTAGATTCATTGACAATGGATGTAAAGAAATCGTCACTGGCAAAAATAAGCATTAATTGATTAAACTCATGACCAAAGTTAAAACCCCAAAAAATATTTGAAACATTACAAAACATTGCCAAAAAGAATAAAATCCTTTTTAAAGAGTGTCACATTAGTTAATAATGGCTTGAAAAATATCCCAGTATTTTGGGTCAACTTGCTTGCGGGTATGATCATTTGTCTCAATCAATAAATCATCCTCCAGTTTGCCTAGTCCATCTTTTGTGTAAAACATACACTTTAAAGAGATTTTGATTTCTGTTATCTTCTTAGACACAACATAAGCGTTATTTTCCATGTTACAGTAAAGATATGCATCCTCGAGACATTCTATCACTATGAAAGATATATTCTCAAACACTTTTAATCACAGTAAAAACTGAAATTAATAAACATTATTAAAACAACACAAATGAACATTAATTAATTAATTTATTAAATTATTTTAATAATGTGACGGTTTCGGGTGTGCATACCCAAAATATGATTTAGTTTATTAATGTTTTTATACTTGAATAAAACCAATAGAATTCTTATTTATTATTATTTAGGTGGCAGATAATACCAATGTATCTTGTAGGTGGCAGATAATGGACATGATCCATATAAGTTAGTTATTTTATTAACTTTATCTCAAATTATTTGAATCAAATTTCTTTATGTTGACGATTTGTTTAGGATTCTTATATCAAGTCATCGACTAATTTCCTAATTTGTTGAATGTCGATTATTTTTTAGGATTTGCAGTCGGATAATATTTTACGATGTATCGAATCTTTGACTTCCATATTCGACTATTCTGACTTTTACCATTTTTTCTATATCCATTAAAAATCATCAGAAAACGCTAAAACTTTTCAAAAAGGATCAAAATTTAATAAAGTAAATGTTAATTATTGCATAAGACTTGATATTCTTATCATTAAAAGTTATCATCAAATTCCCTTAATAATTTCGTTTTAAGGTCAACTTCAATTACATAGCCCCTAAAATTAGATGTTTTACATATTACAACCTAATCCCTTAAAATTTGTCATTAAATTCATTTATAAAATTAATTGAATTTTTTCTATTTTCACAAGTCAATATCTCGAATGAAAATATATTCAATTATTTATAAAAAATGTTATCAATTCAGTAAAATTTGTTGGTTAATTATATTTTAATTGGGATATTTGTTAGTGAAAATGGGTATTTATTTGTGGAAGAATGTAGTTATTAAAAATTTAATATTTTAAATAAGGGAAATGTAGTAGACACTAACCAATAAAAGTAAGGGGTGTAGTAGAGACAAAACAATAAATGAGGGGACATTGAGAAAACAATAAATAAAGAGTAGAGAAAAAATGTTGACAGTTTAGTATGGTTTTGTGTGGTATGTAGTATATTAATCATTATGAATTATTGATAGTATTAACTAATGGTTGGGTAAACATAAATGTTGTACATACGGAAATGTAGGTTACGCTCTACCTACTCTTGAAGATTTGTTTGAGATAAAGAGAAAGGAGTACTGGTTAAGCTGAGAAATGGGGACTTTAAAAATTATATATCTCGAAAGCTATCATGAATAATAAACAGTATTGGAGATGACCGTAAGGAAATGTGCAAGAAAAGAATATAAACTAAAGCCAATGACCAATATGTATTTGTTGATTCGCGGACTTTCTGATACCTCTTAAACCAGCTTCTTTCTGATCGAAGCCTGATTCATTTAGTATTCTAATCTTCCTCACAGAACTATAATTCGCAATGTAGCCAATATTTGGTTTCCTATTTCATTGTGAACCAATTCTATTGGCCATTATCTGTCAAACTTTCTCATGTCTACTACTTAACATCTTTTTCGTTTGACCTTCATATTCTTTGATCAGCCATGGACGATCAAAATATTCATAATCATTTCGTTTAACATATTTATTTTCATTCATAAATGACAGTGGTACAATATTTTCCATAATGAAATGAAAGAATTCTGATAGATATTTCGTTTCAAATTTAAAAATGCAAAGACAATTTCGCTCGGCATCACTGTCAACCTTTCATATGAAACTTCTTCACAAACCAGAACTTTTCTATTGAATAGCTTCGTAGTTTGATAGGCAAGTTTAACAAAAGATCCACCAATATCTATAGCGAAATTAACAACTTGAAGATTTAAAAATGTTTCCTTTAATACATTTGAATCTATTTGAGGGCCGGCCGCCACTATAGTGGCAAACTAGTTCTAAAAATATCAAATGTGGTTTTTCTTATATAAAATTAAAAAAGAAAATTTTTTTTCAAATAAAAAAAATTTCATAAAACACACTGTTTACATAATATTAGCTAAAAACTAAAATAAATCAAACTATAATGAAAATCACATTCCTGTGTGTATTTTTATAAAACTAAACAAAACGAATGATTTTTTTCAAGAAATTTTTTTCTAAAAATTACGAATCAATATGTAAAAATAAGAAAAGACAAAAAATTCAATCGAAAAATAAACTATTTTATTTTTATCAATAAATATGGTTATTATAAATTTACTTTTGTGTGATAATCTTTGAAACATGGTACAATGCATAATGGAACATCACATAGTTGACACATTATTGTGGTTCTTTTTCGATCACTTGAAGTTGAACAAACAACACAGCATTTCTTTCCATTATCACCAGAATTTATTGGAATTTTATCAGGAAAGTGTCTTCCTTGTAAACGAAGTGGGTTTTCGCTTAGTGGTGGTCTTCCAACTCGTTCGCTTCTTTGAGATCCATATTTTTCTATCAATTGTCTAACCAATATCAGTCTAAAATCAGCCAATTGGATTATTGACTTGTTCTTCGCTCTGTATATACAATAAGCGTTATGTATTACCATATCAATGATGTGAAAAAAGAACTTTTTGTACCATTTGGTAGTCTTTCTAACGCATTCTGAAAATGACATTCTCATATCAGAATAATCCACACCACCCATGAATAAACTGTAATCTATAACTGTTTTTGGCTTCATTATTTTTTCGAATGATTGGAAATTGGTCTTTGTTGATTCAACTAGTCCATTTCTATGAATTGTGGACAACATGAATACTTCGCGTTTATCCATCCATCTTTGAAACAATTATTTATCAGTATTGTAGCTTTCAAGTTCACCTTTTTTCATTTTTCCAGAATATTTCGGAAGACCTTTGCGATTTTTTCGTAATGTTCCACAAGCTCCAGTTTTCTTGTAATGAAGTATTTCGAACAATGGTGGGCTTGAATACCAATTTTCAACATATAAAACGTGTCCCTTATCCAGATGCATATTCATAAGTTCCATTACGATCGATCCACTTATACCAAGTAATTCATGAAATCTAAACTTTGTAGATTTACCAGTATAAATGATAAAATTGAGAATGCATTGTGTGGTACAGTCCACCATTTCAAATAGTTTTATTCCAAATCGATGGCGTTTTGATGGAATATATTGTTTGAAGCTCAATCTTCCTTTCCACAGCATTAGGCTTTCATCTATACAAATGTTTCTATCGGGTATGATGGCATTTTTGAATTTTTCTTTGACCATATTTACAACGTTTCCAATTTTGAAAAGCTTGTCATTGGTTTTTTGTTCATTATTTGACAAGTGAAGGAATCTCATAATCTGAAGAAATCTGTTTCTTGTGAATGTCTTTGGAAATATTGGAGTGTTCAGTAGAGGATCAACGCTCCAATAGTCTTTCAACTCATTTTTGCTAACCAAACCTGTAAGCATCACAATCGCAAAAAATACTGATAATTTCCAAATAAGGAGGATACACTTCTTTTGTAGGAGGGTGATAGCAACCTTTATCAGGACACACCAAAGTAAAACCAGCCCTTAAAGGTGGAATTCTTTTGCGTGGTCTTCATACTCGCCTCGGATCAGACATTTGTTTGAATGATTCGAATGAATGAATGAATGAATGAAATAAACCTATGTGAATATTGAACAATATTTTATAAAAACTATATTATAAAATATTTATATTCATGTAAATAAATTTTATATTAAAAATTATAAAATTAATTTTTTTTTCCGGTTTTTAATGAAATAAATAATTATTTATAAAAAAAATAAAATTTAAAAATTTAAATAAATTTTAAAAAAAGCCGGTCCTCAAAGGTTTAAAGTAATGCTTCAATCGAACATCGGGAAAAACGTTTAGATGTTGAATGTTAAGAATTTCTTTTAATTTAGTTAATTGGTCCACGTTATTTGGCGAATGCTTTCTTCGTCAACAAGAATCATTTCCATTTTATCCTTATTTGACGAACTAATAGCATCAAAAAACGCCGGGTTCATATATTTTAAAATTTCTTTAACTTTACTAATATTCCCAATTTTGGGATGATTTTTTGATACTTTCTTCACTCGTTTAGATACAGCATCAAGCTGATTAATACATCGCTCAAAACTTTCAGGAATTACAGAATATTCTATCAATATTCTTTCGATTTCCTCTAATCTACTTTCCAAACAAATCCGAAATACATTCAAAATCAAGATTCAACAGTAATAGTCTCATTCTCAGAAGAATCTTGCAAGGATCATGTGTCACCACAAAGTGGTAAAGCAAAAGATATTTCTGATGAAATTATGTCAGTTGTGCGTGAGAGGCGTTCCACTGACTTCTTGCATGTGCTGTTATATGATGGAGCAAATGTTAATACTACCACCCAATACCCGTTTATTTATTCACCGTACAATTCAATAGTGTTTAAAATGAAAATATTTCGAAATTGCTAAACTTTTTATAAATTGCAAAATCTATTTTTAAAATTAAATAGTTATTATATTTTTCTTTATTTTCACGGAGGATAATCTACTGGAACTTGATTTATGAAAAGAATAGTGTAATTGGGCAAATCAATTAATGTATAACAACTTCAATTTTTGTTACAATATAATGATTGAAATGGCAGTTTTTATTTGGTGAGACTTTGTTTTAATTAAATATGTATAATTAATGCGAAATTATATTAAAGTAATATAAGCAAAGGGTAGAGAAACAGTTTATTAAACACTACCTAAAATACAAACTTACCAAGCTCCATCATTGGGAAGGATTTACTGAAATTGCATGTAAATGCCGGAAGAAATGGAAAAAATTGCGATATTTTGCGAAAATTCTACAAGAAAAAATCAATAACCATAACAGAAAAATTCAAATTTGCCTCACACCATGAGTTGGTATGTTAAAAGAAGAAATTCCTTTCTAAAAATAGATTTGAATTTCTTGTTCCAATTCACTCCTTTTGATCCGAGGTTTATTGGGTTTTATCCTTGATTTGGATGAATTTTTAACTCGAGCTGGTACCTCATGCATATGTTTGCGTTTTGTATAATATAATTATTTGAAACCAAATTGAAGATTTAGGCAATGATGTCTATAGAGATCTGGCTAATGTTTTGTGATTTAGTCGTTGATTTCATATCGAAATCAAATTAGTATCCATTGATTTGACAAATTGTTTTTTTATTATCAGCCCTTTACAAATCGCCTAAAACTAGACTCAATAGTCTTTAGTCATCGTTGTTATTGTAGTTTTGATTCCCAAACAGATGTTTTAGCCTCAGTTGATTACATACTAATTAAATCTTTGAAATAATTTTTAGTGAATAATAATAAAACCGACTATGAAAATTTTCACAAAATGTAGCAAAATATCGCAATATCAGTCGCAAGTAGCTAAATCAATTAACCGACGAAGTCGACGGATGGAGGAAACATGGGTGAGGCTTGATAAAGCTAAATCGTAAACGCAACCGAATGAGTTGTATAAGTACTAGTATATGAAAGCCCTGGTGAAATTCCAACAGTTGCGAAGAGAAAACGAGCAGCTTAAGTTGAAGGAAACTACATGGTTGGTACCTGGTACCAGTCGCCTGTGGGTTCCACAAGTCAGCAACCAAATGATACCCATGAAAGTAAACGCAAGATCTTCCACTCTGTCATACAAAACCAAACCTAGTAAGCCTCGTACAGGAAAAGGCGAGCAAGAAAACGAAGAATAAAAGCTGCAGAATTATTGGAACAATTGAGGAAATTAACCTCAAATATCTTTAAAAATTGAAAGTTGTTTATTTAAATTATTATTGTTATTATAAATTATATGAATCTGTAAATGATTTAGCTCTTTTTGAATCCGATATTATTTATCCGATATTATAAAAGGACAAATTCAAACTGAGCAAGAAGCCTTCTATGGGAGCTCTTGAACCCAGAGGTTTACGTCATTTACGACAGGTATCCGGTGGTAAAATTTCCTTGTGTGTATATCTGATGCGAATCCATTGAAAGTGGTCGCTAATCTTGTTTCTTTTTATCCATCAGGAACCCAGTAATAATAATAACTGCTTGGTTTCTAATAGTAACGACGATCGATATATTAATCTTAAACTAAAATTAAAAATAATAAAAAATTGGGAAATATCAAAGGTTTGTATCAGTTTTGAAAATCGCAATAAATATGCAAATCAAAATTAAATTAATTAAAATTATTGAAAAAAAAGTCAATTTAAAGCCAATTCTACAATGAATTTTACATATTAACTTTTTATTACACCTATAAAAAATCAGCAAGAAAAAATATCACATAAATTATTTGGATTCTGTTTCATTGATATGAAAAAAAACTTTAACAAATCTTTCGAAAATGACTTTTCACAATTTGCTAATATAGACATATGATTTCTTGTATGAAAAAAAAGTTATAAAATGACCTGGGGAATATAATTAGTTGTAATTATATGTAAAATAAAAATTTGCGCTTTTATGTATTTACTCGAGTAGTTCGAAAAATCAATTTGCAGCATCGAGTTAACTCGGTTGGTTGATTAAAGGTACCGTGACTATTTGCTCATATTTACCCGGGACAGTCTCGTATTTTGAGAGTTTGTCCCGTGTCTCGTATTTCAAAAATTTCTATTAACGTTTTTTAAAAAATTATCAAATTGAAGCAAAAATGAAAATTATTTTCGTTATATTATTTTTTGGATCTCAAATTTTTATATGGATGCTCATGGCAAAAGTACCAGAATGGAAGGCAGTTGATGAGTCGTTTGAATACGTTGCTGACTAGTATGGAGATAAAAATAAATCGATCATCGATAGAGACATTCTTTTTGACAAATGTTTTCATAAAGTCATTTGTTGCAGATAAGTTGTCATCGTATGCAGATGAAGAATTTAGTGTTCAGAAAATATGGATTAATATTTTTACTCAATTTCGCGAACAATCAACTCGTTTGGTTAACATGCAAAAGTGCGCAGAGTTTGCATTTTAATTGCCAGGAACCTCATGTGAGAATATTTTCTTTCATTAATCGAGCGTGGGAGGAAGATAAAACAGATTTGATGTTGAAACTATAAGCGCTTTACTCACTATACAACACAACTCAGAGGTAAATTGTACTCAATTCTATACAGCGATAAAAGGAAATAATAGTGCCTTTAAAAGTGTCAAATAAAGTTGTGATTCATTAGCATTTAATTTTTTTCATTTTGTCCCGTATAATTTTGAAAATCGTCTAGTCATGCTAGTTAAGGGTTAACGCTGCATTTATTTAAAAATATAAGTCGAAATTTCAAAATTCGAAGAATTTATATTATTATGAAAAACATTTAAATTGTTTCTATTGAATTTTCTAAGGCTTTTAATTTAAATTATTTCAAATTTATTAAAGGATACAAAAAATTTAAGTTTTTAAAATCTAAAAACACTATTCTTTATAACCAATTAGTATAATCATATATTCTTCTTTTTGAATTACTTTCATTAAGAATAATTCATTAAAACTTATCATTTATAATTATTTACTCGAGTATTTATCTGATTGTTTTAAAAATAAGTTTCAAATTGTAACAATTAGAATTATTTCCTACTAATTAAATTTAGAAATTTTTTTTTAAATAGTGGAGATTTTTAATTTTTAAAAACAGTTTCAGTATGTATAATCACGGTGTTATTTATGGAACA
This sequence comes from Schmidtea mediterranea, assembly GCA_022537955.1. NCBI lineage: Eukaryota > Metazoa > Platyhelminthes > Tricladida > Dugesiidae > Schmidtea > Schmidtea mediterranea. The sequence goes on from CM039681.1 coordinate 98,089,371, forward strand.
GTATCTAAAAGTGGGACCAAATCTGATAATCTTCGTTATCTTATGAAACAATCCAAGCCACTCATATACAATAAAAATGAAAATAAATATCTTGGTAGGACACCCAACGATTGGGGTAAACATTGAGATTTCTTTGAAAAACGAATAAAAGTTAATTAGGAAAATTTATATTGCTTTTCCTTATGTTGGTCGGTTCTCTGATTGCGATATTTGTTGGGATGTTTTTTATGTTTACCGAAGGAGTCATCGACGAAGATCGACCATTCCGTACTGGATCGCATAGCGCATTACAAAATATTCCAAGTAATATATTAAATTATAATAACTTTTCAAGAATAAATCCAATTTTCTATATTAAATCTGCTTTATTTTATCAATGATAATCGTAATAAATATAAAATTTCATGTTACTTTCAGTTGATTAAATGCGTTGTAATTTGTTCTATGATTTATATAGTGCACAAAGCTCTGATTTCATTAGTTGGATCCTTGTTAACAGGTGCGCATGATTGATCATAAATAATCTTTAGATGAATTGTGCTTTATAATTAATGACGTGGTTTAGCACACAAAAATTCATCTTATGGATGTAGAACTTAGCGTAATTTGATTATGCTTTATTGTTTATATTATTTACGAATATTTTCAATCAGTTACGAATTGATATAAATTATATTGAATTCATCTTTATTGAAAACAAATGTGCAGATTTGAGGTTTTGAGTCAATGTATTTTTTGATTTTTAATCCGGCGTTAAAAGGAGATTAATTTAGTAATTATTTTTAAAAGAAGTTTGTTGAAATTTATAAGTTATAATGATTATGTTACTCATTAAAGACTTCCACAATAAAACGGAACTTTTATCTTCCTATTCAAATTAGTCCTTTGTGTATATTTTGTTTAAATTTGGTAAAACCAATTTAAATTTGATCATGGAAAACTTCATTAGAAAAATGTTCACTAAATTTTGTCATTCTCCTTAAAAGAAATATTTTAAATATCAATAACAAATTTTTTTTTGACGCACTTGTATCAATGTGGTAAAAAAACTCATTTTATAAATCCAATAATTTTGTCTCGAGCGGAAGAGTTGGAACGTTTGATATGACGCTTTTGATTCAATGCATATGTTGTATAGTTACCTAATATGACTATCAAAATATTCGAAATATGTCGTTCAAACCTCTAAAACATGTTCTTTTTCATATATCTGTTACTGTTTCCGATTTCGAACCCAAAACCCTGAAAATAAGGCAGGAAAATAGCTATTAAACTTAAAAAAGTGCAAAAATTTGATTTTTATAACTTGAAACTATTATACCCCCACAAAATTATCAGGAATTTTGAGAAATTTAAACAGTTTATACTCTAATACAGTGGTCCCCAGCCCCCGCGCCAATGACCGGTACCGGTCTGTGGAATAAATTATTTGGGCCGCCCAAGGGACATTAAATTATTTTCATTTTATTTATTGTGGTGTATTTCTATCGGAATTGTGCTAATTTATACTTTTCCAACAGACAAAAAATTGTAACTATTTTATATTAGTTTATTTGTTTATCAAACATTTCAAAATAACAATTAAAATTGCAGTCATTAAATTGAAAATATAAGTATAAAATGGTGATTCGTTGGCAGTAGAATAAATTAATATATCATATAAGTGATTAACAAAATAGGCCCTTTGCTGCGAAGTAATAATTATATTTTTGAAAAAAGCTTCGATTATTTGATAAATTGAAAATAAATGCGCTTTCCTGATAGAAAAACACTAGTTTTATATTTAACTAAAAATAAACGTAACGTCATTTATACATCCAAATTATAATAACATCAACATTATAAAATCTTACAAATTTCAAATAACTGGAACGCTTTAATAATAAAACAAAAACATTACTGTAAACCTAGACAGAGATAATTTGGTGCGACTGAGCCTGAAAATTTATTTTCCCAGTTGATGCACGATTACCTGTCTTTGCCAATTAATGGGTAATTTGTCTAAGTTTAGCAAATATTTAATTTTAAACGGTTATATCAAATTTGTTGATGTGAATTGTTGCCTAATGGTAACGGTTATTAAATTTTGAAAGTCATGGTCTTATGATCACAGATTTTTATTATGAAAACTCAAACTCTGTACAATAGACTGGTATGTATATGTTAACTTTAAAAAGAAAATTTGTTACACTGGAATTATTTTTCGCTTTAACAACTTCATATTCATTGAATTAGAGCTTGACCGATTGCATTATTCTCCGATTGTCCCGATTTCCGATTGTGGCGATTGTGAGAAGTACCGATTGTGTATAAATTTGAATTTTTGTTAACTATTCGACTTTTTAAACGCGACTTGTCATAGTTGGATTTTTTTACTTGGTTCTTCTAAATACGCTTAATGTTTGCATTGGGTGTTATAATATAATTAAGTGATGCACGTCTTGTTTCGTTGCTAATCTATATTTATCCAGAAAAGTTTGTTGTATTTGGACTTCTGTTTTTTTTTGTAAGTCAGAGTAATTCCCCGTTATTTGTGAATTAATTATTTATCTTGAACAATCGGCTCTGGATGGGCAACCGATTTCTGATTGTACCGATTGCGACATTTTGCTTCTATAATCGGCCCGTTTGTGAATGTTACCGATTAATCGGTCGAACTCTAATATTCACATAATATTATGTAAATTTTAATCAAAACAAGCACAAGTCGAAATCAGAAATTAAATTATCACCAAAATTAAATATTCCGGCTTTAATTTTTAAAATACATTTTATTGAAAGCTTTTTCATATTAATTTCTGTAAATATTGATTGATGATGACAAAATATTCATAAATTTCTTAAAAATAACTACAAATGTTCGGGGCTGTAGTAAAGAATGTGCTGCGAATTAGTATTCTTCTTAAAAAATTGTTGATTTATAGTTATCTAAAAGAAAAAAAACTTGACAATTTTATTTTTTTATATCTTGATTAAGCTGTACCTACGTGCACCTATGATTACAAAAGTGGTAAAAAATAAAGAAGAGTTTCATCGTTATTATGCACGAAATCCTTTTAAAATAAAATATTCCGATGTAGTTACACCAAGCGAAGTTGAGATAAATCACCTATAATATAAAAAGAAAATCAATAAATTTATAGCATATAAACACACCAACTCACCTTGAGGTTGCTTGTAAAATCGTCAATGAGACAAACCCTAAACTAGAGACACAAAAAGTGAGAGAGAAATAAAATAATGCACATTAACACAACCCATAATAAAACATACATGCAAACTTTTAACGTGTAGCGATCCGAAGTTGAAAAAACCCCTATAATAAATAATTTATAGACATTTTTGAGATAATTTTAGAAAGAAAAATGGCGGAAAAAATTAATTTTGAGGTTTTTACTAGGAAATTTCGAGTAAATGAGGATGTATCTTTATAAGATTTACCAATAAAACTAAAATTAATTTAATATTTCAGATATTTCTGTCAAAAAAAGCAAAACCTGAAATCCGAAAAAAGCATAAATTTTTAAATTATATTAATAAGTTTTAAAAAATAATCATAAACCAAATTATTTTGTGTACATAATCGATGATTTTTTTCAAAATATGTATAAAAAATATAATTATTTAATGCAAATAATAATTTTTATAACTTCAAAAATAATTTAACTCACATGTTTTGAATAATATCCGAAAAAAATACATATTTTTGGAGATTAGTTATTGTTACTTAATTTCCTAAATATTATTTATAATAATATATATGAAATAGTTGATCAAAGTTATATTTAAAAGCTTGAATTATGATCATATTTCCTTATGAAATCATAATTCAACTCTTAAAATTTAACTTTAAGTTATATAACTATATAAAAAATAACCTACTTAGCAGCCATTTAAAAAATGGCTGAAATGCATTTATTTTTCTTACAAAAAATAAATTCCGCCAAGTTGATTTATGTATCAACTTGAATTATAGCGGAATTTATCTCAATGGGGCTTGGTGTAGTATGAATTAGCAAAATCTTTTCCGTTAGATTGAGCTTGCATCGCGTCGGTTCATGAAATTTAGCTAGTATTAATTTAGACAGTAGACGAAATCATTTCGCTCTTAGGAATGTGTCATCTATAGAAAAATAATTAATTGTTTTACACCAATTTTTAATCTGATAAAATTTCTATAATATAAGAATTTTAAAAATCAACATGATGTACCTAATCAATTTTCAGAAATCATGCGAGTTTAGTGAATTGTGAGTCCGTGGAAACAATTACATTTACCAAACTATTTTTTAACGTAGACAGAATTATCAAATATATTTTAAAATAGAGGATTCTTATTTACAAAACTGTTGGATTATAAATTCAAATTCACACAAGTGACCAATGTAAAAACGCAACCAAAATAGGCTTAGCACTTTTCGTACTCAAATATTAGATCAAAATGTCATCTATATGAATATTATATTAGTCATTTTCATTTTTTAAGTTTCTGAGTTAATCCATACGTCAGAATTCAAAACTAAATTCTCGGCGAGTTTGTCACCATGACCGCATTATCTAATTGAAAAGTATCCAACACCAAAGTTGTTAAGAATTTCATTCTCACGAGATAGCAGCATTTAAGTGAAATTTATGCTTCTAATAAAATTCGTTGTTTTTTATTGTTTTAATTCTTTGACTAATTAGTCATTTAATTTTGGAAATGGTCTAAGTCATTTCAAGCTTTAAAATCCATATTTCCTTATAACCTGCATACACAATCATAATGAATACTTATTTTGTTACATACTATTTAAATATTTTGTAGCTGAAATATTTCGAAACAACAAAAAAATTTGTTTCGAAAACCTTAATGTTAATATTTTATTTTTAAAAACAAAATGACAAATGAAAAAAGTTCCTAACATTTGTGTTATCGAATTAACTTTGAAAAGTTTAATATCATATCAATTATTATTTTCAAGGTCTGAGTTTTAGGCCAGTGATTGATTTTAAAACTGCATTAATTCGTTATGCCGATTCGGATCCGTCCACATATATGGGCTATATTCAAAGCATGAGAACATTTATCCAAACTTATGAAGATGCGGATCTGATTTCAGAAGACTCATACGCTACTTGCATAGATGGCAAGAAAACCCCAGATGATATAAACAGGCCATGCAGATTTAACATTTTACAACTAGATCGTTGCATAAAACAGTACAATTTCGGATATGACCGTACAAAACCTTGCGTTTTTCTTAAATTAAATAAGGTTGCAACTCAATATTTAGAAGTCTAATTATTAGTTATTAGGTATACGGTTGGGTACCTGATGTTACTAATTCCAGTGTTTCTAAAGATGTTTTAGTCACGTGTGGTGGACAGGTGAGATTTAATTATCTAGTGATATTTTTATTAAATATTGATAATTTTAATAATCTTTAATTTCTTTAGAAAAACTTTTGATAAACCTAAAATCATTGATAAAATCATCATAAACTGAAATATTTTCTCATCTAAAAATGCTGATATTTTATATTATTTATGCATAAATTTAATAAATAACCATGTAAGCCAATTTCCGCAATGTTTATTCATTAAATATGAAATATTTCGATCTTAACAAAATCCTGGTCACCCATAATACAAAATTCATAAAGTCTTTCTCTTTCTGTTCTTTCTCGGTTTTATCTTTCTTTCCCATGAATGTTTTTAATAAATGACAAAATTCAAATATTTCATATTTTATGATTAAACATCGCGGAAATTGGCTTAGACAGTTATTTTTATATTTATGCTTACATAAAAGATTCCGTTATCGACAAAAAAGTTATTTTTAAGTTTATCTAAATCAGACAAATGTCGAAAAATCAAAATTCATCATAAAATATTTTAAATAACTGATTTTATTCAAATTAAAGTATTAAAAGTTTGATTCTAAAATATTTTTATTTGGATTTATTCATGCTTAAATGTTGCTAAATTAAATTTTAAAAAACTTGTTTAAATTTTGTTATTTATTAAAAACTTTCATGTGGAAAGCATAAACCTTTTACTTATTAAATATTATCAAGCAAGTTTATTTATCAATATCGGTTTAAAAATACTTCAACCCAACCAGACAAAGTTCTACAATGGTATTCAAGCTACATGTAATAGAATTTGTCAAAATTATTTGTTTATGTTTTTCACATTTGTTCTGTTTTTATTTTAGACTTTATCAAATTTGTGTTTCAAATGAATACCTAAAAAAATATATAGACTATAGATTTTAAAATAAATAAACTATAAATTTGAAATATTTGACCTACTTTTTACAAAAAAAACTAGCCTAGTATATTTTCCATTGGGTGATATGACCTATATCTGATGGCCTAACATCCTACTACTACTTAACAAAAAAAACATGGATATTTAAGCGAACAATAAATAAATATAAATAAAAGTCATAAATATAATGATAGCAACCCAAAAAGTGGACATTTATAAACAAGTTTGAAATTAAAGAAAAAGTATTTTTTGATAAACATAGAAAACAAATAAAGCGAATTGAAAACACCTTATCAGGTAGATATTTGCAACTTCTTTGAAAATAAATGAATTCAGTTATAATCGATAAAGATGCATCTGATTTATGACCAAATATTTGTCTATTAGCGCAAGAATTATTGTGAGCCACCAATTACCTACTTATTATAAAGAAAATATTGAAAACTTCAGACAGTATAGAGAAAACAAACAAAAATCAGTAGTAGCAACGGGTGGTATGTACAAAGGGCTGGACAATCATCAATTAATAGGAATTTCTCGTTCATGTGGAATAATTTCAATTCACTATTTCTGACACAACAGTGATCTAGCAGGTTATCCTGCCATTTAAAGCTAGGATTTAAAATCGCCATCACTGTCATTGTAGCGTGGACTGTGTTATAAAATTAAAATACGTGCAAATTTAAAATCCGCCTTGATTACTTTACAACCTATTTAACACTAGCAAGGATGTTCTATACTCGCTTATAGTTAAAAAATAATGCATTATAGGCACCTAGATCGAATAACAGTCCAGCACCATTGTTCAACGATCAGGGCCGATTTGGGATTTTAAACTTGTTTTTATGACGGTCCGGTATTCCAATCCAAAAGACCGGACAGGTGCAGGCTTCTAGTGTCTACCAAGATTGAATTATTGAATTTAAAATTTTAAACAAAACTTATTTAACTAAATAAATTACTATTTACTGATACCAGAATACATTACATCGATTTTTATAGTTATTTGTGTTTATTTAAATATATTTTTTAATAACTAAAATTGCATGTTAGTTCAAAAAGGAAAATTAATACGACATACTGACAATTCAAATCTTATTTTATAACGTTGATTTCAAATATAATTTCTTCTACTAATGCTTTTTTCTTGATTTATATTTTTTGACTTGATAATATCGGCAATCCCTTGTTAGTGGCGACTTTCTAATCAAAATTCAAATCAAATTAGGTCGCTCTTGTCGAGTATTCGCATTTGCTATAGCTTATGTTTCTGACCTACATAAAATTTAATTAAACTGCTTTTTTGGGTAAGTGGGGAGAGCTTGACTCATTGAATACGAAATTATCCCTTTTAGCTAAATTTATCTACGGAACCCAGAACGATACCCGTTACACACCCAGGCACATACAAAGAAAACTATCTGAATTGCAGCATACATAGTTAATGAATCTATTGTCTCAAACATTGTTTGAGTCATCTTTTAGTGGTTCATCTTGGGATTCAACTTCCTTTCATTCGACGAAACTGGATGTTCTTCTAGTGCTTTTTGACTCATTCTTATTTCACCATATAATTCAGCATGATTCGGCGATAGAAAATTCCATTAGACATTTTCGTACAATTCAGAAATTTTAATAAAATAACATAATCCATTGTATTCCAAAGTTTATTTTAAATTCAATTACAAAAGCCCAAGTTCTTTATTTTAAAAAACACAAACCTCAATCTTGTTGATAATTAGAATCATAAAAAGTTCAAAACAAATTAAAAAACAATTCTACTGCGCGCACGGACGCGAGTACACACGCAAAAATTGAAAACTAAGAGACACAGACGCAATTAAAAATTAATAAATAGAAAGGAACACATACGCTCAAAACACTCTGCGCACACAGACGCACAACATTGAGGTGTAACTATTCCACCTCAATGAAACAACGTCAGACTTTTCATGATTTAAGATTTCAACAGTAGTTTGTCTGGATTCCTTTGTAATTTCATAACAATAGTAATGAAATCTTGACAAAATCATTTGTTCTGATTCCATACAATCACTATCGATCATCCACCTTTACAAAAATAATCATAGTTATGGTCATTTGACAATTGATTTGGGTTTCAAAATTAAAGTACTTTTGGTTTTATTGCTCCTTCTTAATTTGACTTTACGACATCTTCTTGTAATAACAAAGATTTGACAAATGTAATCACTGGGAACTTATGTGTTACTCTAAAGTTTTTTTATAAAATATCTATATAGTTTTCTGATTTTTTTAAATTCTCAGTTCTCCGACTTTGATAAATTACCCCCCTTCAATTTTTCTTCGTTTTTAGTATCCTACTTTTAGCTTCTTTTATATTTCAGCTTATCCATCTTAATAATAATTCCATCATCCATTCTTATTTTAATTGATATTTTAGTATTTACACAAGATCTCCTTTATTGGACTGTCAAGATAATTTTCTGATTTATGTTCTCGTTTCCTTGTATACTAATTAATAACTTTCTTTTTAATTTTAGTTTTATTGTCACTTGATTTTCTTTTAAAACTTTCTTTAAATATATTTCTGTGGCTAGTAATAAGGTTTCCAATTATTTTATGTTCCTTCACCACGGTTATTTTAATTATTTTTAACATCTTCAATAAAAACACACTGAAATCAGATCTTATCCATTCATTTTTATATATATAACCTATAAATTCTCCTGGAACCTAATGTTCTAAGGTTTTAGATATATACTAAAAAAATAAAGTGATTTGAAAGAGGATTTAATGTTTTTAAAACTTGGAAATTTTCACATTTCTATAAAACGCTACAGTTGAATTTTTGAAATGAGTTAAACCAATTTTTTCTGAAGTCTTTTGTCTATAGGACAAAGTTTAATAGTTTATTACACTTTTGCTTCACAAATTGTTTATTAATTATAACCTTTTTAATTTAGAATCTAGAAGATATAGAATATTTCCCCAATATTCTCTACTATCCTAATGTCACTGTCAATGGAAATATATAGTAACTTTTTGTTTATTTTCTCCAATTTGTTTATATTTCATTGCAGTGGATATTTTAGTAATTTGTACTATCCGTATCTGGTGCAGTATGGTTATCGTCAACCAATTATCGCACTTGAAATCAACCAGCCGAAGAAAAATGTAGTTTTAATGATTAGATGTAGGATCATAAATTTATTGACTCCTACTGATCCACTTACATTTGAAATATTAGTTGATTGAATCTAAGTGTTTAATTTTATACGGCTGTGATCTTAATTTCTTGATGCGATACTTATGTGATTAATTCTTGTAGTTTCTATTCTTCATTCATTTTACTTTTATATGTTGTAAACTTGTGACGAATGGTCAATTTTATACATTTTGTAATGTCAGCATAATTTATTAAATAAATGGCGAGAAGATATCATAAATATACAAAATGTATCAACATCTGAAATATTTGTTGATTATAATTGTTTTTAATTGTAATATTTGTAAAATTTTAGCTGTCATTAAATTTAATTCGTTTTTGTATTTATTTAACGTTTAATAATATATTTATTAGATAATAAGATTAAAAATTTAAGTTAAATACTTAAAGTTTTATTTTTAGCTAACTTGTTTAAAATTGAAAATTTTAGAAAAAGTTTATTATAAAAAATTTTAAAATCAAAACTGTTTTAATTATCCAAACTGTGAAAGCGCAAATTTAGAATAATTTCCTTTAAAAAATATTTAATTAAATTATTCTTAATAAATTTAGATGTACACCTATAACAATAAGTATCAAACAATAAATAGAGCAGATGACAAAAATGCAAATGATTTTAAAACTAATTTTAAAAATACTAAGACAATGATTTATGACTCGGCAAATAAAAAGTTTTTGGGTCGGAGTAAAATTGATTGGGGTAAGTTTTTTGCTTATCAATTATTTTATTTCAAAATTTAAACTAGTTAAATTTTTGGCATTTTTCTTCATTTGCCTTATATTAATGATAATTATTTTCATTGGTATGTTTTTCCTCTTTACCGAAGGAGTTATTAATGAAGATGTTCCGTATCGAACTGGATTAAATAGTATTTTGAAAAATATTCCAAGTAAGATCCTATGAAATTTTTTTATATTTACTAAAGTAAATTTTACCTTTTCATATTATATTAATAAAATTATTATATCTTTAAATAATAAATGAAATTCTAACTGACTTCTTCAATATTGATTTCAAACAAAATTAACTTTGACACATCGCGCAACAGGGCTCATGATGTCATTTAGACATTCTGGTCTAGTTATATAAAATTCATTAGTTCAAGCCAAATATAGTCTGGATAAACGGTAATGGAATTGATATTAATAACTAATGGAAATTTACGAATTTTGATTATACATATTGGAAATCAAAATCATGTAAAGTTTATAATTTAATAGTATTCCGACAATAATTAATTCCCTCTCCCTATTCATAAATGGTTGGCCCCAGCGGTGTGTAATCGTAGCTTATTTCATTATTTTTTGTAGCTCATCTTGGCTTTTCCATTGGGATAATTTTTAACGCTTTCTGGAAACATAAAGATAGAACTCTCAACCAAAATTTTATTTTTCACGAAAATTTTCAGAATTTTCGTGAGCCAGCATAAAAAATACACAAAACAATGAAATATAGTTTCCATTATTTAGTGTATTTCTTATGCTGGTTCATGATGATTCAGAAAATTTTCGAAATGGTTCAAACAACCAAATGAACTGCACACCATCTACACTTATCGCAACTGGCAGATATTTTTCTGTATGTATTTGTCTTCTTTTTCTAGGTTCATCATCGTGTTGTTATTTATTAAAAATAAAACACTAGTAACATTAAATCCGTAATTTTAAGTACTAAATGTATTTGACTGGTTATAATTATTTTTATTTGTTATTATACATAAGAAAGCGGTCAAAACTGATATTAATATTTAATTATTAATGTTTTACATACAACACTCTAATAGGGAGAAATTATTTGTCAAAAGATAAAAAAGGAAAAATAATATCTGATATGTTGAGAAAATAAGTTTTTTAAAAGAGTACAGGTAGTCCCCGACTTACGACCGCTCGACTTACGACCAATTTTTTTTCAATTTTTTCATAGAAAATGATTAAAATAGTTTCCTAGTCTTCCCTATAATATGTATATGAGAAAAATTTGTTAAACGTCGATAAAGGCAAATCGGATGAAGAAGAAAGTCCACAAAAAAAATTTTTAGTAAAAGAAATGAGTGATGCTTTTCACCAAATTAATAAGGGAATGCGTAAATTACAACAAATGGATGTAAATGAAGAACGATTCTCAGAAGTAAATAAGCTGATTCAGAAAAATTTGGCTTGTTATTATGAAATTTACCCGGAAATGAAACCTCAAACTGTTCAGACGACATTAGACAGATTTGTTAAGAAAACTAGGATTGGATATTCTGTTTCTGAAGACAACGCAATGGATTGCTCTCTAGTAATAAGTAAACATGATGACGACACGAAAATAACGCTAAGTTGAATAAAATGTTTTTGTTTAATTATATATATTTCTTATTATGTATTTTTGTTTTGTTACATATATAATATGTGTTATTAGTACACATTTAATATATATTTTTGGGTTATTATTTCATTTTATAAATTTTAATAAAGTTTTCATTATATGAATTTTCGGTAGTTTCATTTCTCCTGATCCTAAAAGTTAGTAGTACAGTATCTAATATTTTTCTTTAGTTATTCATGATGAAACTCGACTTACGACTTAATCGACTTACGACCGATGACTAGGAACCTATCTCGGTCGTAAGTCGGGGACTACCTGTATGTAGGAATTTTAAATTTTGAAAATAATAGTCTTAGGATAGGATAAGTTTTGATGCATTTAGAGCAGCGGTTCCCAACCTGTGGGCCTCGGCCTCAACGGGGGTCGCGTGACAATTTGCCAGTGGTCAACTGAGACCTTATTAAAATAATTTGTTTACGCTAGTTAGTGGTTTCTCACTATCATTTTAAATTTAAGCGATTCTCCTACTCTGACTTCAGTCACTACAATGAAGCGATTTACAATACTATGATTCATTCGACAGATGTCAGAAGCCTATATAATTTAATGATTTTAACCATTTTAATTCTTGCAACTTCAACTCCTTTTACGAAATTACCTACGTACTTAGTGATGTCAAAAATTTGTAACAAAAAAATATGTTACCTATAAAGTATAAAATATAAATAAAATCAAATATTTAGAAGTCAAAAACAAAATAGTTAGCTTCGAAAATGCAGTGACTGAGGAGCAACACTATTAATTTTATTGTTGGGGTCGCCACAATTTGGCAAATGTTATCAAGGGTTCATAGCATCAGAAAGGTTGGGAGCCGCTGATTTAGATGGTTGGTAAAAGTATAAAGAAGGAAGAGAAATTAAAAAGAAGTAGAAAAACTGTTCATGCATTTTCAAATTTATTTTGTAACATGCATATTTAATGGGATTCTGAATAATTGCTTTTCTGAAAAGTCGGTGCTAGGCCAAATAAATTTGCGAACTTTGGTTTTGATTGCTAAATAATAAAGTTTCACTGGTTTATCTAAGTATATTTTAAATGTTTTGGAAGGGGAAACATAAACTTTAACTATACCATTGGTTGATGTTTTCGAAAGCTGCTGACTCATGTTTTTCATATGATGCGATTTTCAAACGTTACTTTTTCATAAAATTTTCAGTTTAAAATTAAAATGAGATTAGGATTGTCATCAAACCAAACATGATCCGCTCGATCTGTCAGAGAATTTTACCTAGATAACACAATAAATTTATAATGTCAGAACTCTGTTGTACACTAATTTCATACAATATTTATACTGGCATCTGAACTTATGATTTTTGCGTGTCTTGTGATAATGGTGTTGCTGAACTCTAAATTAGACCTATGATTTTAACAATTATGAAATAAAACAGTCTTATTCATACATATTGTGACATAAATTAGATCAATTTCTCGGTTTGAGAGCCTCATTTGTTTTGGTTATTTATTAAGCAATACAATATTTAATTGCAATGTTTCGAAGTACGCTTATTTCTTTTTTTTATGCGGTAAATACTTTTCTCAGAAAAATGCATTAAAAGACCCGTTACATGGTAAAAACTATTCAAATTACTCCTAATTTGCAGATTTTACAATACAATTCACGGTTAAAAAACTTATTTTTAAAAAAGGAAGAATATAAACTTCACGATTATAGACTTAAAATATCCACAGAGAAAATATTAATGAGTTTTGCTGGTATATTTTGCAAGAAATAAATAAAAAAACTATTAACAACGAAGATCCTCCTACAAAATATCTACAATATGGGGGAATTCGCATAAAAATTGTATGAAGAACCACACAAAAAGAATTTTGAGCCACTATTTATATTCACTTAAATATTTTGACCTGATATTTCCAAAGAATGAACCAAATGGGTAATGCATTTTCAAATCAAATAGAAAAATACATATTTTTTTATAATTATACATAAAAATCATAGCCCTTCATTTTTTCTGTTTGTCTTTCTTTAACACTAGATTTACCAGTATATTTGATATACCTAGTTCTACCATATAAAAAACCGTCATTTTGACGGGCTCGGTAGTTCTAGTGTTAACTATTGTTGTAATATGAATTTATTATGTAGATTTATTTATAATATTTATTTTGATTTTGTTGTTTTTGTTTAGCTAATTATAATAACTAAATACATCCATAATAACAGTTCTGTCAGAATTTTTTTTATTAAAATGTGAAATCATTAAATTATGAAGATTGTTTTATCATAATGATTCGTAGTTTGAAAAATTAAGCATTGCAACGTGAATTAAACTATGCACATAAAATACATTTACGACGATGTAGAGTATTTATGCTAATTTTCTTAGACCTCAGTTTCAGACCTGTTATTGACTTTAAAACGGCATTGATTCGATATTCCGATGCTGATCCTTCCACATATATGTTATACATACAGAGTATGCGCGCCTTAGTTCAAACATATGAAGATGCGGATCTGATTTCAGAAGACTCATACGCTACTTGCATAGATGGCAAGAAAACCCCAGATGATATAACCAAGCCTTGTAGATTTAACATTTTACAACTAGATCGTTGCATAAAACAGTACAATTTTGGTTATGATCGCACAAAACCTTGCGTACTTATTAAAATGAATCGAGTAAATTTCTGTTTTTAGTTGCGTAATTATTTGGTAATAGATATTCGGTTGGTTACCTGATATTGCCAATTCATCCTTTTCGAAGGATATTCTGATTAAATGTGCTGGACAAGTACATTTTTAGTTGTATAAATTTTATTATTATTATTATTATTATTATTATTATTATTATTATTATTATTATTATTATTATTATTATTATTATTATTATTATTATTATTATTATTATTATTATTAAAATTCAATGTCCAAGAAACAAGTAAATCAGATTTGATTGATAAAGCTAGCATAAATTTAGAGAAAGCATCAATATAATTGAGTAAGATTGAAAGTGAAAAACGGGTGTCAAGAAATTTTAATTATTATATATTATTTAATATCTCAATATTTAATAAGGATCTTATGTTGTTATAATAATAAATAATTATTGGAAATTACGTATTTTAAAAAGTATGATATCAAACTTACAACTAGCGATATTACAAAAAATATTACAAACAAGCAAGAAAAGAAATTAATAGTTGAAGCATTACCGAAAAAAGCGCAGGATTTATTCAATTTCAATATCCGAAAATATGATGTTTGAAGTATTGAAGAAGCATCGCATTGGATTAAAGATATCGAAAAATGAATTCGAATGAACAATTTGTACATCATTAGTGTTTTCGATTTGTTATTATCTGATAAAGCTGGAGTTTTGTGGCATGATTTCAAAATCGAAGCACAATCAACGTTTTTAGATACATTTACAATAAAGAAATCAATTGCCAAAATGATTGTCGAATTGCCCGAAATTAATCAAAAAGAAGATGAAAGATTTGCTACATTTGAAATCAGGACAAGAAATCTTTTGGAAAGTATTTTTGCTTCAGGAATTATTCGTGAAGAAATTGTATAAGTTATTATTTCTAAATGAGCTAGAAGTACGGTGCTTAAAGAAAAAATAATTTCTAAACCAGTTATGAAAGTAGAAGATATTCGCAATTAGTCCAAATTATATAAAAACCAGGAATATTCACAACATTCTTCTATAGAGATATTTGTGGATGCTGTATAAAAGAAGAGTTACTAAAAATGAAATTTTAGACTTTTATAAATGCCATTAATGTAAACAGTACCCATACAATTAAAATGCCTCTAGCTATGTAATTATGCTATAAAAAGAATCTGTAAAAATTACATATAAAGAAACTAGATTTTTTGTCACTTTTGTAATTATCAACTTGTCTTATCTTGCAAACCCATACGAAATACAAATTTTTTAGAACTAATAACTATATACATAAAGCTTTCTAAACTTTTTACAGGTTCTTTCTATTATATATACCAGACAAACTCAAACTGCGGCTCTTTCACATTTTTTTGTGGCTCAATAAATTATTAAGTTGTAATTTTTCAGATTTTCGTGCACATATTTTTGAAGTAATTTTTAAATGCATTAAATGAAATATTGAATTTTTTCTTTTATAAATTTATTGAAAGATAAGAATTTAAAACAAATGCTTTAGTTATTAATTATGATAATAAAATTTAAATTTGCATTGATAATTTTGCGTCTCTACAGTACTTTATGATTTTCGAACATGGCTCTCCAACCTAAACCTTTGAGCACCCCTGACATACTTACAAAGTCACAAGTGCTGTATTTCTATTATAAAATCTTATTCATTTCATATGAACAGCAAATGTGATTTTGTTCCTTGATTGTATCCATAATGACAGACCGTGTTGTTGAAATACAAAAAGTAGAAAAATCGCTATTTTGTGCACATTAATCGCTTTTCGCCAATTATATAAATATGGTAGTTACTAAAAGCCCGATTCGACACCAATTGAAAAAGTCTGTGATGACTGAGGCAACTAATAAAGATAACGGATTTCAAATTTTGGTGACTGAAGGAGAGTCAAAACTTGTAAATGAGCTGTATCCATTGATCTGTAGAGTTTGAAAAGCTGTTGATCTTCGATGATCTTCAAAAATATGTCAAAAAAGAATTTGTAAAATTTATTCAGTTGATGATTGAGGTAAAGACACAATGATATTATCTTTACGTGATGCTGGGGACCTTTGTAAAATCAAATAATGCATTTAAATCATTCATTGATCCTGGCTCATCTTTTTCGTTTGAGAAAGAAGAATTGGATATAATTAATAATTTGACGAAGTCGCTTGAACTAGTGAACTTAGCAGTAGAAACACTTTGCAGTCGTGATGCAATTTGGATAACATTATTTTAGTTGTTCACATGAATGAAGCACTTTTCCGCCGAACAAATATTTTCAGTTGGCTTTAATATCTGTACAAATGTAATCAGAGTTCTGCTGAATTAGAGTTGCATGTATTTGAGTTGTACACAGACTTTTTGGGTATCATATATATTACCAAATTTACTTGCAAATTCTTTTTTTAAATTTATAAATTTTTATCTAATATTAGCTGTATATCAGTGCTTCGATACAGTTATAATTTTCTAGTTAAATAACTAAATCACTCATTCATCTTTCACATTATTTATAATTAGCATACTATTTACAGTTTCAATATAAAATATAAAAAGAGTTTGCCGTTTTTGAGGTTTAATATTGTGTTGAAGGTCCCTGTTTGAAACAAAGTCTCGATTAATTTAAGTTAAGGGTATACAAAAACTCAAATGGGCATCGAATCGCATTCTCGCCATAGACTTAAATGATTCATATGTTACCATTCTTCAGATTACTCTATATTATATATTGATGTTATACAAATTGTTGACGAATTATCGAATTAAAATGTACAACATTTTGGATTTCTCCATTTTTATCGACGACAATGTGTAATTTTGTTGGGTCCTTTGCTCTTGACATACCAAAATATAATTGTCTATGTGAGAAACATTCATCCGTGAAGTCTAAACCAGTTACTTCAAGAGATTGCCCTTTGGATTTATTAATATTCATCGCGAATAGGAAATTGTAAATGTTAAAATGAAAACGGTAAGTTTGTTGGAATTAATGGTATTGAAACGTTATAAGGTCCATTAAAAATTGTCGCTTCAATGATATAGTTTTTTAGAGCTTTGACTGTCAATCTTGATCCATTGCATAATTTTGGTGGATCTAAATTTCTCAACAACATTACTGGAGATTCGACTTTTAACAACAATATGTGTGGCGGAATTTCATTTGGACTTACTGTATTAAAAAATTCTGCATGTTAGTTTGTTGCATCGTCTTCATTCACACATTGTCTATTGATAAAAATGTTTGAATTGGTTTGAATTTTTTGTTGTATAGAATAGTTAAGTTCTTCACATTTGACGTTGAGCGGTGCCAAAATTGTACGTACATTTCCGATCGAAAAGATTTGTCTCGACATTTAGATATACACAATTAATCATATTCGAATTTTGACAAATATTTCCCAGTTTATTGGAAAGTTTGATTTTTTCCACTTTCAGTAGTTTTTCTTTGCCATTACAAATATTGAGCAAATATTCACAAAATATTGTATTTTGAATTATTCATTATTTATACTTATTTGTCGATGTTAAATATGTAAATAGACTATTGATAAATTGTCAATACTTATAATTGAAATATATATACATTATATAAGGTGGTAAACAAACATATTTAAAGTTTTATAAATTAGATTCAATATTTTAATACTTTAAAATTTGGCATCTCACCGATTTAATTTATTAAATTAATATTAAATCGATTTCTAAATGATTTGTACAATTAGCTAATTTACCTGTTTTATCAAATTATAAATAGTCATTAAAAATGTATTTAATTGAAAATTGGTAAATTATGCATCATTCGACAGGTAAAAGTCGATTTTCAGATAAAATTGAACTAATAATGTAAAAACTGGTAAAATTTAAATTTAATATAAAGAATTAAGGATAATACCATATTTTGCCTTTATGATGCAAATTGTATGAGATTTATTTGATTGGTTGAAAATGATTTTTAAATCTAGAACGCTGAAGATGTTGAAAATTTTAATACTGTAAGATACTATCCAAATGTTACTATCAATGGAGTTGTTTAGTAAGTTATTGTCGTGATAATTGCACAATTCATTGTCCATCTCTAGTGGCTATATGAGCAGTCTGTATTACCCATATTTGGTACAATATGGTTACCGGCAACCTCTGGTAGGAGTGGAATTCGACCGACCGAAAAAAAATGTCCTATTGATGATAACCTGTCACATTGTCAATCTATTGACTAAAAGTGCTCCCTTAACATTCGAGATTTTAATAGATTAGAAAGGAATTTCTCGAATCACCAAATTTGGACCTGCTCAATTTGTAAATGTTTTTATTATTTTGGCTGTGAATTATTTTATATCAAGGGACAATTTTTTCTTTTATTTGATATTTTTATGTTGCGATTTGACAACTAATTATTGTTTTTATGAAATATATTTGAATTTAGACTTATTTTAATTTCATTAATATTCCCCTGTGTTTTATTAGTATAAAAGTGGTTTATGTAAATTTTTAAACCGGCCTAGTTTGTCTCAGGCTCTAATTTTTTATCTATGTTTAGTTATTATTTGTAACTGTTCGGATGGAACTGTTTCTCTGACTCCTTGTGCTCTTTAAACACAACTGAAGTAACTCAACACAATTTTTATTGATACAAAATTCTTACAACAGCTTTCACTTTTAACTTTAATTATGCAGGCAGAAATTCCTATGGGAAGCCGCATTGAAATCTACGATACACGATTGAAACCTTCAAATGTTCTACTCTTCAATCTCTATTTTTTTCAAAATTTGTAGCCCAGTTTTGTTGATTTGAGATCTGCTAATATTAATGTCACCTCAAAAACAAATTATATTTTTTCAGACTTTGATTGGATTCCAGAGCAACTGATTTCTTTCAAATCTCAGCCGCTTCGGCTGTTCCCCGGGCAAATTAGTCCCCCGCATAATTAAATTCATTTTTATCAGAATTTCTTCCTAATTTAATTTATTTGTTTTCGTTTTCTTAATTTCTTAATTTGTATGTTCTTAATAACTTTTTGTAGGGGCTCTAAATTAATTTTATATTATTATTTCCGTAACAATTGGCATAGGCACATATATATTTCCAAAGGAAAATATTGATTTTAATTATTTTTAATAAATTATTTTATTTTTGCAATTTTGTACCTAAATATTATAATTTTTCTAAAATTGCACTAACCCAATTTATATAAAAAATAACTGTCAATAACAGAACAACTTTTTTATACAACTATGAAGGTTGTGGTGGGTTACAGGGTTTCGTTATTTGCTTATCCTCATGGTGGCCCTGGTAACGCCATACAAAATGATACTAATCGCCACTTGGCACCCGTTGCTAGGCAACGTTGGTAATGTGTTCAAGTGGTGGATTGCCCGCAAAAATTGAGTATTATCGCTAGTACTGTAATTGCTCGGACAACCCTCGGGTTCACGAGCTGTCGATAGAAGACCTATGCTCGCTTAGCTCTGTCCCTGTGGAAGTAAATTCATGATCGAATGTGGAGAAAGGATCTAAGTTGCACTGCGAGTACTCATAATAACGTCTGCGTGTGAGTGACCTTAGGAAATACTTTAACTATAAGTACGACTATTTTATTGAACTAAACAGAAATGTGAATTATCAAAAGTTAATGGGACGGTTTTGATTGTTGAGCAGCTCGGCGTCGAGCACGTTCTTTGCGTCCCGGCCGACGATTTATTGGTTGAGTTGAGGACTGATCTACTGGTTGAGGATTCTTCTGCACCATCTGGGACGGGGCGAATACGAGCGGATAGGTGACCGCTTCCCCCTCCCGGCAAACTGCTAGGGCTACTTCTAGTCCTCGTATTTGGGTGCGCAGGCTCTGATTGAGCTGTCGCTCTTCGGCCCAACCTTTCTGTGCTGCAGATATTCGGTGGTATAACATTTTGACTCTTTTCGGATCCGACAAAGTCGCTTTGATCTGTTGGACCTCTTTCGTCAGCTGGAGTATTTGATGGAGGAGATCCGCTTTTGTGTTCCGTGCGCGATCTAATTCCGCTTGTAAAATTTGACTAGTGGCCATAACTATAATGGATAAGTTCGTTAAATTTAACTCTAATAATTTATCTAATTTAATTTTATCATTATCGTAAACATATCGATTGAAACGAATATTCTTAAACAAAGGATCAAACGCAAAGACAGGGTAACGAACATTTCTTTTTCAATAACAACAAAAATCAAACTAGTTCGTATTAATCGTTAGTGTCTTTGGAGTTTCTAATTTTCCGGAAATGACTTCTTTCGGCTCTTTCTCGGAGGAACCACAGGGTATGGGCGTCGGGTATCTCGGACTGGGCGAGGTGGGTAGGCTTCTGCGATTCGCCCGGCGAGGATGTCATCTTCTACGTTGGCGAGATACATCCTCGCCTTGACCACCTGTAGGTCCACTTGTTCCTGCACCCGTTCCCATTGGGTGAGGAGATCTCGCGCATTCATATACGTCTCCGCTGCCGGGTATTGTTGGCCGGCGAGTCCGCATGGGTCGCTGTTTAGGCCCAGTACCCTCCAGGTAGTGGGGTACGGCCACTGCTGTTGAATCTTATTGAATATTTCTGTTTTTGGGTGTGATTCCTTCCGGCATTGTTCGTCGGGCATTCGGGTGTTAGTCCATTCGATCGGCATATTCTAAAAACACACCAAAATCAGTTATTGGCATATGGGGATGAAAAATAGTTCATTTAAATATTTCGCTTAGATTATATACTAAACTCACTAGCGACCAGGTTGTTAATATCGTTGGGTCTATCACCAGTTAAACTTATCGAATGCTAATTATCCGTACCATCTTTCGCGGATTTAACGGGTTGTGCGTCTCTGAAGCTATTTAGTTTACCACGCTTTCATCACGGTACTTCTATTTTAGTGGTTGCCCTAATTGTGAGACATTGGGAAATTCTACCGCTATATTAACGAGTGAGTCTGTACTTACAAATCTACCGGGTATTAATGTTCGTCAAGTCAGAGTTTGTCTCGCGTATGGTGGTGCTATGTGTTAGAATTCATTTAGAAATCACGGAATACCTAGTATTGAATAATATTTATTATCAATTGATTCTAAATTTTAATAGAAGTAAGGCTTACCATTTATCGGAGTGGGTTCAATGCTTATTAAATACATAATATCAATTAAAAATTGTTTCAAGATTTGTTACATTCTACGAGTTGACGTTGCACGCGATAATTTACAGATTTACCAACTTACGATATAGATAGGCGTTACAGGGACTTTAGCGTGTCTATATCCGTAGTGGTGTTTATCGATTTGTATTTACAAGTTGTACGACATCAACGACACGGCCTTTGGTAAGATTTACCTTAACTTGGGCTTCCGTTTCTACATCCGTTGTGTTTCGAAATGTGCCGCAATGCTTAACCGACCTTCGCCCTAGATTATCTCACTAGCGTGGGCGTCTACATCCGTTATCTAATGCGAATGCGTTAGGAAATGACATTTGATCTGTTTATCCGGTACGTCTAATGTCGACGGAAATTTCTAATTCTCGGATTGTATTAGTTTACTAAAATTTGGACTTGCAATTTCCGGTCGACTTGTTTACTATTTCGGATAACTTTGGCTCTTAGTTAACTACTTTCTGATATTACATCGTGGCATCTACTATGGTCGTGCGCGGCGATGAGGCAAATTTGGAATATGTCAGATACGTCTGTTATTCATATTTAAACATTTTATTGCTTAATTTTAGAAAAACCAGTGTCTTTGATCTCCTTATGGTATTCTGAGATTATTTAATCGTTTCGAAGAAGACTTATCTGTTTGATTCTCATCTTACGCATATTAACGTTTCGCTTCGAATTCGCATTGGGCTTTTATTATATTGTTACGTCATTTTTCGCCTACGAATTTAATGTGGATTGTATTTGGAATTATATATGTACTTAACTGATGCAGGTTTTATGAATTTTTCGGGTGGGAGATATTATCATGATCAGGTTCTTAGCAAATTTTTGATAATATTATACTACTATCTTCCCTTATGTCAACGATTCTTATGGATTTCGTGTTGATCAGTTTAGCTACATTAATTCCTTTTAAGCGATTTATTTATTTGGTTTACCTTTAATGACGAGTCGATTTATGACCTATGTTATTAGTTCAGCTTCAATCAATAAATTATTTGTAGGTTGAGTTTTATTTCAAATCAATGGGTTTTGTTAGTTTTATTCAATAATTATTTTGCTGTTATTAAATTAAATTACATTAATTGAATCAACGAATTGCTTAGTTTTTATCTATAGTTGCCTTACTTTTAGAAAATGAATTACCTTATGTTAAATCAGAGGATTAGTTTATTTTAATCCATGACTACTTTACCCAATGGTTTTCGATTAATTCACCGGTAATTTCAACTAGTCTGTTACAAATACGCATTTAATTTACTTTTAGTGATGAGTTTTACTTAACTTGTTTCACAACATGCATTAATTTACGTTAGTAATGCGTTTCATCTAATCTATCTCAAACATAAGTTTAATTTACTTTTAGTAATACGATTTATTAATTCAATTTACCTTTAGGAATAAGATTTATTAGTTTAATTTACTTGTAGAAATAAGATTTATTAATTCAATTTACTGTTAAAAATACGATTGATTGATTACCTTTAGAAATAAGTTTTGTTAATTTACTTTTTAGAATTAACTTTATTTACTTTTAGAAATGAGATTGATTAATTTACCTTTAGAAATATGATTTAACAATTTAAACAATTTATTAGTTTAATTTTCCTTTAGGGATACGTTTATCTAATACAATTACACCATTTAATTTACTGTTAACAATGGATTTTAGCTAATTTATTCCAAAATTTTAGTTAATTTACTTCTAGCGATAAGTTTCATCTCATTTAATTCAAAATATGAATTTAATTTGCGTTTAGTAATAAGTTCTATCTAATTTATATGAATTTAATTTACTTTTAGCAATAAGTCTAATGATTTCAAAACATTAACTCGGAATCAGTTATATCAACGATTTTCAATTTAATTTATCCCCGTACCCTTTCCCTTTAATAGACCTTAGGCGCATATTGTGTTTATATTATATTTACTGAGTGCCCACTGGACTACTCGGTGTGATGATTTTGAGCCGTGTGTAATATAAATTTAGGTCGATTTTACAGAAACGAGAAACGAGGAAGGAGTCGGAGACTTCTCCCTTATTTCTCGCTTCAGCTATAGGGATAATATTGACGTTACGACCCCTGCGTTTCTCAACGCTGGGTCTTCACGGGTACATATCATTGGAGATCTTCCACGCACTTACATGCATCTGTACTATGTAGATTTTGCTTTCTTGCGTTATGTGTTGGCTGTGGGCTGGAAAAATTTCGACATTTTAATTTAGTTTATGAAAATATATAAAGCAATTTATGTATATTAATAATATTTATTAATTATAACAAAAATAACATAATTACCCTTCATAACCATTCCAAAAATTTGCATACAATAGCATAAAATAACATAAATGCCTCTCTCCCCACGTCGACGCCAAGCAGAGCTCTACCGAGATGCAATGGACGTGACGTGGAAAGAGGGTTCCAACATAAATATTTCTCACCTAAAAATCAGTTGAATAGTTTCTAAAGAATGAGTTCAAAATTAGTATCAAAATGGTTTTAAAACAATTTCAATAATGTTGTGTTTTCGAAAAACGGTTTTTTTTTAATGTGAAAATGGATCAGTATATATACCTAATTTTCTCGCATGTTAAATTTGATGCAGTCAAACAAAATTCGACCTTGTTATTTTCTAGTAAATTCTATTCTTTAATTTTATTATTTTTTGATTTATTTTTATAATTTTTCGTTTATAATTTTTATTGAATTATTACTAATTCAAATTTTCCAATTTAAATTTCACTTTAATGAACTTTTATTAATTTTGTCGAATTTGTTGTGTTTTCTTGTTATGTTTGTGTAGGTATCGTGCGAATCTTGGTGCGTTTTGTTATTATTTTAATTTATTTTTATGTTATTTATTTTATTTTTAATTCCCTTTTTTCTCATATTTTATAGGGTTTAATTGGTGTTTAATAGGTTTATTTAAATTGCATGTTATATTTGCGTGTGTGTTACTGATCCATTAAAACATTTCTCAAGGCCGTTTACGTTCTGGCCCAACAGTTGTAAAAAAATTGAAATAATAATTAAATTTCCGATGTAATCTTAAATGAACTCTCGGAACTGTTCATCAAATTTCCAGCCTTGCAGATTCCATTTTCTGTTTATCAATTGTGTCGCCTCCACTGAACTCTACAACATGCTGTTCAAGTAATACCTAGCTGATTACAATATTATTCTCAACTATACTGTATAAATTAATTTTAGAATACAGAAACCTTTATGCGGTCTCAAAGATGATGGACTACTTGCCGAATTTGTAGAGATCTGTTGACGTTAAGACTTGAACGATATGGCTAGCAAAAATAATAGAAGAGACTGAAAACTTGTTGAGAAAAAATGAAGAATGTTTATTGGTGAATGATGCGTTCGATGTGTTATTACTTACTGAAACTTAAACACTGGAGAGATGTAAAAAGGACCGAAACTACAGATGTTAAGTTGTTTTTAAACACTTACAATCCCAGAATCAATGACAATAAAAATCAAAGAGTTCGTTATTTAAGAATGAGAAAGTAGGATGATTATTAGCATTCAAAATTCTTTAGCGAAAAGTTTTAGCTGAAGGTCAGTTAAAAAACACATCGTACAAGATTTTTGTTGCAAACAAAGCACGAAATATGAGATTGATAGAACTCTTATTAACAAACATTTAAACAAATATTGAAAAGTAAGGACTATCGAAAAGATTTTATAAAGTAATGCAAATGGGAGCTGTAAATCAGAATATGTTTAGGCTATAGGACAACTTCACCAAGAAAACAATCAGTACAACCAATAAACAATTAACAACTAAAACGACCAACAAAAAAAATACTAACTGTCAAAATTTATTAAGACTTTTTTACCGTTAACTACTCTAGGTTCAAAAAGAGATATTACAGAATGAATGTATTAACGAAAGCTCACGACATATTTAAATTAATTTATACATGTTTTCAATTATTTTATTATTTTAAGTCTATTGACAATATATCAAACTTTATATTTATTATTTTGTTTATATATACTTGTAAAATTTATGTTTCTAATGTGAAAAAGAAAGAAACTTTGAATCTTGTTTTTTCTATGGCCACAAACGCTAGCTCTTTGATTGAGATTTATTATTAATCTTATTATAAATAAAAAATTCATAACTGAATAAGTTTAAAACAATACATTTATTTATTCTAAAGATTAAAACAATTATTTATTAATTATGAATTAACCACCTAATTGATATTTACTCCGGGAATTTCATAATTTTCAATTTCACTTCTAACTTGATCAATAAAATTATTTATTTCAGAAATTCGATTTCGATTTCTTTCATATTCTTCCGTCTGCTTAATGCTATCGCATGTTTCATGCAACCAGCTCTTCGTTTTAATTCTAATGCCATCTTCCCAATTGTCAATTTTCAATACCCGGTGATCATGGGACGTAGCAATACAGTTGGCAAGGGTGTCTTTGTCGTTGAAGATCTGTAATAGCGTTCATTATGTCCTATTTATTTATAATATTAACAGTAGGGGCCAAAAATTTAGGACTCCCTCTAAAATTTTTTTTGAATATTTAATTTTCACTTCCGTCTTTGAATTCTTTTAAAATACAGTGTTATTTCCAAAAGCACATATATTTTCTAAATTATATTCTTTTATTTTAAATGCTTTTTGTCTATTAATCAGATTTGACATAATCAAAAAACTTTAAAATCACAAAAGTTTAGGTTATTTTATTTTATAAGTCAAATTTTATTTTATTTTGTTTTTATGTTTTGCTAATTATATTAACTAGAACTTCTCAACATCTATTTGCCCAGATCTGAGGGAAGTAATCAAGACACTGAGCAAATCCTGTTTTGATAGAAAGAAAATAGCCAGTCATTTTACTTCTTACATATTATCTATTTAAATTTATAAGAACTTTTTAATTTTCACCACTGATTACTTTTCATTTTCAAATGACATTTATTAAAAAATATTTGACTATGAATCAGTAAAAATATTGATGTTTTTTTGATATTCACGAATTTTCAGCGCAGTCTTTTTCAAAAAACTGTGCAGAAAATTCTTGTATATTAAAAAACATCAATATCTGTATTCATTCATAGTCAAATATTTTTTAATAAATGATATTTTAACCATTTTCCATAGAAAGAAATGTTATTTATAAATTAAAAGAAATAGGAATCATATTACCTTCAAATCGATTTAGTAAGTCCAGGCTTCTATCTAAAAAGTAACGTGTCATACATTGACTGTGTTGGTCGAACAGAACCTAGTGCGAGCTCAAAGAAAATGTCTGCTTTAGTTTCTAGTAATTTTGGAGAGAGAATTTATTCAAGAATAATTATAAGATATTTGGTTGCTCTAAATCTTAGAGCTTTTAGAAAAACCATAAAACAACTAATAACAGCAGCTATAAAAAAGAAAAGACTTGAATGAACAAAAGAAATGATGATAAATGTTAAGACTTTTGGAGTAAGATTCTCTTTTTCTGACGATCATTTTGTTTTTTGAAAGAGTGATTTATACCAGAAGACCTAGTACTAATACCAAAAAAATCTAGTGAAAACACCTGGTAATGACTTGAAGATGTTTTTCAAAACATCGGGTTGGGAACGTTATTAAAAAATACCATGAAAACTGATAAATTCATTGAGGTTCTAAAAAATTGGAAGTTTCTACATGTAAGAATACTGTTCCAAAGTAATCAATTTATTTTCCAAGATGATTGTGTTTTTTGTCACAGGTCTAAAAACAATAAAAATGGCTCGAAGGTAACGAAGTTTACCAAACTTGAACGGCAAGGTAATTCACTTGGCATGAATCCTATTGAAAACCTATGGACTATTCCGAAACCAATGGTAAGAGAAAATATATCATAAATGAAAAAAAACTAAAAAAGGGTCAAAGTTAAAAGGTTTTATCATAACATTGTATCCGAGATATATCAAAATTAGTTCAGTTCTACGCCTTGGAAGATCCAAGCTCTAACAGTAAATAATACATATTCTAAATAATATAATATGTATGTATGTGTATGTTGAATTTGTATGACTGAAGATTATGTAATGTATGCCTGAATGTCAAAGGTGTGATTTATGTGATTTATGTATGCAATGTGTATCTTGCTCAAGATACCTGCAATATAATAATTTCCTCCTGAGAGTTTCTCACTTGTTTTAAGATTATAAATATTATGTCTCCAAAGTCTTCTAACATGGCGACCACGCCAGAACTAATAACAAATAATTAATTTAATGCGTTTATTCCAATCCCAAAAATCTTTACCGTTGGAGACAATCTGGAAATTTTCTGAGAAAAAATTAGAAGATTTTATGATTTAACCCAAACTCCAACCCAATTGCAAAAAACGTTCATAAGAGCATTCATGTCAACGAAGCGGCTAAATTATATGAAGGAGTAAATGAAGAAATTGACAGTTATGAAGAAAGATTCAGAAAAGCCTTCGAAGAACCTTCAAATCTAGGAAGAGATTTAAATGAAGCTATTCAATATAAAATGGAAATGAATCAATTCAAGAACAATTGATCGATTGGCAGAAAATGTCTTAAGACACGAATTATCGAAAGAAAAATGAAGTCCCTTTTTATTACAAAATGTAATAGAAGATAAAGATATAAAAAGCGAAATAAAGATGAGAAATATTTGTAATGTCAAAGAGATTAAAAAGATTATTACAAAGATAGAAGAAATTAATAAAGAAATGAAAAACGAAGATATTGTTGCTATGAAGCCATTAAAAAGAAGTTATGCAAATATGGTCCAACATCAAAATCAATATTTAGCTCAATATCGACAATCACAACCAAGACAATAACATCAAAGATTTCGAGAAAACACCCTACCACGAAGAGAACCATTTAGAAATAATAACAGATTTCTAGATCAAAACATTTTACCTAGTCGACCTTCAGTTCTACTGACACAACAGATTGGATTTTTCAAATTCTTATGAGCGGTCAAATAAAAGATACGAACAGCTACGATCAAAGCAATGCTGGGGATGCAAAGAAGTAGAACATATAAGAGCCCAATGTCCGAACATAAAATGTTATCATTGCAAGAAGGCAGGCCATCTAAAATTCCAATGCTTCGGTCTAAGAAGAACTCAGATCTATAGATATCAACAGAATATTGCAGCAATTGCAGATCAAGGAGACGATGAGAACATGAAGTCCGACAGCGAATATCCAAATGACAACGCTCCAACACAGAAGGAAGTGATTGGGGCGATAAACTAAATGTAATATCTTGAGCAATGATTATGATAATTTATGATAATGCTTGTAATTGTTTGCATGAAATTGAATTTTTTGATAATATTTGGTATGATGGTGTTGGTATGCTTGATGTTATATGTATAGGTACTGTAGATAAAATCGATAAAGGTATGGACAATCAATTAGCTTCTTTAAATAATGGTTATGATAGTGTATTAAAATATGATAAAATTAGGGGGTAGGCCCAGTATTAATATCTTGATCAATAATAAAAAATTTAATTGCCTTTTGGACACAGGAGCTAAAATAAGTGTCACCAGTAAAGAAATAATAAACCCGCTCGAAAATGTTAAAGTTGAAAATACTAATTTATTGGTAAGGTATACAAATGAGAGCTCTTTAGAAATATTAGGCAAAGTTTCGTTAAAAATAAAAATTATAAATCAAGAAAATAATGTTGATTTCTTCATTGCAAATGAAATTTCACCAAGTCTAATAGGAGGAATGTATTTGTTAGATAAATTTAATATTAAACTTGTATTGAACCCGAGAAAAGAAAATATATTAACGTTAGATGAAGCAAAACCAATCAATTTTAAAAATGATCAAATTAATCGAGATGTAACTTTGAATAAATTAATAAAAGACTATGAAAACATATTTGTGAAACATAAATGAGATGTAGGCAAAACCAATTTAGTAAAACATGCTTATTACCAAGTTGAGTTACAAGATGAATCTAGATTAAAACCGCATTTTCTACAAATAATACTCAATATTGTTTTAACCTTATGCAACATTTCAAAAGCTCATGAATAAAGTATTAGGGCCACTTAATTGTAAAGAAGATGTTGTTTATCTTGACAACATATTAATATTTTCTTTTTTACAAGAACATTATAAGAGAATAAGAAAAGTATTTCAAATAATAGGTGATTCTGGGTTAAAGATAAGTCCAGAAAAATGTCAATTTATTAAAAAAGAGATAAAATGTTAAGGACATGTGATAAATGAAGAAGGAATACATACTGATGGCAATAAAATAATCGCAATTGAAAATTTTGAAACCCTAAATGTGTTAAAAAATTACGAAGCTTTCTTGGATTAAAGAATTATTATCGGAGGTTTATAAAGAACTATAGTATGTATTCAAAACCACTCGAGAAATTGTGTGGTGTAAATCAGACAAAAATTATGTGGACAAATGAATGCCAAGACGCTATTCAAGCATTAAAGAAAGCATTAGTAAAAGCTCCAATTCTAGTATTCCCTGATTTTAGAAAGGAATTTATCTTGGACACAGATGCCAGTTTCGACAGGATTGGAGCAGTTTTATTGCAGTTGGATGAAAATGGTAAAGAAAGACTAATTGCATATAGCTCGCACGCAATGAATTAACACGAAGTAGGCTATTGTATCACTCGAAAAAAATTATTAGCCATAATTGATTTTACCGAACATTTCAAACACTATTTATATGGCAAAAGGTTTAAATTAAGGACAGATCATAAGGCAATAACGTTTATGTTGAAGACCAAGAGACCAATCACATCTCAATTTCAAACATGGATCAATCAATTAAGTGGTCAAAATATTAAAATGGAATACCGTAAGGGAGAAACGCATTCTAATGCAGATGCACTGTCGAGAACTGAATGCTATACGTGCATACAATGTCAAACGATTCACGAGGAACCAAAAACAGTAAAACTAAAAACAAAAGTTTTATCACTCATGAGTCAGGAAGATGGAAAACTGCAACAACAAGATTCTAAGGAAATAGAAAACATCAAGAAAGATATACTAATGGGGAAGGAAACAAAATTTATAGAAAGTAATGACATTATTCATTCAGGAAAAGGATTCCATACGTAAGAAAAATTAGAATTTGTTTTGTACACTCATAGAATTATGTGTCATGCTGAAGTGAATAAAGTTCATGAATATATTTCTATTAAATTTGATAGGAGAAACAGACAAGAATTTATTAAAGAAGTAGTCGGATCATGCGAAAATTGTCTTAAAAGAAAAGCTATGACTACCCGAACAGCAGAGAAACAAAATAATTCTAAGAGAGTTTGAATCAATTTTCATCGACTTTTGTGGCCCAATGAAAACTTCTAGGAGTGGAAAGAGATATATTTTGGCAATTATAGACAAATTTAGTAAATATATTTCTTTGAGTGCAGCTTCTGGTCAAGATAAAAAGACAATTGCAGCAATAATTAATGAAAAATGAATTTTGAAATATGGAGCTCCAAAGAGTCATTGTGACAGAAAAAAAGCATTTAATATAAGTCAGCTTTAATAAAAGCGTTTGCAGATAAATATGGTATTAATCTAATATATTCAAGTCCGTATCATCATTCTGCTAATGGACAAATTGAACGCCAATTTAGAACTATTAGAGATGCTATCCAGATCTCCTTAAAAGAAAGAATGAGCAAAGACTGGGTCGAAATACTTCCTGAAGTTGAATTTATGTTGAATGCGACAATTCAGAAAACTATTCAGTTGAGTCCTGCACAAATTGTTTTTGGGAAAAAGATTGCAAGAGAGCGGTATGAAAATGGCGAAACGTGTGACCTACAATTATTATTTATGGAAAATCGTAAATCAGAAAAATTAGAGTTAAAAAGGGAGTAAAGAAACTGAGCTATTTTCCAAAGAAAAACGACCAAACCAAATCTTCAATGTTGGAGATTTTATGTTGGTAAAAAAAAGATGTTGCAAATAAAAATGAAGATAGATTTGAGGGTCCAGGCAAAATAGTAAAGAAACTGCATGACAGAAGTTTCATGATTGAATTTCAGAATGGAAAATCGAAAATTAGAAATGTTGCATAGATCGAACATTTTAAAATGAAGGGTGATGTAGGATAACAGTAAATAATACATATTATGTAACACAAGATTATGTAATGTATGCCTGAATTTCAAAGGTGTGATTTATGTATGTATGTGTGTATCTTGCTTAAGAAACTTGCAATATAATAAGTTCCTCCTACGAGTTTCTCACTTGTTTCTAGATAATAAATATTATGTCTCCAAATTCTTCTAACACACTCTTATTATTTTCAAACATTATGTTTATATATGTATCAGTGGAGGGAGTGGCATATAAAAACACCGCCATAGGGTACAACAATTGAACTGTTTATTTTGAAAAAACGATGCTGTAAATTCTGAATAAAGTACCTGTCATATTAGTTTTCTACTGGTACACCATATAGGAATGACTTGCCCGAATAATGTGCCTTGCTGTATTATACAGAGTAGTATTACGGATTTCATTTGAGTATTATCATTGATTTGGTTAACAAAAACTTTCTATTGTTTAATATTCAATTTGATTGATTTGGAAAATTTTGATTTAAGAAATAAATTTAATTGTTTCAAACAAGGTTTTTAATAAAGAAAAAATACAAGGAAAGATTATTGAAGCTTTTAATTGAATTGAAAATTAATGAATTTGATCGGCTGAACATTTTATGATTTCATACATTATATGTAAAAATAATGCAATCTTTAATTCGTCAACAAAGTTGTATATTATAAAAGTGTAATGATGTTGCGCAATGATATTCTGAATATTCTAAGATTTATGCGAGGAGTGCAAGTCTATTACGTCATACGTAAGAAACAGCAGTGATTGTTCCCACATATTACGTTGCGGTAATTTAGGCAACCATTTAAGTGCCCACTGGCTTCTTAAATTAATGGATTTACAAAAAGCAATAAATGAAAAAGGTTAAAAATAAAACGAATATAAATAAATCCAATACAATTGAATTTAATTCAAGATGATTAATAAGAATTATAAATATATATTTAAAAAATTAAATAATAACTGTAAATAGAATGCATGAACAATGAAATTTGTCCTTCAGAAAGTTTAATATTTTACAGTTAAGAAAAATTCCTAAAAAATATTATGTACTTATTTTTAATATGCATGTCTTATATGAACTAATTAAATTTATTTGTTAGAAGATATATCGGTAGCTTGGGGTTGGATTTTGCCAGAAAAATAATTATTTTGTATTTGTAACACATTTTAAGCGGCTCACGTAGTACTTATAGAAACATGCATGTAATTATATTATAAATAAATAATTAAAAAAAATTTGGCATCGATTTAATTAAAAGATAACGCCAATAAAAAACTTTTCGTACGATATATTTCGACAGCATAACTGTCATCTCCAGGTACACAAAACCACAAAAAATATTATGAATTAACTTTAAATTTAAACAAATTATTTTTTTTATATTAATTTAATTTTGTAATAAATAAACATTTAAAAAATATTCAAATACTTTTAACTAATTTTAAAATGTTATTTATATAAATATTATAATTATTTATCTATATTATAATTTTAAAAAATAATATAATTTATAAATTAAATTATTTTAATAAAATTAAAAAGGTTTTTTTTTGAAAAAACAATACATAAACATGATTTAACATACTTAAACTATTAAAAAATACTTAAAACATTCGTAGTTACAGCACTTTGCACATTAATCTTTGGATCCAATGACCTTATCAGCAATGCTTCACATATCACGCGTTCCCAATAATTATTAAAACTTTTCAACAAAATTCTAAAATCAGACATTCCTATTTAACTTTTACAGCCTATATTGTGCTCACTAATATTGGTCAAACCCTTCAATCGACAATACTCTTGAACTCGAGTACAGAGATGACGGTAAGTCTCTCCAATGTATGTGGCTTTACACCCATTACATGAATATTAATAAACGAGATCAGAACACAATCCAACCGGAGCTTTTGATTTATTAATAAACATATTGCGTACCTTACACGAATTAGATACGATCTTATACTCTAAATTTCCCATATGTTTACTTAACTTAATTTTATAATTTGTAAAATCTTCAGAGTACGGTAATACTAACACATATTTAGGCTCAATATTTTATATCCATTTTTACTATTATTTAGATCAACACTCAATTCACACTCATTTTTCAAATTACACTCAGACTTTCCTAAACATGGATCCTTAGGATTTTTAATCAATTTGTCAACAGTCTCTTTTATCATCAACAATAAAAATGATTTTGAATACCCATTCTTTATCAGCAACTCAACCAATTTATCAACACTTTTTACCGAATTATCAAAAGTAGAAGATTTACATAAGGGAGAAAGTCATCGATTGCGCTTTTGGATTTGTTAATTCAACGCAAAGATAAGCATTATGAGACAGAGATTTATAGAATACCAACTGATACTGGTCTTTATACTTCTCCAGAAAGCTTTTGTGAATTTAAGTGTAAGAGAAATATGGTGAAGGGATTGATTTATTGTTCATGGTCTAATGTGCAAAGTGCTTTGACTACGAATGTTTTAAGTATTATTAAATAGTTTAAGTATGTTAAATAATGTTTATGTATTGTTTTTTCAAAAAAAAACCTTTTTAATTTTATTAAAATAATTTAATTTATAAATTATATTATTTTTTAAAATTATAATATAGATAAATAATTATAATATTTATATAAATAACATTTTAAAATTAGTTAAAAGTATTTGAATATTTTTTAAATGTTTATTTATTACAAAATTAAATTAATATAAAAAAAATAATTTGTTTAAATTTAAAGTTAATTCATAATATTTTTTGTGGTTTTGTGTACCTGAAAATGACAGTTATGCTGTCGAAATATATCGTACGAAGAGTTTTTTTATTGTCTTCATCTTTTAGTAATTATATTATGTATAGTTTATATTATATAGTCGAAACCTCTATGAAGCGATGTAGTTATTTGTGGAAAGCGATTTTTCAAAATTTCGTTTTAAAATATTAAGTATTTTTTAGGATATAGCGATTTTACGAAATACGTACTGCTTAAAATGTGTTAATATACTGAGGGTTGGTGGGTTCCATTTAATTCCATTTATTATAAATAGTGGGAATTGCAATAATGGAACAAACACGGATAAATTCTCTTTCTTAGAAAAATTGAAATAAAAGTAAAGCAGAAATAAAGCAGAAACAAGCAGAAATAAAAATAAAATAAAAACATCAAATAAACAAATTAAAAGATAACAAAATTAATTAAAACATATATTAATAAAATCGATTAATGCATACATTGGCAAAAAGAAATATATATGAAATAAAATAAACTGCCAAAACCTTGCAAAATAAGGTTTAGAAAATACATAGACAGAAGCGGCGACAAAGAAACAAAATTTTAAGGGCTAAAAAGAACATTGTATAAAAATTACAATAAGAATAGATATAATATATAAGAAAAATATATAAAAAATTAAAAAAATATTTTAAAATGAATAAGAATAATAAAAAGCCCTTAAAATGGCGAAAAATCGCCTATTGGTTGCACACAAGCATAAAATTACTATATAAACAGTGACCAAATTCATTATTTTCAACTCAACTTAACTACTTTTATAACTCTAAAAATAACTATCATTAGTTAATCAAATTTCGATCGGATTAATTGTGAAAGTAAGGATTGTAATTTTTATTTTTCTTGTCGTAATTTTTATGTTAATGTAAAATTTCAAATTAAATAAACTAGTTTGGATGCTCGTTATTATGTTTTAGTTTTTAAATCATATGAAGAGGTCCCGATGAATACTTTATATTTATGTATTGCAATAGATCTCAAGAGGGTAGGTCGGCAATCCAGATAACGAGTTAACTTTCGTTAGTTGTGGTTGCTGGCCGTACACTCTTGAAAACTCGGTTGTTCGCGACGAGGCCTGGTCGTAAGACCCAGGACTTTATCCACAGAGCACCGTTTTACCACTCGTAACGTCTGATGGAAACATCGGTTGAGACGAGCAGAAATTAAAATCACGGGAAGAGCGTTATTAGTTAAGGGAATTAAGGGTGATCGCTGGCCGATCATTAAGTGAAATTTTATTAAACGCTCTTCAAGTATAATTCGACGGATTAGCTAGGGATATGAGGTAACTAGTAAAGTCAAATGCCTTATTGTAAAAGTGATTACAGGAAGGTATCAGCCAAAGAGCGTAATATATGAAAATCTAAACTACATGTATGCTATCAAGTAAGTACCAAACAATACTCACAATTATGAATATCTAGTGATGGAGTAATTGATAAAGAACCCCACTAATTATATGAGTCAGTGAAACTCTACAGCGTTTTAGATAGGCACTAGTAAAGATATAAATAAAGATCACGCTAAGACACTGATGAAAATTGTCACACCCAATATGGAACTAACGAGACTATTACGAATAAGCGTAGCATACCTTAAGTTCAGTAATACCAATAACTAGAGAGCATCATAAAGATCTCCGCCGTTAGGATGTATAACCAAACATTTACAAACGGTATAGTAATTCCATTCAGATAATCATCGAGATTAGCAAGTATGACTCCGTCCATCCGGTACCAATGCCGAAATAAAAATCTCATTATTTTTCCGATATCCAAGGCCAAATCAGATTTGGAACCAATTAAATTATTTATTTTGTGCAAATCCCATAAAAACGATTCTCTATCCGTCTGTTCTTTTGATACCATCTGTCCATGTCTTCGTTAGCAAATTTGCCAAGGATTCCCAGAATCTTTCCGTCCGTAATGGCAATGTCTCAACTGATTGAGAAGTTAGAGCGAGAAAACTCCATTCTCGAGGAAAGATACCACAAAACCAAAGGCACGTGGTGCTCGCCCGAAACAACCAAGGGGCTCTATCAGACTCTATCACGTCTCTCTCTATCGAAAACCGAAGCCAGCAGATCACTATATCCGAACAGAGCGCTGCGCTCCGGCAAATCTTCACCGAAAGAGAACTCCCAGCTCGCCTGCCGAGCAGGAGATTGTCACAGGAATGAGATATAATTCCCGCACATCACCTCCCAGCTCAGGCGGAAGCTCAAATTTCCGGCCAAAATCCTTCAACGGGTATCTTAAAGAATGCCCCGGGAAAACGGCGACACAAACCGAACAGGAACCGTCGCCGAAGGCAGAGAAGCAGGGCCAAAAATGCCCTGTTACAGGTGAATTTGCAACATGACGGACTTCGGAAATGACGGAATTTCGAGATACGTCTCAAGAGGAGGATAATCGTCGCGCATCTGACTTGGAAATAATATTTCTTCTCACACCCTTCCTCAGCACAGATCACCATTAGTACGTCGGGCATCGAGTCCCCCACTCAGGTCAACATTTTCACGATGCTCAACTACCCGGTAGCAGAAGCTGAACCGATAAGCGGACGCTCATTGCCCCTTATTATTTCGGTGGTTGAGCCGATGATCACACAATAAGGAGAACCTAGGCGATCGACCCTAAATCCGCCCTCAAGGTACCACAAGTGTCGTTGTCTGCCCGTGGACATCGACGGGGACGAGTGATTAAGTTTTTCTTACGACCATGGCTGTTTTGGTAAGAACTTCGAAGACTGATATCATGTTATTACAAATTTTTATTGTTATTGTTGTTGCTATCACTTGTAATTTTACCATTTAAATAGATCGTATATTAGTTTATTTCCTAAATTAAATATTGGTAATTTAAATTTTGAATTACATGCTTCTCTATTCCGTAAATTAAATATTATCGATTTCAAATTTAGTATAATTGTATAATAAGAGTTGTATAGACCTCAGTAACAGAATAAAGTAAATTAATATGTAAACTATCTTATCGTATTAACGAATGATAAAATAAAAATACCGATTTAATTCCGTTACACTCTATAACCTGTGGTTAAAATTTATAAGTCCACTGGTATCATTGATATTCGATACCCTCCCAATCATGTTCATTACTTAGACTTGAGGAACGAGGTATATTTCGGAATCAAGGGGACATAAAATAACGCGTAAGACCTTCTAGCGGCCGCTTTGAACCTGAAACGAAGGTTATTCGAGGAGTAGTATTGGTAACAGTGCTCACCTGCTCGAATGGCATTCGGCTTTCATAAACATTACCAACATGGCTTCAACCATGGGTGTATGATGGTAATCCGTAAATTGTGTGGTGTGCGAGGGAAATTGAACCCTAGAGTAGGAGAAGCATGTAATTTAGCGAAAGATATTTGTCAATGGTAATAAGGTTTTCCCCGTACACCAACAATAGTGATAATATTATAACTACAGTGTTTTTCCTCGAAAATATGACCTACCTCGAAATAAAGACCTGTTACGATTTTTCAGGACCGTTTTTATATAAGACCTACTTCGAAAAAAGAACCTAATGAATAATTAAATGAAATCAAAAGTTGATGTTAAATTTACACACAAACCAACAATCAGTGATAAGCACCGATCGCAACCGTTCAATACCGATCACCGCCGCTCATAGCCTAACACGCCTACAACTAAGTGGTAAACTTATCAAAATCATTCCCTAGTACTTTTTAATATTTTATTAATAGAAAATGTTCTTGATTCTTATGAATTAAGATGATTCCGCTTGGAATCAGTCATTCGAGGAGGTTTAACGCTAGATAGACAATTTTCAATTTCATATTTAATTTTGAAAAAAATTTGTCTCAATAATGTTTCACTCCTCAAAGTTTCTCTGGGTTTTCTGATTATCATCGGTTATCTGATCCAGCTTTACGCTATAAATCATACTGGTAGGTTTAATATAAAGAGCAGCTTGACTATCACATTCTTGATAATCACCTAATTTCTGCTCATTCTTTTGAATCATTAGATTTGGAATATCTTCAGATGGCAATGGGATTTTTGAAATAAAGTCCATAATTAATTCACTGGAGACAATATTAGATTTGAGAAGATCAATCAACTGTGAAAATCCTTCACAGATTACTGATTGAATACTTGATTGCTGAGAATCAAAATGATTCTCCAGCGGATCTAATCGCCTCGAAAGAGCATCATTTAAAAGAGTTTTGTTTTGTTTTTATTTTGAATTTAAAATTATTCATAATAAAACTTTAATTGGCAATGCTGAAAAAATTTTTAATTAAATTTAAAATCAAATTTATTGGCTTGTTAGAACGCCAGTGAAATTATAATGCCATTTTCTCGAAGAATGTGCAATTTTACCCATTTCGAATGATTTTAACAGGCCAGCGACTGTTCCAAACGGAATTTCCATCTTACCAAGTACATAATAAGATCCTGGTGGAACAGATCCCATAGAACCGATTATACAAGTAAGACCAACACACCATGATTACCTAATCTTCTAGAACCGTCCACACAAACACATTCTAGAATATTCGACACACCTATCTTCTAGAACTTTCCACACACCTAGCTTCTAAAGTCTTCCACACACACATTCTAGAATATTCCGGAAAATGCATGTTCTAGAACTTGTCATGCACACACACAAACGAACGATCATCGATCCGCATCTATCACCACCGTTCAACACCGTGTATTATTTAGCAATGGATATTATTTTGCAGTGTAGTAGCTAAGACTTCATAAAGTGGAACTTAAAATATTGACTTTAGTGGTGTTATATACTGCTCAACTTGACTTTACTCTATATACAAATGATGTGTTTCTGTGAAAGATTATAAATCGAAAGATTATAAAAGAATATTTCCAAATGGATTTCCCAATTGAAAAACTTAGAACTTTTCAAAAGGATTCAGACTGAAAGAATTAAAACAGATTTAGGTTGATAAATTCATTTGTTTATCATTTGATTAAAATAAAGAAAAATAATTAAAACAAAACATTGAACAAATGTTAACCATAACAACTTTAAATCAAAGTAATTTAGAAACTTACATCTGTCTAAAGAAAATAAATTAAAAATTTATTTTCAATCAGAATATTAAAACTTTTTTAAAATTAGTAACTCGATCTTCCTCCATATCTCCTTTTATTATTTTGTCGTATACAATTACAGCTGACTCACTAATTCGCTCGTTAAGGGATGTTTCAAGTTCTCTCATTTGAGCAAAGTAAGCCTGAATAATATTTATAATATTGAAATATAAAAATAATAATAATGATAATATAAGAGGAAGTTCAATAACACTCGATTATGCTTAACACACATTCGTACCATGGTTTCCAATGTTACTAAGCAATCTTCAATTGTGAATCTAAATGTTAGTTGATCTAGTTACTAAAAATACCTTTTTTTAAAGTAAATATAAGTAAAATTCTTTTCAATTACTATTTTTTTTATAAATAAAACATGAAAAATATCAGAAAACGCTATTTTCTTAGCTTTCATATTGTTATTTTCAATTCTCGAATATATTCAAGTGCGAAGAATACAGCAGTTTAAAATACGACGACGCTCGTATTATCGTGAGTGGGCACAGTTTGGTCTGTTTAACTCGCTCGAATTAACTCGAGTATGTATATTAATAGGTTACAAATTTAAATTTTTTGTAATACAATGTATAATTACATGAACAATTTCCAAAAATCCATCAATCATTTCTGTTAGATTTCTCAAATAATCACGAATCGTTTCTTCCAGTTGATCAAATAACTGAACCTCCAAAGACATTAAATTACTCCATAAATCATAAGTCATTTCCTTTAATTTTTTCATATCGTTTTCACTAATAACAGCCGACTTATTGATTTCTTGCATTATCTTAATATATAAAAATTAAGATTAAAAAAGACTTTTAAAAAAAACTTTACTTCAACTTTAAAAATATTAAATTCTTCCAATAAATCAATTGCTCTTTGGTTATTATCACTTTTCGCTGCATTGATACAAGTGTAGAACAAAGTTCCATCTCTTTGTCGTTTTTCTAATTCGTTTAGACCTTTGTGAAAAAGTTCAGTGCTGATGAACATAAACTTTTCCAGATATGTTAAAAAAAATGTAGTGAAAATAACCTTTAAAAATTTTTGAAACATTTAGTTAAACTGGCTCACAGTGGCGCAGGATAAATTAGCTCAGGGAACTTCAGTATAACTCTACTATGTACGGAAAGCTTACCAAGTGAATTTTTAATAAACCCTTAAAACTGGTGGTACATTCGTCGACTCGTACAAAATAAAGCTCATGCATATTAATTATAGTTACTTTATCATTGACATTTATCAGTAAATTATTTACAAGATTATAATATTGCATGTTAAAGTAGTGAAAAAACTTCCTAGTATTGTACGCTTAGATAAAAATAATAATAATAATAAGTGGGAAAGAATTTTATGTGACGTTTGGTGATTAAATTGCAATGCCCTACATTTAAAATTTAATATGCAACGAATTTATTGAGATTATTTAATTAAATATTAGCATACGTACTATCAGTTGCGTAGCTGGGTTTACGACGCCTTGGCTAATTTATTTTTGTCGGTCTTGACAAATTGACAAATTTCAGCTCTGTGAAGTTTTCAATTGTTGGAAAAAAATTGAATTTCTCCTATTTTATTTATGACAGTAATTACGTAGTCTGGCAGTGACAGTTACACAACGTTGATATCAAAAATGGAACAAAACTAATTTACAGTTTATTATTTAATAAATAATATTAAATAAATTGGTGGATAAAACTGGATTTTGTTGCGTTATTACAGACTACAGCAATACTTGAAGTATCGTGTATTATAAATTTAAAAAAATAGTGTCAATGTGTCATATTCACTAACTCGTGTATAAAGATAAAAACTCACAGTTAAAAATAAATTTAAGTAACACTACACTGATACACTCTTAGTTTTATATCAAAGGCTCAAAGCTTAACTTTTCTTGCTTTAATGTTTGCAAAATTAGTAATTATTTAAACCATTGTGATTTAAATGAAATTGTTATCGAGGATAAGTTAAATATCTATTTAAATAAAAATTTAAAAATTAGAGATTTGGTGGTGCCCTTTTGAACTGTCGAGGGCCGGCGCCGTTGACAACTATGCCACTGATGATGATGATCTACTCAAAATATGTTTTGTTCATTTGGCTTTCTCGAGTTTTTATAAAAATTATTATTATTATCTCAATTATCGACTTAATTAATTTCATAAAAAATTAACAGAAAAAGGATATAAATTATCGATTAAAATTTCAAAGTTATAGTAAAATCTTAAATTCCCAGTGATTATTAATATCGAAAAATTAGCAAAAGCATTTCGGCAATTATGTAATTTGTATGCATTGATAGTTATATCTATACATTCTCATGGCCACACATAAGCTGTTTTATATACAGTCTACAATCAATGTATAAACTCTGGTCATGTAAATACACCAATATCTTACGGCATTTAGGCTGTGTTTCAGGAATCATTTAACTTACTGTTAGAAGATATTTTCTAATTTATCGGAAAAAAGTTTATTGGAGCAGAAATCTCGACTTGAAACATTTTGGCGATAAAGGTCCATCACACAAAACGCCTCTTGGGGTGAGTAGTAAAAACTGGCATTTTGATGTGGTAAAAATAAAATTTAAGCTTAATAAATGTGGTTATTATGTATTAAAGTGTATAGTTTATTCAGTTTAATCAGTCCATAAACAAAGATGAATACACATATATATATATATATATATATATATATATATATATATATATATATATATACTAAATTCTTTTTTATGCGGTTTTGAAGTTATGTGGTTATTCAAAACGATTTTAAGTGAATTTTTTAAAAGTCTTAGAAGTTATGAGATTTTAGTCTTTATTCTATATATTTTGTATTGGAATTTACGTTGTTAATAGCTTTTATTTGTTTCTTGTAATTTTTTTTGAAATTTTATCTAGCATTTGAAAAAGGATGACACTCCTCATAAATGCAGATTAGAAAACAAAATATAATTCAGTAGTTCACCAAATCTGAATTTGGTGGATTTTAAAAAAATTTAACAAATTATACAAAAGTTTTTAATTTGTGTCTAGGTTAAATTTTTTTTGAAGAAAACGAACATTTATTTCTCCCGTACAATAATCAGAATATCTAATACGATTCAACTGAAATATAACATTCAAAAAATTGGTTAAATTTCGAGATTCGGATTTTTTTACAATGTAATTTTAATTTAAGAATAAGTTGTTTATTATTTTTGTATATTTTTTTATGGAACTTATCTCTATTTTTGCGGTTTTCTAGGTAACGTATCTACCGCAAAAAAGAATTGAGTATATATATAATGAAATTCGATTATTTTCATCAGTTCAGATTAAGGAATTTTAAATTTTTTCAGTTTTTAAAATTGAAAAAAGTAATTGATTATGTGGTGTAATGGAAGGTAAGGTTTGATATCTATTAGTGTGACAGAAAATAAGGAGTGTTAATTTTCAATTTACTAGTGTTAAACTCTAATTTAATTAAGTTAGATTGTAAATTTTATCTTTCGATTATCATTGATTTGGTCTGAAAAATTAAAAATTTAATTAATTATTCAAAATTTATATTTAATAGTTAGAAAATTAGAAGATAAAAATAACAATGAAAATTAATAATTTCAAGATCACGCTAATAGATAATAAATCTTATGCATCGTAGTTAAACAAATCATGATAATAAATGAATCATGATTCTTTATATTTAGTGGCGATCTCGAATTTATTTTTGTAGTTTAATAAATCAAAAGTAATTTCAATATTAAAAGGATATGAATTCGCCAAATCCTCTATTCCAGTTATTGAAAATATTTTCTCCTTTTCTGGATCATCGTGAATCATTTGATTATATAATAAATCAGTATCGAGCAATTCAACAAAAGCCAACGTATGAACCTTTCTAGATTCTAACAAATTCTTTTCGTCAAGTTCTTTTTTCTCTATTTCCTCCTCTTTTTCTTTGTATTGTTCAACTCTAATTAAATATTTTTCATAGCATGCTTGGTGCTAAATTGATAAAAATTAATTAAATTGAATATTGAAAAATAATTCACTTCCATTTTTGTAACCAGTTTATAATCGAGAAACATCAAATTAGGAAAAAATGCAAAAATAAAACTAAAATATTCATCAGAATGGCAAATAGGATTACCGGATAAATTTAAGGATTGAAGTTTTTTGAATTTTCTTAAGTAGAGAACCTAAATAAAACTAAACTTCTTGAAAACTTTTCAATTTTTTAAAACATTCAATAATAAACTTTGAAAGGTTCAAAAACACTTGAAAAAATCTGTCAAAAATTTGTGCATATAAAAAAATTATTACATCTCAAAACTGCTAAAAGATTTAAAAAATTAAAACTTTGACAAAAATTTGTAAATTAAAAATGAAAATTATTTGAATGAAATGTAAAATAATGAAAAATAAATTTAGAAATAAATATATTTAGCGCTTTCATAAAATTGAAAAAGATAATAGATAAAAAAACTCAGTATGCTGTTGAATAATTTGGTGGGTTTCTGGGTGTTGATATTTTGAAACTATATGGTTGTTACCCAGACAACCCCATACAAATATCTTTCGCTTACCACTCGGCACCCATTGCTAAGCAACGTTGGAACTGTGTTCGAGTGGGGGGATCGTCCGCAAAAAGTGAGCGCTATTGCTAATGCTATAATTGACCGAACGATCCATGGGTCCAACGACCTGCCGATAGAAGGCCTATGCTCGATTTCGATTTTTAGGTCCCATTGTTCTCCTATCTCCTTCAATTGTTAACCTATACTCTCATATCATTTATCTTCATGTCCATTCCCATAGTCCTTATCATCGTTGTCCGTATTATCGACTTTTGCCATGGCCTGTACACCCTTTATTATGTTAAACATACTCAGTATCTCTTTTACCCTTATCCCTATTATAACTACTATGTCTACTATTATTGTCACTAGCATTGTCATTGTTACTATTATGTGTAGTACCTTTATTAATTGTTACTACTATTACATTTATTATTACTCTTATTACCATAATTACCATTATATCTATTATTATTACTATTATTATTATTATTACTATTATTATTATCATAATTATTATCATTATTATTATAATTACCATGATCATTATTATTATTATTATTATTATTATTATTATTATTATTATTATTATTATTATTATTATTATTATTATTATTATCATTATTATTATTATTATTATTATTATTATTATTATTAT
Source organism: Schmidtea mediterranea (assembly GCA_022537955.1). Lineage (NCBI taxonomy): Eukaryota > Metazoa > Platyhelminthes > Tricladida > Dugesiidae > Schmidtea > Schmidtea mediterranea. The sequence goes on from CM039681.1 coordinate 98,134,259, forward strand.
TATTATTATTATTATTATTATTATTATTATTATTATTATTATTTTATTATTATTATTATTATTATTATTATTATATTATTATTATTATTATTATTATTATTATTATTATTATTATTATTATTATTATTTATTATTATTATTATTATTATTATTATTATTATTATTATTATTATTATTATTATTATTATTATTATTATTATTATTATTATTATTATTATTATTATTATTATTATTATTATTATTATTATTTTATTATTATTATTATTATTATTATTATTATTATTATTATTATTATTATTATTATTATTATTATTATTATTATTATTATTATTATTATTATTATTATTATTATTATTATTATTATTATTATTATTATTATTATTATTATTATTATTATTATTATTATTATTATTATTATTATTATTATTATTATTATTATTATATTATTATTATTATTATTATTATTATTATTATTATTATTATTATTATTATTATTTTTTTTTTTTTTTTTTTTTTATTATTATTATTATTATTATTTTATTATTATTATTATTATTATTATTATTATTATTATTATTATTATTATTATTATTATTATTATTATTATTATTATTATTATTATTATTATTATTATTATTATTATTATTATTATTATTATTATTATTATTATTACTATTATTATTATCCTCATGATTATCATTGTTATTATTATTATTATTATTATTATTATTATTATTATTATTATTATTATTATTATTATTATTATTATTATTGTTGGCGAATAGGGTTGGTTTTTATTTATTTTTTTTCTAGGGTTTTTGTGCATCTACCCCCCTAAACGCCATCACGATTATTATTCTATCCCTCCTATGTACCCATGGTGATTGCCATGTTGGTAATGTACATAAGAGTTGAAAATTCATGAGCAGGTGAGCTCCATTTCTAGAACTACTCCTCATGATATTTTCACTTTCGGGTTCTGGACTGCTGATGGAAGGTCTTACGTCTTTCTCTTTCTATATCCTGGTCCTTACTCGTCTATTCCTACAATTTCCATACTTATTTGTCATCTTTACGCGTTATTTATAAAAATATCCTTCAAAAATTTGGGCAGCGTTCCTCCCTTATTTTTGGATAAATTTCCTATTTCATTTGTTTAAGCACGGAATCGACTACATTTTTCCTAATTTACCTTTATCTTTCTCTATATTAAAATTTTGATCAACAATTCCTTAATTCCGGCTACGTTTCCCATGATTTTAAGTAATTACAACCCTCTGCGGTCACTTTAAGAAAACACTTCTCTCTTCTGTCAGAATAGATCATTCAACTTTTGGAAAAATACTTTCAAATTTACATTCCTAGCCTATCCTATCCTTTCCTATTTGATTTTCTGATTTATTTTCTGACAAAGTTTTAAATTTTCCCTACAAAACTTTATTCCCACTTAACTAAAGTCGCACTTTCCGAATTTTATTCCGACTCGCTCCGGCCACATTTTCAGCAGCCGCCTCGAGTATACAACGGCGCCCTGCGTAGCGGTCCTGTGCACAAAGCCAGAACCGACTGCGAACTGCCGAGGGGTTTACGAGGCATGACCCACGAGCTCAACTAAGGGTTTTCACCCACTAGCCGGCACACGGTCGGTCCCATGAACCATCTATTTAAATACTTAGTATAAATAAGATTTTAGGGGGATTTGTCAGTGGCACCAAAAGATTCCACGACCATCCAGAATAAAATCAAAGTAACAAGACTTCGAAATATATATTTATACAAAAAATAACAGTACTTACAATCCACAGTCATGCAACCAGATTTGAAAAATTGGCATAAATTGGCATACAAAATTTGGTCTAAGAATGATTCACTGCTAGTCTAAAATTGTCTAAAAATTTTCTAGTAGTCACCTGACTGTAAAAATTTCTAAGACAGTCTAAAAATTGTGAAAATGACTGCCGTATATATAGTATTTTTGTGCCTGTGTGCGACCAATGGGCGATTTTTCGCCATTTTTAGGGCTTTTTAATTATTTTATTTATTTCAAAATATTTTTGTAATTTTTTATATATTTTTCTTTATTTTTTGATATATTAATATTTTATTGTTGGATTTTATTTTTATTGTTATTTTCTTAAAATATTATTTTTAAACCCCAATATTTTGTTTTCTGGTCGCCTCTTCTGCCTGTGTTTTTTCTAAACCTTATTTTGCAAGGTTTTGGCAGTTTATTTTATTTTTCGTATGTTTCTTTCTGCATCTGTAGGCATTTTTCCGAATTTTAATTAATTATTTGTTTTATTTAATTTTTGTTATATTTTTAATTTGTTTTAATTAATATGTTTTATTTTATTTTTGATCTCTTCTTGCGGTGAGTGCTTATGTTACGGCAGCCATATTGACAATTTCCAAACTACATTAATCATTTTGTTCTAAATTATACAATTTTCACCTTTTTGTTTAAATTGGTTTTGTAATTTTTATTTTAATTTTGGCTCTAAGCCCAACATTATTATTATTATTATTATTACTATTATTATTACTATTATAATTATTGTTATTTTATAATTATCTTTATCCTTACTATCATCATTGTTATTATCAAATATTTAGTAGTGTTTGGGTTGTCGGTGAATTCGAATAGAAATTATTGTCGATCTGACTCCAAGCGTGCTTTAAACAACAGTAACGAACTCCAAACGATATAAACTTTATTGATTAATACACTTTATCTCCATTTTAAAATGACACAACGAATTATCAATCGATCACACTTAGTGCTTATTGCGACCCTTCGGGAAGAATAGCACTTTTCGGATCAATTAGCTTTACAATCAACTGACTACTGCAGTGGGTTTCTGAGATCGGTAACTCTGATTTAGTTGCTTCGCTTTGCTTTGACCTTTCTTAATTTCTGTTTCAAATTTCTCTTTTAACTTCTTTTTTGTCTTTCTTTATTTTCTGCAATCCTTTGTCTCCTGCAAATTTCTTGTCTCTCGCAATTTTTGTCTTTCGTAGTTTTAGCCTTTCGCAAGTTTTTCTCTTAAATTTTTTGTGTTGTTGATTTCAATTGCGCTTCTTTTTTATACTCCATCATTCAATAACACTTACTGCTGTCGAATAGAATTTCTGATATCTTTTAACGCTAATTCCTTTTGGGCCACCATGATCACTGACAGCTGTTCAGATAAATCATTTTTTGGAGATGCCCTTTCCCGGATTTTCAAACAATATTTTTCCCCTTATCTTGAAAGGGCTTTCGAGATAATGTGAGAATTTTGTTTTTGTTTTCCAAAATTTGCACTTGTTTATTATAAATGACCTTTGATTTAATTGTCTGTTTTTATTGATTTTCTCTTATTCCTTTCTCGTTGTTCAACATTTCTTTTTCATTCTCTTTTTATGAGGCTCCAGAACCACATCTTACTCACTTCTCATTGTTTCCCCCGATCATTTTACATGTTTATTAATTATTTTATTTCATTATTTAGGTATCCTCAACAAATCAATATGAGGATGTCTATAAAGATTCATGTTTATTTGTTTCATTAGCCTTAGACAAATCTTCAAAAATTTCTTTTCTTTAAAGTATGAGCCAACTAAGTGATCTAAAAATATTCATACGCTAATGGTAATCTATCATTTTCATCTTCAACAGCATTCAGTCATATTGTTTTCCAGCTATAGTTGGTGGCTGATTGTTTAAGCTGGGCAATTGAGTGTCCAACATTTAAGATTGTAAATTTCTTCGAAGCATTCATAAGAGTAAGAGATTTATCATTCACCATTTTTTATAAATTTTACATGAAGATTTGCTTGATATGCAATGCCTTAAAAGTTGAAATTATCTTTTGATCGAAAGTCTGTAATAAGGAAATTGCATTCTTTGGTAAAAAAACATCTTCTACATTGTAAATCTTGAGGATGACCAAATGCATTATTAATTATTAGAAGAGCCTTAAAAAGCAATCGCTTTTACTTAAATAACTTTTGACATTTGGGACAAACAAGTTATGAAATCATTCATTGAAGGCGATGGTAGTGACCCATGCTTTTTTATTAACCATCCAATAAACAGGAAGGTTTTCGATGTTTACTCCTTTAAATGAGCGTGGTGTTTTTGATTTGTTAATAACCAATGGTTTCATTATATAATCACCTGAAGCATTATATAATGAAGCACCGTCAGCATTGAAGACAGCATTGAAGGGCTTTCGAGATGATGTGCGAATTTTGTTTTTGTTTTTGTTTTCGAAAATTTGCACTTGTTAATTATAAATGACCTTCTTTGATTTAATTGTCTGTTTTTATTGATTTTATGTTATTCCTTTCTCGTTGTTTAACATTTCTTTTTCATTCTCTTTTTATGATGCTCCAGAACCACATCTTACTCACTTCTCATTGTTTCCCACAATCATTTTACATGTTTATTAATTATTTTATTTCATTATTTAGGTATCCTCAACAGTTGGGATCCTTCCTTATTCCTCAGCTCTGTGAAAATGTTTTGCTTATATAAAAATTTAGCCATAATCCATCCTTAATTTACAGTTTTCGACAAAGTATTTTCCTTGAGTCGGAAAATATTTAGCAGCGTACCGCCTTTATTTTACAGTTTTATAAGGATATTCTACTAACAATTGAACAACACTCCACTTTTATTTTACTATTTTCGATAAGTATTTTAATGGATTCGGAAAATTTGAGCAGCATACCGCCCTTATTTTACAATTTTATAATAATCTTATACCAACAGTTGAGCCGCATTCCACTTTTATTTTACTATTTTCGAAAAGTATTTTAATGGACTCGGAAAATTTGAGCAGCGTTCCGCTTTTATTTTACGGTCTTATCCGGATATTCTATCAATTATTGAGCCGTATTCTACTTTTACTTTGCTATTTTTGATAAGTATTTTAGATGATTCGGAAAATTTGGGCAGCGTTCCGCCCATATTTTCCGTCTCAATTCAACATAATATATTTAATTCTTACATATCATTTAAAACATAATATTTTTCATGATTTTAGTCGTTCGGATTAATCTTTTTCCGATGGCTATTCATTTTAACTGTTGCAACGATTTCGCAATTTTACACACTACTTTTTCTCTTTCTTTGTCCTTAAGATCTATGCATGTTCATGTTAGATTTAATGAGTGCCCACTGGAATTCTCAGTGTTAGTGATTTTTAGCTGATTGTTGTTAAAGATTTTATGTCAATTATATCGAAAATCGAGTACAAGAAAGATGAGCCAAAAAACCCACCCCGAGCTACCCCCTTTCGCTATTTAGGTTCAATGATTTGACGTTTGGGTTCCTGCGTTCTCACGCCGGTACCTTCACGGGCACGACTGTTGGCGGACTTACACCGCACTTACACAGTTCGGTAGTGTGTTTTATTTTATTGCCTTGCAATGTGTTTTGGCTGTGGGCCGAAAAACAAATAAATAAATTTTACCATAGTACTTGAAATAAAAGCTTCGATGCATAAAGGTTGTTGGCTGAAAATATTTATTCAGCATATTACATCGTCCACGTTAAATTCGTTCGGCCAAATACGACAATTGGCAATTCATGAAAGCATTGTGAATATTTCATAAATCCCATTCGTAAAATCATTGTGCACATTCCATAAATTCAAGTCGTAAAGTCATTGTGCTCATTCCATAAATTCAAGTCGTAAAATCGAATCTAGTTATACACACCAATTAATTTTCTGAAAAACTAAGACTGCAAAGTAAGACTGAAAATTTGTTAAAACTCATCAGTATATATACCTATAATTTGGCCTTAACCTTGCGTGTTAATTTTACTGCGATTAAACAAAATTCGACCTTGAAATTATTTGTGTTATCTAAATTAAATTTTTATTAATTTCTTAATTTAAATTGGTAATTTATTTTTAACATTTTTAAATAAACTTATTCAGCCATTTTACGGTCAAATTTTCTTGTTATTATGTTATTTTTTATGTAAATTTCGTGCGGTTCTTGGTGCATTTTGTATTTATTTTATTTTACTTTTTATGTTTTTGATTTTATATTTATTTATATTCTCTCAGATTTTAAAGTGTTTAGTTAGTGTTGTATATTGTATTTTAAGTTATCTTGGTGCTGGGTTTTTGTGCTGTATTACTGATGCTTTTAAACAATTCTCAAGGCTATTTGTGTTCTGGCCCAACACTTGTAAAGATCGGATGAGATCATACAATGTATGGGTCCTAGGGAATGAATTAAAAAATTACAATTTTGATAATCATGAGCAATAAATGTTATTTTATTATGACTAGTGTTATTTTGTCTTAAGAATAATAATATTAATAATAATTTAAAACTAGCAGTAACAATTAAGACATAACAATTTTTAAGACATATTAACAACAATATAGATAGTAAAGAGGTGTATTTTAAGAATTTCTTCGTGAATCATCCGTTAAGGAGCAATACTATAAATGGAATAATATCTAGAATAATATCCATTTTGCCAACCAGAATTATTTTTCTAAATAAAAAACTATGATTCAAAATTTACCATTAGCAGTAAGAATATTCAGTTGATGTATTTTGTAAACTATTAAAAGTCCAATGTAATAGTCACTTTCTTTCTATTTCGTTTGTGTTGATTGTGTTCTCCTGAGATGTGGACAATGTGCGTGCGTTTTATTATTAATATTATTATATGAATGCATATAATCAATCCCAATAGTAAATAGCTAAACAGCTTACCATGGAAAATGAATAATTTAAAAAATCAATAAAAAAATCCATGAATTTAAATTGGAAAACCAAAGAATAGAAAACTTGAAAATTGGAGAATAATTGGAATAACCACAAGAAAAAAAGAAAAACAAGAAACGAAAATCAAGAAATTAAAAAAAAGAAAACCGAGAAATTAATACGGAAAAAATCTCTCATTACTCGACAATTCAAGCCTCGGAACGAAAATACTGACAATTATCTATTGTTAATCATGCACATTTCTTTGTTATTTTGTATTTGAACTGCATCTAACTTGTTAATCATGCTTATGCTTTGCATATATTTGGTGTTTAATGAACTTATAATGTTTTTGATTTAAATACATTCAATTCATTTACATATAACATTTAACAAAATCATATAAAAGACATATTTCAGAAAAAAGTTAAATTTATCTACTTTGATTAAAAATATTTTATTATTTAGGGTAAAATTTAGCAAAATTCGTAGAAAATTTTGGTAATTTTTGAGTATTAAATTCGATTTATAATCAATTTTCTAAAGATCAGACACATTTTCTTAGTCAACATCATCAAGTAGTAGAAAACAATTCTATTTATCATAACTTATAAAATGCACTTGTGTTTTAAACATTTATATAATGTATATTAATCTATTAAAGTTAGGTTGCATTAGTAGTGCAATGATTAATTTTCTCAATAAATGGAAATGTTGATATAAGTTAAGAAATCTTGTTTATTTTCAGTGAAAATCTATGTTTATATTTCATTGATATTTCATTTTATTATTTCATTCTCGCAAAATAAATATTTTGCAAGTAATTTCCAGCCAACATATTTGAAAATATATTTCAGGCAGTTTCATTGTCTGAACAAATGACACAAAGAAAGTTTTCAGTTAACCCTTTCTAATGTGGTGGCAATATACTGTACACCATTTTAAACTAATAAAAATATCTAAGTGTAACGCTGTCGGTAATCATTTTTACTTTTGGTACAATCATATTGCCAGCCCTTCTCCGTAAAAGCCTCTTTTGTTTTTTTCTATGTTTTTATTTTTTTATGATCATTTGTAACTATATAATTGTTATCAATAAACTTTGAGTTTTACATCACTTTTAGTTTCCTTTGCCTTAGAAAGGGTTAGACTGTTTTATTATTGTTTTTAAAGTAACCTTGTCCAATTGCATTTTAGATGGATATTCGGTCACTTAATTTACTATTTTTTGCACCCACATAGCATTATTACTTATGCATTCGTATTGCACAAGTCCTTGTTCTTTATGCATATGTTTTGTACCTGTCATTGTTTATTGAAAGCGTGTATTGTATTAATTTTTGCAATCAAAATCTTACATATCAAATTATTAATATAAATGGATGTAGATTTCAATTAATATTTATAAAATGTTTCAATTAAATTTCGCAATTGATTTAATAAACGGTTTAATATCCAATGAAAACAAAGATGATGAAATAATCAATAACATTCTGCTGTTGATGAAACTTGTGGAGAAGATGGCGAAAGATCTGCAGATTGACTACAACTCTATTCTAAAGTTGTCATCCATTGAATTAAAAAGAAAATCTTTCAAGAAAGTTTTTGAAATGCTATTCGACCATCAAATGAAATGGAGTCGAATTTTAATGGGCTTCTTATATATGAAACATATGCTATTACAATCAGGTTCAGATTTTTAAAAAATACTTTAAATGGTCTATGGAAGCATATTTATATTTGTTTGATGTTCTTAATATTTATTATTATTATTCAGACAATTGAATATAAAGTCATGGGTCGGCGATAATGGTGGCTGGCAAGTGTTAATTAAATTCTCAACCAAATCAAGAAAAACAATGAAAATTATTGAAAAAGTAATGAAAATAATAAAAATAACTATCGGATTCGGTTTTGTGTATATTTTTTATCGTATTTATCGTAAAATTTAATAAACGTTTAAACAATGGTCTAAGTTTAATTGTGTTTTTGAAAAAATGTTTTTATTGTTTTCAAGTGTAATTATAATTTTGTTTGTAACTTTTACAACTTTTTATTAAATAATTATGTATAAAAAACTTTTTTGGTAATATTTTATATAATAATAATGAGGGGGTATGTCTTTGTTTTGAAAAATATATATAATTCATGCTTTTACTCTGATATTATCTCTTTGAACCGCTGTAGAACAAAGACCATGAGTCATACACACACGCGCGACACACTCACATAACCCCTGACTCACACTCTACACGATGAGTTTTCCGTCAGCCAATCAGAACGCTCTTTGTTGAATTTCGATGCTTTTTCAATGCTTTTATTCTATAATTTCCCGTAATCTATCATCATTTTACGAATTTATAGAAAGTTTTTAAACTGAAATTTTATTTATCCTATCATACTTATAAAAACTTGGAATGTGATAAAGCGCTTGAAATATCCTCAAATTTCATATTTTTGTAATTAAAATGCCCATAATAAATTATTGATATTCATAATTTTTGTCTTTACGTGTGTATTTTTATTATATGATTTTTTTGTGCAATAACATTTTAGATACTATGTCTTAAGTTATGTATCAATATAAGGCGGAAAAAATTTTTTAAAACCAACAGAACAATAAATTTTTATATTTTTCATTAAAAACTTATCCAAATTCAGTTCACTTACTACAATACTTGTTAAAGAGGTAAAAAGAATGCTTTCATACAATTAGAATTGTGAATATTTCGTTTAATTTTTAAAAAATCAAAAAAGCATTTTGATATATTATGAACCTTTAACCAATGCTCATTTTCAGTTAATAATTTAAAATAATAGGTAAAAAAATTAGTTTATGGGCGTCTTTTTGAATCGGCCAACTGTGTTCTAAGAGCCGCCCTATACCTATTTTTTATATATATAAATTAATTTTTTTATAACAGACCTTAATTTGTGATGTAGCTGATTGTAATTTATGAATAATGATGTTAATATGAATCCAAAATATGAATTTAGTATGAATTTTTACAATTTAAAGTAGGGTAAGGTTGCTTAAGTCGCACCAGTGCTTAAATCGTACCACTTGAGTTCTGAACGAACTGCGCCGACAACCGTGCATATCACTAAAATGAAATATATCTGAGTCAACCAGATCTTTTAAGTTTCATTTTCTGATATAAAAGTAGTTTGTTATAAATCCTGTTATAAATATTACAAGTTAATTATTGATAAAATTTTGTTACTTATTAAATATAAATTCACAAGGATATATATATGATTGTATGGTCGAAACGAGATTTTATTGATTTTATTCAATGTTTGGTTATGTTTATTTTTAATGTTAACTTGTGCCGTGTCTTAAGTCGTATTCATATGAGATTCCTAAATCGTACTGGTACGAATTAAGAAATTAATTCTTTTTAAACCTATTCTCAACTGACTTTGCTTTAATTTTGTTTTAGCCATCATTATGTCAAAACAGTCAAAACGTGTTCATAATAAATGGAAAAAACAAAATATGGAAGAGGCTTTAACTAAATTATCCGAAGGAGTTGTTGGCTTCAATGAAGCTCATTGACAATATAAAATTCCTAAACCAACATTACGCCGACATTTTAAATGTTTAAATAAGAATGTTAAATTTGGAAGGCCTAAGGATATGACCAAAAATATGGAGGAGTTGGTTGAACACTTTCTCAATTTAGAATCAAGATTTTTTTGGATTACTTCCACCGATCTAAGAAAAGTTGCTTATCAATTGGCAGAAATCTATAAATTACCAAACAGCTTCAATAGAGAAAAAGAAATTGAAAGAAAGAAGAGATACTATAAATTCATGAAAGATAGTCCTAGTTTATCTTTGCATACTCCAGAGGCAACATAAATCGCCAGGGCCAGGGCTTTCAATAAAGAATGTGTACGGATTTTTTTAATAAATACGAATCCATATTAGATGAATACAAATCCACTGCTAACCAAATATACAACGTTGATGAAACAGGATTGTCTACAGTCCATAAACCAATTAAAATAGTTGCTCAGAAAGGTAAAAGCACTTACAAGTGGTGAATGAGGTTTCATCACTACAGATGTATGTTGTATGAATGCTGCAGGTGAATTCATATGGTAATATTTACACTCGAGAGGATGAACGATTGCTTGAAGAAAGGAGCACTACCGGGTAAAGTATTTGGATGCTCTAAAAAGGGATGGATAACATCAGAACTTTTTGTTCAATGGTTCGAACATTTCATAAAGTACACCAAGTTGGAGAAGATTAAATAAGTATTTCTTCTTTTGGATGGACATACTACTCATACAAAACATTTCGAAGCTATATGCCTAGCAAGCGACTATGGTATTATAATGTTATCCTTACCTGTTAACATAATCCACCGTCTCCAATATTTTGACAGATATTTTTTCAAATCTCTGAAAAACGAAGCTTCATCTTCTTGGTTAAGAACAAATCCCGGAAACACAATTAAACAAACTAGTGTGACCAAACTATTGAGAATTGCCTACTCAAAATCAGTTCGAATGTATATTGGTTTGAATGGTTTTAAATTTACCAATATTTGGCCATGTAACAGGCATAAATTTGATGATGATTTTTGTGCTTCTATACCTGTTATTGGAAACTCTTTATGCATTTCTCTATTGGACATCAATAATTAAGAAGAACTTTCTGCAGTTCAGAAAGGAAAATAAGTAAATCCATGTAAAAGAAACGAAAGAGTCTATAAACCAAATAAAAATTTATTTAAATAACATAGCTCATATTACAATAATAACCAAAACAGTGGAACTCTACCTCATCAATCGAAATAAATTTAACACAGAATAAAAGAAATGTAAGAAATGCGACAAATAAAAGAAATGCGGTATTTAATAAAAAAGAATTGGTATTAAAAATAAAAAAAAGAAAAGTAATTGGTTTTTTTTTATTTGTGGAGAAGATCGAGAAGAAAATATGACTAATTGCTTGAAATAAAAAATTAATTTTCATTAATTTTGTTGCTTAATTTAATCCTTAGGTACGACTTAGGCTATATGTGATACGACTTAGGAAACCGGATTCTTTAGTCGTACCGATATAAGTATTTAAATATTTTGTTTATTTTACGTGAAAGCATATAGATTTTTTATTTTCGTTATAATAAATAACTACAATATTAGTACATGTTGTGAATAACACATTTCATTTATGTGACGAATTTTTTCTTAAAGGGTACGGCTTGGGCAACCTTACCCTAAGTTTAATGCATATTTTTCTATTTACCTAGTTAAATTTTTTATATTATAAAACGAAATGAATTTTTTTAATCTCCCCATTATTTATTTAAATAATCTTTTAATTTTTTCGACAACTCAGTTTTAAAATTTAATTCAGTAGAATTTTTGACATTAATTTCAAAAATTTATTAGCTATTTTATTCTCTGAAATGATTACAGAAAGCTGAAGTTTTCATCAAATTTTTACTGTGTTATATTTCTATATTTTATGTATTTTTCTTTGACTTTCTCATTTGTTTTCTTATTCTTTAAAACAAAAATAGCAACACGCGGGTAGCCTTGTTATCTATTAAATAAGTTTTTTCATGTTATAGATAACTTAATTTCACAAAAAAGGGGTGTATTCGTAACTTAGTCTTTAATATTAATAAAATTTTATATAATTTTCTCCATTAATCTATTTTAATTTTAATACTCAAACAATTGAAAAGATATGTAGGAAAATAATCAAATAAATAAAAATATTGATCTTTAGTCGGAAAAGAAATGAACTAATTAACTATAAACTTACATTTTCGATACTTGTAAGTAAATTTTTACCAAAAGAAAAAACATTTAACTCTTTCAAATTGTCCATATTTTCAATGACATTTATCCGATTGCAATATAAGCTCAAATCGGTTAATTTGACCAAATTCTCTAACCCTTCTATCACTTCTATTTTGTTAAAAGATAGATCTATAAGTAACTTTAACATTGTTTTCTAGAAAATTTCCAAAATTTACCTAGCCATTCTAAATGAACTAATCGATCAAGATTTTCAATCTTTTCGATGATGTTGTTGACCAGCTGTAACTTTGTTAAGGATTTAAAAGCCCATAAATTATTAATTTTTAAAATATCTAAATTATTCTCTTAAAAGTTTAAAGGAAAAGTTAAATTTACTTTTAAAATCTAATCGCAAAGAAAGAACAGTAGAGAAAGCTATACCTTCCGTTTTTGCAATCTTTCCTGCTTCATCCTTTGGTCCTTGCTCATAAACAACTTGGGTTAATAGTTTATTGCTAATAATATTCGGCTCAAGTGTGTTATACAAACGTTTCATACCTTTTCTATTCTAAAATCTTCAAAAATGATGTCAAAAACTTACGAATATCAATTAGGACGTCATCGCCGCGATATTTTCTTACCGGATTTACTATAAAGACGTCATATCGGTTATCAAATTATACATAATTACTTGACATTTTTGAGATATTTATTCAAGGGGTAAAATTAATTTGACTTTTAACTTTAATATTTTAGATATTGATTTGATTATAATTTGATAATATTATTAATTGTGTAGTCCAAAGCTATCCATCCTTAACAATTCCAAGGGCCGCATCCATTAAAATAAATACAGAATGCTTATCGAAATGCCTCGAGAGTCCAACCGTTATTTAGATCTGACAGTATTTCCATATTTTCACAACAATAAAAGATATCGGTAATCCGACTATGCGAAATCTAACTTTAATACAACTATTGTTAATCTCAAATTCACATAAACCTAACGCAGGGCTTCTTAAAATACAATATAACAGAAAAAATACAATTTAACAGAAAATGTTTTTAACTTGTAAAATTATTGTTATAAAGATAAAATAACAATTATCGTAGATAAATATATCATAAAATCTTCTAGTCGGAAAGATTGTTTGTACCTGCATTTCTATTAAGAGTATTGTAATAACTTGAATAACATTTACTATGAATTAGAATTAGAAGATGTTATAGGAATTTTAAAAAAATATAAATTTATTTTTCTTTTATATTTGTATGGGGTCGATAAGAAACTCGTAATCATAAATGAGGTCACGAATTACAAAAGTTTAAGAAGCTCTGACCTAAATTATCGAATTGCTGAGAAGTTACTTCAAATTAGACATGATAAATGATGGTCGGGAGTAGATGTAAGTGTAAAATTCACTATTAGCCCATACTAAACGAATATTTATGATTCTCAACATAAGATTCTTTGGAGAATGCGATACTGAAGAGATAACTGATAAATCATTCAAGTAACGTCACCATGAATCGTAAGGGGAAAGGCAATATTGACGTACCCAAAGGTATCACGTAAGTTTAAAGGGTACATCGACCGAATACTTAACGATAAAGTCAACAATTACCTATTAAGAACCCAAAACTGATCATCGAGAGACCCACAGATTAAATTAACAATTCGACTCGTTTCCATCATCATTAACCATTAACATATGTACCAAAAGAAGAAAAACAATAACAATTACCATCCAATCATTGATTAGACATAACATGTCTCGACTTGTGATAAATACGGAAGTTGTTAGTTAGAGTTGTCGAGAGGAAAATCTGGTCGAAACTGTGGGAAATTATAGTAAAATCAAGCGATGCACTATGTAATATAGGAATCGAACTACCTGGAAAAAGTATTCCCTCCTTATGTTCCATTGGTAAGATGGCTGATTTGAACGTCAAGCCGAACTGAGTAGGAAGGAGGAAAAAAGATAATTTGATAACATCATGATCCGCGATCAACTTAAGTGTCATCCAAGTCAACAAGAAAAATGACAATAATCCGGATAAAATGAATTCAAAATAGAGACTCTGGCTGATACTTATTTCATTGATCCAGTAGCTGGCAATAATGGTTGAATCAAATCTCGTCAGAGGGAACGAATAAATTAGATCAACCCAATTTTCGTCCAACCGATTTAAGTCAGAAGGATACTAGGAAAGCAATTAGGCATCTGGAAATAAATTAATCAGATTGAAATTACCAGCTGTCAAGATAATAGGCGAAAAACCAGTGAAACACTATGGGGACAATTATGTATCTAGAATATGAATAATTCCAAATGAACTTATCTACTGCCAAGATAAAAAGTGAGAAAATCAATAAGCATCCCACAAGGAAAATTTATGTCTAAACTAAGAATAAATCGAATTGAACTTATAAGCAAGAAAATCCGAGGATATGTCATCAAGAGATATGTCACAGCAATTCCCTCCTGGCTGGCTGACAGCGCAACCTCCAAGGCGCGGATTTGCGTTTTCTGAGCCTCTTTCAGGGTAACGCGAGTGGCTTCAAGCTCCTGAAAAATCCTTTTTACCCGCTTCGGTTCGAACCATGTGGATTTGAGACTTTGAATTTCCTGAGTGGATTGTATCAATCAACGAGTAAGGTGAATTTTTATTTTGGCAGCGTCTCCTTGACCGTCTCGGCGGGAATCCGTCACTAAACCAACGAAAAAATTAAGCGAGACTTCCATTATATAAGTTGATTTAGATTCTAAGTTCAATACGAATATGACGGCCTAATATAGATCTAATCAGTGGTTCAATCTTGCTGAGTTCGTTCCATGGTCATCCAAACCTTATACTTACTGATCGTTCATGATGTAAATAGTGTCAGTTTAAAGTATTAATTCCACCATTCGTCCCTTATACAAGCATATTTTATAAATCAATCGAAACAACATAAGAAAATTTTACTTCGACAAATATTACGATTATAAGTTGAATAAGACAGAGAATAAAATTAACAATAAAATTTTATTTGAAAATCACTACACATGGATTAGTTCCTTCATTATACTACTGGATTTCGAATCAGGATCTCGCCACATGAGGTCTCCTTCTTAATGAAGCAGCTCCAGGCGTTCCAGCATGACCAGGTGGATTAATTAGTTTGGAATTGCCACTAGAGTCGGGGCTGTCAGAATTTTCAGAGCTGGATCGTCGAACTCATATGAAGCATTGTAGTGCGGGCCATAAACATCCGAGCATGGAATTCTACCTGCTGCTATGTCGTGATTGATTTTGTCTAGTTCCATCTGGGCCATCCGTCGTCAGTGTTGCAGTCGTCTATCTTCCTCGTCCAAGCGGAGTAAATAAAATTCTATATCCTCTGGCAAGCCTCTCTGGCTGGGTTCCATCAGGGCGTTTTTTGATTATGATACCGCGGAGGTCTATGTCTTTTATCAGCCCCAGTCGGGCCCGTCACTTGGTATCTCCTGGCGTGGAGACCTAATATCCATAATCTCACAAGATTTGGCGTCATTGGGCGGCCGCGGTTGAACTGAATTGAATGATCTGCCTTTGTTGCTCTGGCGCCAGTCTTCTTGAGATGGATTGCCCTGTAATTGAAGAGAAATAAAGCAAGGAATAATACTCGTTCGAGGTTCCGAGTGACACTCGTTCTGGTCGACCAAAAAAAGTTTTATTGTACAATACTTTATGATAACCTGTTTCATGATAAGTTATGAAGTAATTGATATCCCTTACTTTCATTTGTTGACAGTTGTGGCGTTAGCTCGAATTTCACTGCGTGCGAATTTGAGCCGCGCACGTTTTCTCTATAGGCTTCTCACATTTTCCGTTCTCGTACTCTGTTTTCCGGCCTTCGATTTGAGTTTTGGGTGTTTGATTTAGCGTCCATATTGATAATATGAAAGTGATTGTTGAGAGGGCTTATATAGTTCGCTTCATTTATTTACTGCGTCACTGACCACGTCATTACTATTGTTATTTTGGATTTGTAATTGTACGTATGTTTATTATTACTTTTGATAACTAGTATTATCATTCTTATCATTATTACCGAAGGCGTTTATTATTTTTTATGGTTACTATTGGTACCATTGTGATTATTAATTTCTTATGATCGACGTTATTCTGATCTTCATTATCTTTACTATCTTTAGTATTACTATTATAGTCTGGGAAAGCTGAAAGAAGTGAAGCCAATGATAAGCGTTATGTCAGACTTCGAAAAAGCAAAGAAAAATGCATGTTCAACAATCTTTTCTAAAACGAGATTATTTGGGTGTTAATTTCATATCAGTCAAAATCTTCGGCTAAAGATTCAGCAGCTCAATCCTCTACAGCATGTTTTAGTGACGAAAATCTTCGAATAAATATTAAAATGCTGCTTGCACTTAGCTTTATTCCTATAACTTCTGTTCTTGCTGCATTTGAAGATTTTACAGTTGTCCAACTCTCATGACACAATTATTAGACAACTGGGAAGATAACTACCATGGCCTGATCACTTAAGAAGGAACAGACGCCTGGAACCGAAGGTTACAATTCATAAATCTAATATAATATATATAATCGTTGACCACCTTTATAAACTGTATAAACAATAAACTATATCAGTTCCTAAAAATGCGTGAACATTTCATTAAGAAATTTCATCACTTTGAAATCAAGAGGGTTGAGGTAGGAGGCGTCTAGGTTGATGATACTGGAAACAACAGTTATGCATTTTTTATTTGGAGATGCAGCACTGGAATGGGTGGAGAAAGGTATACTAAGTCAAAGGAAATTATGTGAGAAATCGAGATCAATCATCTTGTTTGACATAGGCGAGTTGATTATAAATTGATTGTTAGACATTTGAATAGATAGTGGTATGTTTGATGAATGAAAGATTGTTGGTTCTTCGATATCCTGGTTGATATTGTTCGTAAGTTAGATATCATCTAGATCAGTCAATAATGGTGAGTATGAAATTCGAGTTGAGATTTCATTGCTATATAGAAAAAGTATAGGAGGTTGAATTAGGCTATTCGAGTAGAAACTGAAATCATTATTTAAGTTTTCGAGTATTTCAATATTTATTAATTTAATGATTGTGTTGATGATGATCTCCATTCAAGCATTCATTCCATAAGTTTGTCCGAAACGATTCTCTACCCTCATTTGACAAAAAATGCAGTTGTCCAACTAACATCAGCAGATATTCAACAACTTATATAAATAGTAAGAGTGGTTACATCTTTTATGGATAATTCTTGGGGTTTGGGGACGATTCACGAACAAATGTTAAAACATTTAATAAACATAAAAGATAATTTTTCAATCATATTTAAAAAAATATTTAAAATGTAATATCACAACTGTTGGCGAATGGGGTTGGTTTTTATTTATTTTTTCTAGAGTTTTTGTGCATCTACCCCCCTAAACG
The DNA here is from genome assembly GCA_022537955.1 of Schmidtea mediterranea. NCBI lineage: Eukaryota > Metazoa > Platyhelminthes > Tricladida > Dugesiidae > Schmidtea > Schmidtea mediterranea. Next base: position 98,152,191 of record CM039681.1, read on the forward strand.
CCATCACGATATTATTCTATCCCTCCTATGTACCCATGGTGAGTGCCATGTTGGTACTGTACATAGAGGTTGAAAATTCATGAGCAGGTGAGCTCCATTGCTAGAACTACTCCTTATGATATTTTCACTTTCGGGTTCTGGACTGCCGATGGAAGGTCTTACGTCTTTCTCTTTCTATATCCTGGTCCTTACTCGTCTATTCCTACAATTTCCATACTTATTTATCATCTTTACGCGTTATTTATAAATGTATCCTTCAAAAATTCGGGCAGTGTTCCTCCCTTATTTTACGGTAAATGTCCTATTTCATTTGTTTGATCACGGCACCGACTACATTTTTCCTAATTTACATTTATCTTTCCCTATATTAAAATTTGATCACCAATTTCTTGATTCCCGGTATGTTTCCCGTGATTTTAAGTAATTATAACCCTCTGCGATCACTTCAATAAACATTCCTCTCTTCTGTCAGATTAGATCATTCAACTTTTGGAAAAATACTTTCAAATTTACATTCCTAGCCTATCCTATCCTTTCCTATTTGATTTTCTGATTTATTTTCTGACAAAGTTTTAAATTTTCCCTACAAAACTTTATTCCCGCTTAACTAAAGTCGCACTTCCCGAATTTTATTCCGACTCGCTCCGGCCACATTTTCAGCAGCCGCCTCGAGTATACAACGGCGCCCTGCGTAGCGGTCCTGTGCATAATCGCCAGACCCGACTTCGGACGGCCGAGGGGTTCACGAGGCATGACCCACGAGCTCAACTAAGGGTTTTTATCCACTAGCCGGCCCGAGATCCGTCCCATGGACCATCGATTACTATACTTATTATAAATAAGATTTTAGGGGGATTTGTCAGTGGCACCAAAAGATTCCACGACCATCCAGAATAAAATCAAAGTAACAAGACTTCGAAATATATATTTATACAAAAAATAACAGTACTTACAATCCACAGTCATGCAACCAGATTTGAAAAATTGGCATAAATTGGCATACAAAATTTGGTCTAAGAATGATTCACTGCTAGTCTAAAAATGTCTAAAAATTTTCTAGTAGTCACCTGACTGAAAAAATGTCTAAGACAGTCTAAAAATTGTGAAAATGACTGCCGTATATATAGTATTTTTGTGCCTGTGTGCGACCAATGGGCGATTTTTCGCCATTTTTAGGGCTTTTTAATTATTTTATTTATTTCAAAATATTTTTGTAATTTTTTATATATTTTTCTTTATTTTTTGATATATTAATATTTTATTGTTGGATTTTATTTTTATTGTTATTTTCTTAAAATATTATTTTTAAACCCCAATATTTTGTTTTCTGGTCGCCTCTTCTGCCTGTGTTTTTTCTAAACCTTATTTTTCAAGGTTTTGGCAGTTTATTTTATTTTTCGTATGTTTCTTTTTGCATCTGTAGGCATTTTTCCGAATTTTAATTAATTATTTGTTTTATTTAATTTTTGTTATATTTTTAATTTGTTTTAATTAATATGTTTTATTTTATTTTTGGTTTCTTCTTGCGGTGAGTGCTTATGTTACGGCAGCCATATTGACAACTTCAAAACTACATTAATCATTTTGTTCTAACTTTTACAAATTTCAATTTTTTGTTTAAATTGGTTTTGTAATTTTTGTTTTAATTTTGACTCTGAGCCCAACACAACACACGATTATGCCCCCACTTTTGACAAAACATGTATTCCGACGGTAGATACCACAGAAACTTTAGAAATTAGAAACAACTCTTCTCTAAATTCTTATATATTTTAGTTGAATTCAGATTGGTTTTGTTGGGCCAAGACACGATTTTGTTTAAATGAATCGGTAACACGCACTCAAATACAACATGCAGATTTAAAATCAGACCCATAAAATATCAACTAACCATGCTAAAATATGAGAGAAAAAACAATTAAATATAAAATAAAGAAACACAAAAGTAAATTAAAATAATAACAAAGTGTAACAAGATCCGCACGAAATAAACATAGAAATAACATGAGAACATGAAAGTTTGACCGAAATTTGACAATTTACCAAAGAAAAGCGGAAATCCAAAAAATGGAACTAAAATTAAATAATTTGAATTGGAAACAATTCAATTAAAAAATTAAAGATAAAATTGTCAAATTAAATTACAAAAATAATAAAATTAAGATTAGAATATACTAGAAAATCACAAGGTCAAATTTTGTTTTACTACATCAAATTTAACACGCAAGGTTAGGGTCGTACAATAGATAAATAAATCGATTCATTTTCACATAATTTTAATCAGTTTTTTCAAACTTGAAGCAGTTTTAATTAGTGGTTAGAAACTTGAACCAGTTTGACCAGTAATCAGTTTTAGCCAGTAGTAATCAATATTTTTCAATGTGAGTGAAGAAACGTTTGGAAAACTTTCTCCACGTTGCACCCAGACAACCTCATGTGAGCTCTGTTTGAGGTGTAGGCGTGGGGAAAGGTTTGAATGTGAGATGTGAAATCAGATGAATGCCAATTATGATTAAACGATGTATCATACCAATTTTATTCAATAAAAGCTTTTATAAAATGACTCATGTCAAAATTTTTCCGGCCCACAGCCGAAAAATCACCGCAAGACAATAAAATCCACACTCCCCAACCAAACTGTTTAAGTGCGGTGTAAGTCTGCCAATAGTTTGTGCCCGTGAAGGCTACGGCGTGAGGACGCAGCAGCTGGAACGTCAATATTATCCGTTATAGGGGAAATTGGGAAGTGGTGAGGTAGTCTTTTGGCTGCCCCTATGCATTCCATTTCCTGAAAATTCGACCTAAAATAATAAATGACTGTCGGCTAAAATCATCGCACCGAGTAGTCCAGTGAGCACTCGTAATATTCTAACATGAACAGAAAATGATCTTAAGGTCAAATAAAGTGGGAATAACGGGAACGGGTGCTAAAATTCGTTGCTATGATCATTTATTTAATAAATAAACAATAATATAAGTAAAGTTAATAGCTAATATCCTAGAAATAATATGTAAAACTCCGATTAACGAGTGAGCACTAGCATAAGTAAATCGATACCGTAAGGGTAAACTGTCGTAAATAAAGATAGTGTAAGTTTCCAACTCGAAAGTTAAATGAGCGTTAAACTTAGTAAAAATTAACCCTTAATACCGACATAAAATCTGACCCTAAGTAGCGATAGACGAAATTTAATAGTTACAGTATTTCCCCAAACTAGAGTAAGGATCCCAATAATAACGAACCAAACGATCTTACTCCTCGAGGATATTATAGAGAGATTTGTAAACCCAACTTAATTTAGAAATGAATCAACCACAAATTAATTAAGATATAAACGGGAAATCTAGAGGATTTAGTGAAATAGAAATACGACAAATGATTATATTAAAGGTTGACAGTACAGCTAAATAAAAAAAACCCTGAACTCATCTGAAATGGAGAAAATATTGGATAGCAGTGTGATGAGAATCGATACCCACGCATAAAATAGATCACGAACTCCCAAGAATTGGATATAAAAAGTTTGATCCTGATGAGAACTAATATTGGTAGTAATATAAGCTGATTCAACAATAAAGGAACGCACTAAATATCCTCATTTTAACGAAATTTTAACTACTAACTCGGAATTTAAATAAATAACTTTAAAAGACTCTTGCTACGATAAAACGTGCGCTGAAAACTCATATAGGAAGTCCGTCGCCTGTAACGAAACTCATAAAATTAGTTAATGTAACAGTAGATCCTAATAAAGTTAATTTTTGCTTAGTATCAGCTACGCTAAAAATATCCAATAAATAAATAAGAGCAATGGATTTGGATAGTAATAATATTCAACATAATAAAATAAATTCAAACAAAGCGACTAAGATCAGCATTTTGATCCACCACCTTTGTGCATAAACGCGAACTCTTCGCTGACGAAGACACCGCTATTGATAGAGTACCACCTTCCGAGACCCTAAACCGTACCGCCGACGTTAGATATCTGCTGAGTGAACTGTCTATCTGCTTTGAAAGAATACCCCGAGAAAATGGATATTTGTTAAATGAAACACTTTTGGATAGAGAACGACAGTTTTCATCCCTGTCGAATCCACGAACCGCAGTAGTTATAAGCCCCCTGCGAGACCGAACTGACAAAAATGCCACCAACATAATGTCCAAACTGCCGAAAAAATTTTAAATAGGAGTTTAACTGCCACGTAAACAATCTTCCCGGAAAACAAGAAAATCACGGAGAAAATTCCAGTTAGGAAAATAAATAAACCACTACATGAAAAGCACACAGAACAAATTCTCTACACCGCATAGAAACATTATCGACGATTCAACTCAGAAAAATCAATAGTTAGAAAATTAAATGGCTAGGACTTGAATTGTAGGGCACAAAAATAAATCTAGCAATAATTATTATCACTAAATGTCACATCCTCACCCGCATGACGTGGCACTAGTTATAGATATATAAATCCGAACACCACAACAATTGTCATTTATTCGCAATTATGAATTACTCTAATGAACAGCCAAATTATGAACGACCCAATAACAATCGCGGAAACTCTAGCCACGGAGCTCGGAAAGATCAGGAAGGTAAACATTGATCGTTATTGAATTTTTTTTTATGTTTATATGAGGACCGTGTGACTAAGATCAATTGCCAACTGCCCAAGTGCGAACAACCCCTACAACAGAAACGACCAAATTAGTCCTGATAAAGAACGTTATGCACCCGATTAATAAATCTATTTGCTGTGTTTTTATGTCTTTTCTAGAACAAAATAAATATATTCATAAACTCGTCCTGGATTCATACTCATATGACGCAGGATTCGCAAAGTAATTTCGTTATTAATCGTCCCTGAATATTTGCGTGACTAATCCAATTTGAGATAAACATATTCAACGTATGAATCGTCCAGCCGTCACGCACGCCATTACCACGATGGCATTTCACGGATGAGCCTCTTCATTTCTTAAAGCCGAAATTTCATTGAGCTTCAAACAAACTTCATACAAGATCGACCTGTCTTAGTTCGTTTCATGACGAAAAGAGTATAACGAATGGACCAAATAAGTGATATTCTAAAATGACAGCAGGATGAAAAGACAATTAGAACTTAATTTCCCGTGAAGTGTACAAAGTAATGTAAGAATGCCACACATTAAAATAGTGAAATTCGACCAACAACCAACACAAACCGTGTCCAGAGAAAAGAAATTCCATCAAACCGACTTAGATTATCGACCTGGAAACAGCCCAACTACTAAGTGCTAATTAAGTCCAATGCCGTCCGAACATCCATCACCACCTATAACTACCTATTCTACCCCTCCAACGCCACACCTTGACTCCTCGATTTTTCCCCCATCCGCAAATAAAGACTCTAAATGAATGCACATTTAACGTGATTAATTATCGACGAAGTATTGTAATAATTTCTACCCAACTTTTTCAGACAATTCCTGGATTGACGTATCTCGCGTCACGGTGCGATTTCCCGCACATTTTGCCGCCAGATTTTGCCAAGCCATGTGGGACGCGGGGTTCTCAATCTCGCCAGTAAAAGAATTCCACGCGGGAGCTCAACGGGAACATAGAGAAATCGATCTTCCCTATATTGCTATAAAGATGGAACCAGGTCGAAATCCCACCAGAGAGATCCGAGGGCAAGCAGAATACCTACTGGCACGTTTAGAAGAACATCAACGCCAGACCAACAAACAAGTGGTACGAGCTCAGCGTTACCTTGAAAACAAAAATGTCATGAGTAGTTAATCGGCTAAGGTTATTTTAAAATATCTTTAATAGTTATTAGAATGAAATTCAAATAAAAAAATAAGTTTTACCATAATCAGTATTTTTTGTCGGCAAATAAAGTATCCAAATATTAATTAATTCTTTGATCATCAGTGATTTATTAGGATAGAGACGAACTAAAGAATCGTTGATTTTATTATCCTCGGCAATCTACTCGTGGGAAGACGCAAATAGATTGGTACAGCAATTAAACTCCTGATCACTGCCGACGATTTGCGCTAATTGGAAAACACTACTTGAGGACGACCAAAGGTTAAGCTACTTTAAAAATTCCACGCGAACATACCACAACCACGCCAACGATAATCTTAATGGCCTTGTTAGACGAACCGAAACGCCTACGTTTATCCTACAAGACACGATGACACGATTTTTGAACCACTTGTATCCACTAGACGCACACACGACCCGCAACCGAGTAGGTTAGATCGACGAGCCCCAAATCCGAGACTAATCGGTCTGAAAAACAAATGAAGCGCAAATTCTGATTATTGCCTAATGTTTCTTTTCCTTTTAGGAAACTCGTGGATTGATGCATCCCGAGTAATTGCACGATTCACCGCTCAATCGGCTGCCAGATGTTGGCAGGCGATGCGGGACGCGGGATTTTCCATTTCCCCAATGCGAGAGACCAGATCCGGCACGCAACGAGATTCGGACGAAATCGATCTCCCTTATGTGGCGATAAAAAGGGAACCAGGACGCAACCCGGTCAGAGAAATGCGAGGCCAAGCCGAGTTCTTGTTAGCTCGTCTTGAAGAGCACGAGAAGGAGACTAACAAGCAGGTAGAAAAGGCCAGGCAACACCTGAGGCAGATCAATTCAGACATTACGGCGGACAAGATACCCAGCACTGATAGGTAGCCCCCCTATAACGTCTCCTATGAATTGGACGACCCGAAGCTGCGTGAAAGGATCACTGATATCAACGTGGTAATTCCACGACGAATCCTGCCGAGAGACCTGTGGGACGAAGGAAGACTTACAGGAAATCGCCGCGACCACCCCTAGTCACGCGAACCATACGGCCAAAAATGGAATTAGAAATTTTGCATTCTAGTGTAATGACGCATGATTTAAATAAACATCATTTTTTTTATTATTTCAATGGAAACTTAGGGGTGATAAATAAGGGAACATTCTAGTGCGGCTTAGTGACAAACCACATCAATGGATTGATAAACTATTCGCAAACTGTAAACATGACTTTGACTGGAACTTATTATTTTAGAAATGCAGCTGCATCAACACCCCATACTACAACAGGAATTAGACAAGGCTCATGCAACCAATCGGAACTGTAACAGCAACTCCTGCAGTTAACCAGAAAAATTCAGCAAGTCAAGGCGACGTGGATTCAGCCGAAGAAAGTGAAAGCTATATATCAAAAGATGGAGGCGGAGCAAAGGGGGTGGGCCGAAGAACGATAGCTTACCCAGAAGCAGAAGACGCAAATCCGGGGCTTAGAAGTAGCGCTGTCGGCGTGCCAAGAGGGCGCGGCGGTGACATACCCCTTGGTATTTGCCCTAGCGAAACTAGCCTATAGGGATGCGGCAGCTATATCTACGACAACAAGCAAACAAATCAAGCCCCGGCCGGGGAAATCTGAGCTCACTAAGCGTCGAGCGGCTCAAACTAAAGGCGTGTGAGCCCGTTATAGCCATTTCGCTGTGTTGTTTAATAAATATTAATGAATGTTATTTGAGATTTATATGACTTGTATTAATAAGAAGATCCCGAATTAAAATCAGAAGCGCTTACAAGTACGAAATGAAGACATCAGATACATCAGTAAGGGACCAAGGAAAGAAAATCGAACACGTACCTTCTAACGGTGGTGTGTTGGACCCATCTTGAAATCGTGCCAGAGTAGTTCCAGAGTGGCGCTCATTTTTGGCGATCTCAAAACCAATGGTTACATCACCAACGTTGCTTAGCGACGGGTAACTAATGTAGGCAAGGAAATATTTATATCTGGGGTCAAGGTTATTGAACCCATAAACCCCACAGTTGGCATTGTTGGGCCAGAACACATACGGCCTTGAGAAATGTTTAAATGGATCGGTAACACACATGCAAATACAACATGCAAATTTAAATAAACCTATTGAAACACCAATTAAACCCTACTAAATATAAGGAAAAAGAGAATTAAATATAAAATAATAAACATAAAAATAAATTAAAATAATAACAAAACGCACCAAGATCCGCACGATACCAACACAAACGTAACAAAAAAACCCAACAAATTCGACAAAAATTGATAAATTAAGAAAATTTCATAAAAGTGAAACTTAAATCAAAAAATTTGAATTAGTAATAATTCAATAAAAAATTCTAAACGAAAAATTATTAAAATAAATTGAAAAATAATAAAATTAAAGATTAGAATACACTAGAAAATAACAAGGTCGAATTTTGTTTTACTACATCAAAATTAACATGCGAGGTTAGGGACAGAAAATAGGTATAAATACCGATTCATTTTCACATTAAATAACACCGTTTTTCGAAATAGAAACCATTTTTTCAAAACCATTTTTGAATTAAAACTTTGTTTGAAAATCTATATTAAAACTTTAGGTGAGAAATAGTTTTATTTGGAGCTCTCTTTCCACCTCACATCCTCGCAACTTCGTTAGAGCTCTGCTTGGATGTCAGCGTGGGGAGAGATGCATTTTTTATGCTTTTATGATGTTATTTGTCGGACAAGTAATTTTGTATGTTAGTTATTTAATATGTTAATAAATATTTATAATATTTAAAAATTGTTTTTTTTTCATGCATTTAATAATATTAATTAATCTGTCGAAATTTTTCCGGCCCACAGCCAACACATATTGCAAGATAGTAAAATATACATAGTACAGACTCGTGTAAGTGCGTGGAAAATCGCCAATGATATGTACCCGTGAAGACCCAGCGTGCGGAACGCAGGGGTCGTAACGTCAATATTGTTCTATATAGAAGAAACGAGAAATAAGGAAGAGGTCTTTTGGCTGCTTCCTCGTTTCTCCTTTCTGTAAAAATCGACCTAAAATCATATTATACACGGCTCAAAATCATCACACCGAGTAGTCCAGTGGGAACTCATTAAATATAATATAAACACAATGCGCGCCTAAGGCTTATTAAAGGGGAATGGTACGGGGAATAAATTAATTAAACTAAAGTGATTTGTCGATTAAAACAAATTAATTCCTTGATTTAAACTAAAGTAATTTGTCGATTAAATGAATTAATTCCTTGATTAAACGAAAGTAATTTACTGATTAAAATTAAAGTAACAACAAGTAATTCATTGATTAAATTAATATAATTCATTTTATTAAAATTAAAGTGATTATTGAGTAAAAATAAGTAGTTCATTGAATAAATAAATATAAATTCTTTGATTAAAATAACGCAATTCATTGAGTAAAAATAACGTAATTCATTGATTAAAAATAACGTAATTCATTGATTAAAAAATTAAATTAATTGTTGATTAAAGATAAAATAATATAAATTCGTTGATTAATTTGTTGATTAAAGTTAAAATAATGTAAATTCGTTGATCAAAGATAAAATAAAATAAATTAGTTGCTTAAAAAATTAAATTAATACAAATTCATCGATTAAAACTAAATTAATCCGAAATCGTTGTTATAGAGTAAGAACTACCATCGTTGATAAATTAAATTTGAAAATGAATTAAATCGATGGAATTAAATTTTAATTAAAATTAATATGAATTCAAAACAAGACGAAACCAAAATTTACTTAAGAAATTGATGATTGCACCCCATAATTTCAGCCCCATAATCTAAAATCCAAATCAAAGTATGAGAAAATACATTTTCCTGAACCATTTCGTAAAATCATGAGAATTGAAGGAAACGATTGAACGTCATCGAAAAATCATAAAATTTATTCCCTTAAAACCATGAATGCTCCATCATCCGCTAAATAGTAAATAACACCATCGAGAAGTAACAAACGATCATTCCAATAATCGATAGAGAGTAAACCCCGAATTTCTATGACACATTAAATTCGTGCGAAATTAAAAATCATAAATTAGAACACCAACCATTTGCAGAACCCGTTGTAGAATCACCCTCGGCAAACCGAACAGAGATAATTAACAATATCTAAAGAGAATTAATAACATTAAAAACCGAGACATAAGGCATGAAGCTTACCAAATCACGGAATGTCGAATTGTCGACAATCGCCGAAAATTAATGATCAATCATTAACTATTCAATCTACCATGATCGGAAACCGACAAATTCCACAGGATGTATATTCTAAGTGTGAATAGTGTCAATGATATAAATAATCAAAATCGGTTTACCTCTAATAATCAATAATTTCAGCATCCGGAGAATTGACTGAAACGAATCTGATCAGGAAAATTTGCATAATGGAATTTAAATCACATTCGGAGGAGACAACTAAAGAACCAGGAACATGCTTGGAGGGAGAAGGACCGAGAAAATTGGTCGCCGTAAATAGTGGTAACTCATTTTGAATTTTATACTTATCGTCTTTAAATGATTATAATTGCGATGTCTCTTGTTAATCTTATTAAATGTTTTTAATTTTCCTTTTTTCAACCAATGTTAATTTTATTAAACTGTTTAAATCATAAGACACCATTCATAAGACAGTTGGATTCTATTACATAGTGTTATCAACCTGGATGGTTCCATATCGATGTTAACAATATGTCGTTGAATTACGGTTAGCAGGAATAGTCCCTGTAGTTAAAGGTTTATTTGAGGTAAGCGATAGTTGGTATTTGTCTCTTAACATTCACAACCCTGGTTCATAACTTTCAGATTAGAATATTTATTTCAGGAGCTAACTCACAAATGTAGTATCAGATGTATATGGTGAATCAGCGTTAGAATTGGTTCTCTAATATTTTATCTCTAGTTCATATATTTATTACTTACTGATAAACCTATTAAATTAAAACAAGAAATTATTAACATTTAAGGAAAAGATCTAATTAATAAGAGTATTAATGGTATCTACGATAAGACAATATAATATGACATCTTCTTGATCTATAATATATTTAATCACGAAATACATTTTTCAAAACCATAATAATAAAGGAAGAAAAACTATGACGCTAAATACCTGAAATATATTTCAAGGGAATTATTTCCAACATCAATCTATTGTTGGCGAATAGGGTTGGTTTTTATTTATCTTTTCTAGGGTTTTTGTGCATCTACCCCCCTAAACGCCATCACGAGTATTATTCTATCCCTCCTATGTACCCATGGTGAGTGCCATGTTGGTAATGTACATAGAGGTTGAAAATTCATGAGCAGGTGAGCTCCATTGCTAGAACTACTCCTCATGATATTCTCATTTTCGGGTTCTGGACTCCCGATGGAAGGTCTTACGTCTTTCTTTTTCTATATCCTGGTCCTTACTCGTCTATTCTTACAATTTCCGTACTTATTTATCATCTTTACGCGTTATTTATAAATGTATCCTTCAAAAATTCGGGCAGCGTTCCTCCCTTATTTTTAGGTAAATTTCCTATTTCATTTGTTTAATCACGGAATCGACTACATTTTTCCTAATTTACCTTTATCTTTCCCTATATTAGAATTTTGATCAACAATTCCTTAATTCCCGGTGCGTTTCCCATGATTTTAAGTAATTGTAACCCTCTGCGATCACTTCAATAAACATTTCTCTCTTCTGTCAGATTATATCATTCAACCTTTGGAAAACCGCTTTCAAATTTACATTTCTACACTAACCTATTCTTTTCTACTCGATTTTTAATTAATTTTCCGTAATTATTTTAAATTTTCCCTGCAAAACTTTAATCCCACTTAACTATAGTCGCACTTCCCGAATTTTATTTCGACTCGCTCCGGCCACATTTTCAGCAGCCGCCTCGAGTATACAACGGCGCCCTGCGTAGCGGTCCTGTGCACAAAGCCAGAACCGACTGCGAACTGCCGAGGGGTTCACGAGGCATGACCCACGAGCTCAACTAAGGGTTTTCACCCACTAGCCGGCACACGGTCGGTCCCATGAACCATCTATTTAAATACTTATTATAAATAAAATTTTAGGGGGATTTGTCGGTGGCACCAAAAGATTCCACGACCATCCAGAATAAAATCAAAGTAACAAGATTTCGAAATATATATTTACACAAAAAATAACAGTACTTACAATCCACCGTCGTGCAACCAGATTTGAAAAATTGGCATAAATTGGCATACAAAATTCGGTCTAAGAATGATTCACTGCTAGTCTAAAAATGTCTAAAAATTTTTCTAGTAGTCACCTGACTGAAAAAATGACTAAGACAGTCTAAAAATTGTGAAAATGACTGCCGTATATATAGTATTTTTGTGCCTGTGTGCCACCAATGGGCGATTTTCGCCATTTTTAGGGCTTTTTAATTATTTTATTTATTTCAAAATATTTTTGTAATTTTTTATATATTTTTCTTTATTTTTTGATATATTAATATTTTATTGTTGGATTTTATTTTTATTGTTATTTTCTTAAAATATTATTTTTAAACCCCAATATTTTGTTTTCTGGTCGCCTCTTCTGCCTGTGTTTTTTCTAAACCTTATTTTGCAAGGTTTTGGCAGTTTATTCTATTTTTCGTATGTTTCTTTCTGCATCTGTAGGCATTTTCCCGAATTTTAATTAATTATTTGTTTTATTTAATTTTTGTTATATTTTTAATTTGTTTTAATTAATATGTTTTTATTTTGTTTTTGATATCTTCTTGCGGTGAGTGCTTATGTTACAGTAGCCATATTGACAATTTCCAAACGACATTAATTATTTTGTTTTAACTTATACAATTTTCACCTTTTTGTTTAAATTGGTTTTGTAATTTTTGTTTTAATTTTGGCTCTAAGTCCAACAAACCACTCCCGGGGCCGTTTAAATTGCGCCCCTCAATTTGTCATCAACACATTCTCATTCCATTAACAATACTTTTATACAACACAAGAAAAAGGTTATACAGATGAAATGTCAATTTACAAGTTATAAGCAGACATCACTTAAGGTGATGGGATGTTTATACATAAATCAATACTATTAGTGAGTTTTTATTTACACACACAAGATGAAGTTCGTTAGAATCAGTAGAATCGCGTTGTGATTAGTGTCTGTGACTTGGGGTCTGGAACGTTGTCTTGGTTGATTGGTTTAGGTTGAGATTCGATGAGCTGGAGTTGATTGATTGTTGCAGAATTATTTTGATATTGAGGATTCTGGTTGGTAGGCTTTACGAAGCAAATTGTTTGATTGTTTCGATTTCTTCTTCTTGGGTGTTGATTGATATGGGATCTTCTGTAAGATTTTGCGATCTGGGTGAAATTACTGCGATTGGAATTGATCGATTATTATTGAGTTATTTTGGTATTGCGGATTCGGGTTGATGGGTTTTTTCGAAACGAATAGTTTGATTGTTTTGTTCTCTTCTTCTCCGATGTCGATTAATTTGAGATTTTGATAGGATTTCGCGGTCTGGATGATTTTGCAGATTATTGCAAGGATGAGGACAACGATTTAGACGATTCCCAAACAGAGTATGGTAATTTCGAATTTATTTGGTTTCGGATTTTCAGGGGTTGGGTGAGATGGCGGTATTGATATTTGCGAGAGGGCGTTTTCGAGAAGATAGAGTTGGTTCATTTTCTGATAGGTGTGGATTGGGGTTTTTGCATAAGGATTTTTCGGATAAGATATTCTTTGGTTGTGATGACTTCTGACTTGCTTGTTTGGATTGAGTAGAGGGCTTCTTGGATTTTCTAAAGGTTCGAATTTATTTGGTTTCGGATTTTCAGGAGTTAGGTGAGATGACGGTATTGATATTTGTGAGAGGGTGTTTTCGAGTTGTGAGAGTTGATTGATTTTCTGTAACAGATGTAGATTGAGATTTTTACATGAGGGTTTTCGGAGAAGATAATTTTGCATTCGGGTGAGCTCTGATTTGATTGTTTTAATTGAGTAGAGGGCTTCTTGGTTTTTCTGAGGGTTTGGGTTTGATTTGTTGATGAAGATTACGATTAAGAATGCACAGATTGGTGGGTGTAAGTTCATTTTTCTATTTACAGAGTTTTCATCTTTTGTTTATTTACACTTGTACACACTTTTGTTTTCGCATTATTTTACTCTGGGTTTGGTCTCGTCTCGATTATTTGGGGTTGGGTTATTCCTCAGCATCAACTCCGCTCTCATTAATCGATTTGTCATTTCAAGTATCGTGGTAATATACTTTTCCTTTTCTTCCAATATTATTCTCAACTCTCTATTATTCTTGGTTAACACTCATGCTTGTTCATTTAATTTTTGCATCTTGTTATTTTGCCTTATTGCATATTTTTCGAGTCCTTGATAAGCTCGGTTCAATTTTGTTTTTAATTCTCTGATACTTTCTTTGAATTCTATTAGTTTCTGTTCTTCCAGTACATATCTTGCCCATTTAACTACTAATTCGTCCACTTTTTCTTCCAATCCTTTACACACTTCCATTTGTTGTCTGAGCAATTCGTTTTCCTCTTCTACATTTTTTTTGTTTATTCAGAATGAGACATTCCTCTTTTAACGTTTTAATAAATTTTCTAGACTGAACCACTGCTTTGTAATACTGTCTATTTCCCGGGGTTGGTGTTACATTGATATCTCATCTTTTCTATCATCTCTTCTTGTTCGTTATTTTTTTTTTGTTTCCGCTGATTCCTCGATTTTACCTTCCATAGGTATTGAAAATTCGTTCTCTACTTCAATTTTGATGAGTTTGATAAAGGTCTCGCCGGACTCTACTTCTATGGTTGTTGGTTCTATCTGACTATTCATATTTCTACCATTTTTATGTTCATGATTTTTGTTATTTTTATTATCGTTTTGATTTTCTGGTTTTTTTTTTTTTTTGAATTTTATCTTTCTATGAGTTTTTATACATTTTTCTGGTTTTTATATATTTTTTGATTATATATATATATATATATATATATATATATATATATATTTGTTTTTTCGTTTTCATTTTTCTCGCGATTCTTGTGTGGTAGCCATTTCTCCATCCAACATATAAGATAGTTAGTTTACTTCTTCTATGAGATCCTCAACTTCCTTTTCTAGCATAGTAATATTTTCATGGGCCTTGAGCTTTTCGACATCACTTTCCAAGTTTCTCACTTTCGTCTCAAGTGCCTCCTTCTTATTTTCCCATTGTGTATTTTGCCTTTTTCACACTTTCTCAATTTGTCTCTTTTCTCACACATGTCCTTATATCCTATCACATCTCGTTCATCATGTTCTGAGCGCGACTGCTCTATTTCCACTCACAGTTGATTTGGTTCCTTTAATCTTGATAGTTTTCTAGATGTTCTTTGCGCCACTGTTATCTCGTTTTCTCGAATTGCTAAGATCGATTTTGAATCCTCTTCTCTCTATTCAGTTATCTTTAATTGCTTTTGCATCTCATTGATAATCTTCATCTGGTCTTGTTCCCACATTTTCCAAACATCCAGAGGTGTCCACTTTTGCGGCAATTCCTTCAGCTCTCTTGCGGTTTCCTGGTATTTTCTCTTCCAGGTTCTTGCTTGTTTCCTTAGCCCTTCTATGGCTCTTCCACTTTGTCCCGTTACTTTGGATCATTGAGTTATTTGTGCGATTTGCTCTCTTTTTGTGTTTACTAGTTCTTCTCTCACTCTTATTTGTACGTTTCTCACTTGCTCCACTTGGGTTTCGAGTTTCTCTCTCTTCTTGTTTGCTTGTTTCTCTCGGTATTCGTAGAATGCAGCTTCCGCTACTTGTCCAAGGTGTTTGATTCTCATCGTTCCTAATTCGTCTATCTTTTTGATCAATCTTTCGCTTTACTCATATACTTCGTTTTCTAACTGCCCGTTGTTTTGGTTTTGCAATTCTGACATTACTTGTTCGTTCTTTTCTTTGGTTTTCTTTTCTCACCACTCGGCTTGCCATTTATAGTTTTCCGTTTCCGCTTTTTTATACTGTTGACGTTTGTTGCAAAATGTACCTTTTCTTTGCTGCTCCGACATCGTTTTCCGTTTTACTTTCTATCATTTCCTTCATTTTTGCCATGTCTTTCTCGTATATTTTTTGCAATTCGCTCTATCGTGAAGTTTAATTGTTTGATGGTTGTATATGTTCTTGGTTCGTTCTATCAACTGTTTCATCATCACTTTATGTCTTCCCATCTCGGATTTTATTCGATTTATTTTTTCGGCGGCATCGTTTTTAATCAACATTGCTCTATTTACCTCGTTGTTCATTAGTTTCATAATAATTACCGTCGGAGTATCAACTTGCACTTCAATTATCATTTGTTCAGTATTCATTTTCTACAATCAGATTATTTTTTCTTTTGCGGTGTTCATCGTTTTAATTTTACGCAGTACAGATTTTATAATATTTATGGGTCATACTTTTACGATATATACATATATGTATTTATAATCAATTTACATTCTCGACGTACTCAATCTGATATCCCCCGGCTCCCGTCTTTTACACCGATACATTTACTAACAACACATTGTCTTTCACATAATTCCACATAATGCTTCATCATTCTGGGAGATTCGGTGGCTATTGTAACAGTTCTTCTTTCAAAATTTTTGTTTTACATCTCATTTTTACCATTGAGCATTCTGTTCTCTTTCGGCTGCATCTTTCCAATTGCTATTTTAGCTCTACTTCTTCTATTACCCACATCGACTTGGACATATTCATCTGAATTTGCAACCGACCTTTTCCTCCTCTATATTCACATGTTTTTGTTGTATTTGTTTCTACATTTCGGTCATTTAAGTGTTCACCTTTTATTCTCCCTCCTTCACAGACACTTTTCTCACCTTTTGTTACTGGTTTTTGACATCTTTCACATGGTTTTCTTTTATAATTACATTTGTCCATATAGTCATTTGTGTCTTTGATTGTCCCTTTTCACTTGCACGGTTCGTTTTGGCATTTTATTCTCATGGATAATATTTCTTTGGTGGTTGCTCGGTTTTCTTGAGTTTCTTTAAGGGATTCTATTTTAGTACCTCCATAGTCAGGACCTCTCTTTGAACGGCTCTTTTAGTAACTTCGTACATAATCAGCATCAAAATCTTGGTTCTAGTTTTATTTGTGATTGTTTCCTGGTTATTTTGATAATTTCGTTGATTTCCGTCATGCCTTTTGTTGAATTCATCTTCTACCATATTTTTCTTTGTATTTTTTTTTATATATCGAATTTTACATATATTTGATTTTGAATTTTTTTTCTACATTTCTACAGTTAATCTTCTACACAAGTCATTTTCTTTAACGCTACTAGACGAGTCTGGTTCTTGTGTTTCTTCTACTTGATTCGGCAGACAATCTGTCCATTCCTCTTGCTGATCTACTTCTACCGGTTGCGTTTGCCTTTGCAGTTCGTTTCTTTGTCACTGATTCTGTGTTTTCAGCGTTCTAATTTGTCTTCCCATTCTAATAATTCTTCTTGTCGTTCTTCAATGTTCGACGCATGATAATAATTCGTATTTTACAGCATCATTTGGCTGCCAGCTCATTGTTTTGTACTGGGTTTACTGTACCCGTTGACGAAATTCTATGCCGTTTCCACATCTCCGTGAACGTTTACGCCTTCCTGATAGTTTTGATTCATTTATCTTGATTTTTATACTCACTATTCACTTTCTCATCTAATTTTAAACGTTAACAAAATATTTGGAGGGGTTATATACTATACATAACGCTTTATAATACTTTTATACATATATTTTATACATTATATACACTCATATTCCCTTTATCTATGTTCGTTATAATTTAGATGAGGTTCTGACTTTCTGAACCGCCTCATTACACCGCTTTTGTTTTCTCAGTTCATTTTCCTGTTTGATCGTTTCCATTTTTGTTGATTCGTCTGTTTCACTTTTTGTCGTTGAGTTGAGTTTTTTCTGTTTTCTACGATTAATTATATTTTTATCATCATCCTGTTCGTTAAATACGGAATATTTTGTTTTTGAAGTTAGGTTATTTGTTTTATTTCGATGATCCTTTATGGGTTCGCAGAAATGATATTATAATACTTTGCTTTTGATGACATTTCTCTCATACATAGTCGCTTCCATATTACGATAGGTTATTCATCTCGTTCACTTCTTGCTATGCATATTTGATTTATTGTCTGACCGTTGATATTTGTTATATTCATTTGCTATATTTATTCGTATACTTTCTCTTTCTCTCTTATTGATTGTTACTCGCTGTTGAGCTAAGGTTAATCTCCAAGTTGTTGGTATCATTGGTAACGTCGTAATATTATTTTTCAAATTTATTTCTATTTACGGTAGGCATACAGTGCGTTTTCCATATTTCGTCTTTTTGATTTTGTTTTAGTTGTTTCTATTGTTTTTATTGTTGTTACAACCGTTAGTTTTCTTTTCCTTGCCATTTCCTTTCTTTTCGTTGTTTCCTTTTCGTCTTTGTTTTATTGTTGATTGTCATTGTCTTCATCGTTAGGCGTATCTTCCTCGGTCTTCGCAAAAATGTCGTCCTCGACATTGATTTTTCTTATCATATTTTTACATGTTTTTAACATTCTACCTCCGGTTAGAACTGCTTCTTCCATTTTTTTTTTTTTTTTTAGAAACTACATATTTATTGATACTTAGTAATATTTACATTAGAGTCTAAATATACACCTATTTTTGTTTTGCTACTTTGATTTTATCCACTTATACATCAAATTCTACATATACATCGATACTACTTTTAATTATATACATATCTTTTTGACTTCTTTATCTACACTTCGCTATTTATCTCCATTTTATTCTCTATATTACTTTTAATCTTCCTCATCTCTGCCAATTCAGTACATCTAATCAATATCTCATGTTTATCTTGCTCTTCCTTCATTTCGTTTATTTTTAATTCTGCTAACATTATCTCTTCTTTTAGTCTGAGTACTGTTGTCATTAGTGTTTCACTCTCTCTTGATTTTTTTTCTGCTACTTGCTTCCACATTATAATTTTTTCATCCTGTTTAGTTACTTTTACAATCAATTCCCTTATTATCCTAATTTGTTCGGTACATTGTCTTTTCAATACTGGGTATGAGTTTATATCTAGTTGTTTGTTTGGTTTGTTCTTTTTCTCTTCTTTATTCGTATATTGTTGTCTTGTTGTTACCGTTGGTTGATACTTCCTTATCTCTGACTGATACATTCTTCTCTTTACATACATTTGATTGCTCTGTTCTCCATTATTTCTCTGGAGTTGATTTTCCAATTTATCTTTCATATTTGGGCAGCGTTTAAAAGTTTTATATCCTTGTTTGAATTTTCCTTCACTCCTTCTGTCTTTCCCGGTTCGGTTTATTCTTCTGATTTCAGTAGTTTCGTTTATTTGTTTTGTATAATCTTCGTTGGTTTTCGTTTTCTTTTCATTTTCCTCGTTTATTAGTGATTTACAGTTCTTTTGAAACATTGTATTTCCGAATTGATTTCTTGTTTCGATATTTCTATTTACATCACTTCCCCTTGCCGGTTCATTGTGATCCTCATTATTCAAATTCACGTTTTCCATTCTTTCGATTATTTCGCTTTCAATCCTTATTTGTGGAATTCTTTGTACGCTTGGTTCCTTTTTTGTAATTGCTCGCATCATATTGATTCTTAATACCCCATTTATTCGATTTTCCCACATTTCGTTAATCTTTTTTACTTGGCTATCATTGGTCGTTAATTTTATTATGTCAGCTTTCAACAACTCCTCTTTCCTTCTTCTCCAACGTTCCTCTTCTATATATGCTTGAAATGTTCCCATCTCACTATACCGTTTTTCTGCTTCTAATGCTTCGGTGATCTTCAACGTGTTCCAGTCTTGCTGATGTTTTATTGGATCACATTTTATCTGTTGTTTCGTTGGTATATCTTTTAGTACATTTGTTTCTGATTGTTGATTTATTTCCGTGTGTGGTTGGTCAACGGCCAAATAGCTACACATTCTTGCACGCATGTTTATCCCATTTTGCATCTCGGTTGACTTGCTCTCTGGCGTTTCGGTGTTGTTATTTTGATCATGATTTCTTCTTGTTCGATATGCAGCTTGGAGGTGATTCTCTTGCCAACATTGGAAACTTATTTTGGGTATTCTACATCTTGTTGCGGTATGTCCTAATTTTCCACAATTCCAACATTCTATTTGCGCATGATATTTACTAGATCTGTGACCTGATCTTTGGTAGTAATCACAATATTTCTCAGACTTCTCGGTATTCATCGTCGTTTACGATGCTTGTCTTGCTGCTTTATTTCTTGATTGACTTGGTTGTTGTTGCTACTGGATTATTGACTTGCTTGTTATCGATACTGGATTGTTGGCTTGGTTGTTGTCGATACGGGGTTAATCTCTTTGTTACTATTGATACTAGATTATTGACTTGGTTGCTATCGATACTGATTTGTTGGCTTGGTTTTTGTCGTTACTAAATTGTTGTCTTGTTTGATTGATTTACCTGAATAGAAAAATATCACCTCTCCACTGTTTATTAAACATTTATGAATCGTACATTACAATGATTACATAACATAGCATTTTACTTTTCGTTTACCTTGCGTTGTTAATTTTTAATTCCAACCAACGGTATTTATTTTATAATTGAGTTTAAACATCTTTTATTTCATCTAGATTTTCTTTACTCATTTGTCCTTTTTATCAATGTTAACTTATCCTCGTTTCTCAGGATTCCCATAATGTCCGTTTCTCCCAATTATCTCGGTTATATTACTCGTACTTACGATAATTCATATTCCTCGGGCTTCTTCACATTTTTTACTATAATTCCCGTCAGTATTCTTTATCTCTTTGATTTTGTTTTGCGTCAATTTTTAATTATCTATGTGAGTAGTACCAATTATCTATATAGTCGTAATAAGTATTTATTTTTAACAATTCGTTCGACCACGTCGTTTTCCAAGTTCTAATACCCACCGTATTTTATTTTCATTCATTTTGCGTTTCGCATTCCCTTTTTATTTATCCTTAATTCATTCTTATTCTTCCCCCTTTCTCATTTATCTTTCATCGTTTTATCTATCTCACTTTGTTTTAACCTCATCTGGTTTATCCCAATTTAATCTTTTGTCTTATTATTTCGTTTTCTTATTCTATATTTCCCGTTTTTCGTTATTTCTTGTCAATAATTATCATCATTTACATCGTTTTCCGCTTTCCTACTCTTTTATCTTTAACATCGTTATCTGATATAGCTTTTACACAATATATTCAATTCCTCATGCACGGGTATTTTTTTATTCTTTATTTCAATAATTTTTTCGATTTCTTCACCCAATTTTCCTTTAATGATCTTCTTTATTTGAGGATTACGTTCTTTAACCTATGCTTCGTTATTTCGTTGAGACCTATGCTCCTTTAGTATGATTTGAAACTCTGCTCATTTACATGATCGGACTATGTCCTCTTAATATGGATTGAGATAGTGTTAACTTGATACGACGGGACCGTGTTCTATTAATGCGAAGTCAGACTATGCTGAAGTAATGCGAATGGACTAATGTTCTGTAATACGAAGTCAGTCTCAGCCGAAGTAATGCTGATGAATCAATGTCCTGTAATGCGAAGTCAGTCTCAGCTGAAGTAATGCAAATGAACCAATGTTCTGTAGTACGGAGTCAGTCTGAGCTGAAGTAATGCGAATGGACCGAGTTTTGTAATACGAAGTCGGTCTGAGCTGAAGTAATGCGAATGAACTAATGTTCTGTAATACGAAGTCAGTCTCAGCCGAAGTAATGCTAATGAATCAATGTCCTGTAATGCGAAGTCAGTCTCAGCTGAAGTAATGCGAATGAACCAATGTTCTGTAGTACGGAGTCAGTCTGAGCTGAAGTAATGCGAATGGACAGAGTTTTGTAATACGAAGTCGGTCTGAGCTGAAGTAATGCGAATGGACTAAGTTCTGTTGTTAGCACACGTTTCGTTAATCCAAGTTGAGATCAGGTTCCGTTAATACCTGTCTCTCACATTCGACTTGGCCATTATTACGATTAAGATTCGTCTCCTTAATACGGATCGATAATCATCGGTTTGTTAATACATTTTCCTGCCGGCTTCGTGATCGTTCTGTTCTTTCAAGTTTTATCTATCCTTCATTCGAGCTCGTTAATCATTTCTTCGTTGTTGTCCTTTCTTATTTTCTTTGTTTATTCTTTTGGTTATTCTTTACACGCGCGCTTTTCATTCTGCCTCCTCGAGAATTCTTCGCCTACCCCCCAAATTTGAAATACAAAAACGGCTTCATTGATCCACTACTGCAACGGCAAGGTGATCAGCCTTACCACAGTAGCTTCTCAACTTGGCAAATCTATCCGGAAGGTCGTTCTATACTTCTCCTCTGGGTGATCGGTTATCCCCTCCCGATTTGGCTTCAGACGTACTACCCGAGGGTAGCTCAAAGGTATTTTACCCCTTTTTTGAACTTTATTCTGGATGATCGGGACACTTTCATTTTTTAACTTTCTCCATTCGTCACTTTTCCATTTTTCCATATAAATATTCATATTTTATATATAGAGATATAGGCGCAGGAAGGGTCAACTGCTAGACTTTTATTAATTCAACTTCATTTAATCATAATACTCGACTGCTTTTTAGTCAATGTTATTTTTACAAAGTACACAAGTTTTCATTGTCTCCGAACATTGTCGACAGTATTGAAGTGACCACAGGGGGGCGTAAACACTTGTATTCTCACTTTATTTGACTAATGCAACATTCGTTAGTGTTTTCTACTTTATGAATCTCATTTTTAACCACGTTTGATATTTGTTTGACTTATAGTTCTATCGCGTGATATTGCATATTTAGGTCGGCTTTGTTTACTATTTCTCTGTACCCTTGATATTTGGTCTACGTTCTCACTGATTGTCTTTTCACATACCTCCTCTTTTCAATATTTTCCGATTTTAATTTATGATTTTTTGATATTATTAATTATCCGTTATTATAACATTCAAATATGTTATTCCCCGTTCAATTTCTCAAACTTGCTATTAATTATGGTTAGTATTCTTATTTCACCCTTTTCGATATTAATTAATTAATTTACTTATTAATTTATTAATTGTTGGTCTATTACTGGTATTGCTTTTTAGCCTCTGCATTGGTCAACCTCCTTCGACACGTTCTTGCCATTTTGGTGTTATTCATTATCTTATTAGTTTCATTTTAATGCTCCCTCCTTGATGTATATCTATTTTATTTTGTAATTTTGTTGTTTTCTACTGTCACTGAATGTTAATTTATTTTACTTTAGTTTACATTTTACCGAGTATTTTCAAAGTTAATGTTGGTGCTTTTCGCTATTTTTCAGCATCAGTTTTCTTTTTACATTTGCCACTATTAGTTGTTATCCTATTTACTTTCACGATATTTATTATTTTGTAAATAATTCAACGCTTTTTATTCATTCTCTTTTTATTTCGTTTGTCGATATTCAATTTCCTTCTGATTCAATCTCATTATATAAATGTGTTGCCATTCTTTATTTTCTATATTCATTTGTTATATTATTCACTGTTCTCGTTCCTCAATTATTCAATGTTATTTGTGTTTATTGTTTGGGTACTTCGACTTTCGATATTTTGTCGCAATTCACTGCCATTACCCTTCATTTCACTGCTTTGCTCTGTCATCTTTATATTCCCTCACTGACACTTTTATTGTCTTGTATTTTATTTTATCATTTTACTTTGTACCTTCACTATTGTAATTTACTTTTGACTTTTATGCTGTTCGTTACATATTTTAACAATATCAGTTTGAATACCGACCAATATCTTCCTTATTGTGTGTATCAGGTATTATTCGTTGTTTTAGATTTTATTTTTCGACTATTTTCTGTTATCCCCATGTTATAATTTATTCATGATGTTTTTAATTGTTTCCATGGCTTTGATCTTCCATTTGCTAGTTCCGTGTAACTTTCAATTTATTGACATTGTCTCTGCATTCATTCAACTGTTTTGCGCTCTTCAATTCTTTCTCTTTACTGCGTTTGATTTTATTCGCTTTAATTTTTATTTGTCCTTCATTCATGTTTTATTCCTTTTTACTCATATATAAGTCTTTCGTAATGCGATTAATTACCGTTTTTGGGTTGTAGTTTACAATTGTATGTCTTAAATGGCGTTAATGTTCTCATTCAACTGTTATTCGTTGTCTCTGTATTTTTCTTTTGGTATGATTAGTGGTTTTACACCTTTTATTTTTCGATTTTTTGTTTTCTATTATCGCCATTTATTTATCGATGATATTATTCGATATTTATTCATTTTGTATTTTTCGTTACTCAACTTTCGGGTTATGAAGTTATTCGTTGCATCTTATTTTTTACACATCATTATTGACTCTATTCATTCTCTTTCATTTCATTTTGATATTTCTATTTCTACTGTTGTTGAAGTTCATTTTTCTGTGATATTTTTCGCTGTCTTTCTATTCCGTCATCCGTTTACTCCTAATACTATTTTCCTCTATTTATCGTTTTTATTGCTATTATTTTCACGTCAGTTTAATTCTTATTGTTATAGTTGTCTTTTTATATATTTTTGTCTGCTACTTTAATTTTTTGTTTAAACCCAATCATTCCACATTCTCACTCCATATTTTTACTTCATCAAACTCCATACCAATCAATCATCATATTTTATATACATTCATCATACCATGCTTCTACCTCATCATTCCTAATTTTCATCAATCATTCAGTTTACCTATCCATGCTTTATTACTTTATACATATTTGCGTGCAATGTAATAATTTTATCATACAACAAAAGCTCAAAAATAAATTTTAATACAGTTATTATTATCATTATTACTATCTCTATCATTATGATTATTATCACTATTATTACCATCATTACTATTATAATAATTATTATTATTATTATTATTATTGTTATCATTACCAGTATTATCATCACTATCATTAACATCATTACCATTATAATTATTATTATTATCATTATCATTATTATTATTATTATTATTATTATTACTATTATTATTATTATTATTATTATTATTATTATTATTATTACCATTAACATTATTACAATTATTACTACTACTATTATTATTATTATTATTATTATTATTATTATTATTATTATTATTATTATTATTATTATTATTATTGTTATTATTATTCCAATTTTTAATTATCGATACTTTTACCACTTTGTTACTTTTATTAACATTTTTATTCAATTTTTTTTAAGAGTTGCCTGTAATACTATTATTGTAGCGTTTTGTTCGGTCGTCCCCTATCGATTTTTAAAATGTCGTCCCGACATATTTATTCTAATGATTTAACTTTTGGTATTTTGCCATTCTTGCAATTTCTTTCCAGGTTCATGTTATCCTTATTTCGATCCTATCGGCATAGTTTTTACTCGACTATTGGCTGCGGGTTCATTGCTAAAATTCTCTGTAATTTTTAAGTTTCACTTGATTTTTGACTTTCCAATTGACATTAGTTTCATCCCGGCTGAGCCCCCAAAAATCATGTTGGCGAATAGGGTTGGTTTTTATTTATTTTTTCTAGGGTTTTTGTGCATCTACCCCCTAAACGCCATCACGATTATTATTCTGTCCCTCCTATGTACCCATGGTGAGTGCCATGTTGGTAATGTACATAGAGGTTGAAAATTCATGAGCAGGTGAGCTCCATTGCTAGAACTACTCCTCATGATATTCTCATTTTCGGGTTCTGGACTCCCGATGGAAGGTCTTACGTCTTTCTTTTTCTATATCCTGGTCCTTACTCGTCTATTCTTACAATTTCCGTACTTATTTATCATCTTTACGCGTTATTTATAAATGTATCCTTCAAAAATTCGGGCAGCGTTCCTCCCTTATTTTTAGGTAAATTTCCTATTTCATTTGTTTAATCACGGAATCGACTACATTTTTCCTAATTTACCTTTATCTTTCCCTATATTAGAATTTTGATCAACAATTCCTTAATTCCCGGTGCGTTTCCCATGATTTTAAGTAATTATAACCCTCTGCGATCACTTCAATAAACATTTCTCTCTTCTGTCAGATTATATCATTCAACCTTTGGAAAACCGCTTTCAAATTTACATTTCTACACTAACCTATTCTTTTCTACTCGATTTTTAATTAATTTTCCGTAATTATTTTAAATTTTCCCTGCAAAACTTTAATCCCACTTAACTATAGTCGCACTTCCCGAATTTTATTTCGACTCGCTCCGGCCACATTTTCAGCAGCCGCCTCGAGTATACAACGGCGCCCTGCGTAGCGGTCCTGTGCACAAAGCCAGAACCGACTGCGAACTGCCGAGGGGTTCACGAGGCATGACCCACGAGCTCAACTAAGGGTTTTCACCCACTAGCCGGCACACGGTCGGTCCCATGAACCATCTATTTAAATACTTATTATAAATAAAATTTTAGGGGGATTTGTCGGTGGCACCAAAAGATTCCACGACCGTCCAGAATAAAATCAAAGTAACAAGACTTCGAAATATATATTTACACAAAAAATAACAGTACTTACAATCCACCGTCATGCAACCAGATTTGAAAAATTGGCATAAATTGGCATACAAAATTCGGTCTAAGAATGATTCACTGCTAGTCTAAAAATGTCTAAAAATTTTTCTAGTAGTCACCTGACTGAAAAAATGCCTAAGACAGTCTAAAAATTGTGAAAATGACTGCCGTATATATAGTATTTTTGTGCCTGTGTGCGACCAATGGGCGATTTTCGCCATTTTTAGGGCTTTTTAATTATTTTATTTATTTCAAAATATTTTTGTAATTTTTTATATATTTTTCTTTATTTTTTGATATATTAATATTTTATTGTTGGATTTTATTTTTATTATTATTTTCTTAAAATATTATTTTTAAACCCCAATATTTTGTTTTCTGGTCGCCTCTTCTGCCTGTGTTTTTTCTAAACCTTATTTTGCAAGGTTTTGGCAGTTTATTCTATTTTTCGTATGTTTCTTTCTGCATCTGTAGGCATTTTCCCGAATTTTAATTAATTATTTGTTTTATTTAATTTTTGTTATATTTTTAATTTGTTTTAATTAATATGTTTTTATTTTATTTTTGATATCTTCTTGCGGTGAGTGCTTATGTTACAGTAGCCATATTGACAATTTCCAAACGACATTAATTATTTTGTTTTAACTTATACAATTTTCACCTTTTTGTTTAAATTGGTTTTGTAATTTTTGTTTTAATTTTGGCTCTAAGCCCAACACTATAATCATAATTCGTGTCAAGCACTATTTACCGAAACTACAAGTTAAATAACCTCGATAAACGCATTGCTGAGGCTTTTCCGTAGGTGGATACCCCATTGACAATATTTAATTTTAGCTCTCAATTCCACACTTTCCCTCGCAGATCGCTGGAGATGGGCTTGGGCCCAACACCGCCAAGAACGATGTCCGGATTTCCCGCCGTCGAAATTCCTCGACCGGGATAATCTGGGAGTATGCACGTCTACTCAATGGAGCCCGTCGGAAGAAATACATCAGCAGGCCCGACAGCAATTGGAAGACCTGATGTCACAACAACGAGACTTGAATTCGCAGGTGGCCCGGGCTCGCCAGCATTTGGCAAATGTAGAAGAAGATTTGCTGGCGGGTCGGATCGCCAACTCGTACTGGCACCCCCAACAGACCTCACCAAGCAACGCGGCCTAGACCCGCAATACTAAAAGGCCGACGATGGCCATTTCCGGCTTCACACCTGAAGAATGGGTGGCGAGCCAATTCCCCTAACAGCTGTTACGATCCTATTTGTTTTAAATCAATCTTAGTGATTTGTGATTGCTTGCTATATCAACATTAAAAATAAAATTTGTAAACTTGTCGTTAGTGGTTTTGCCAGATAAAATTCTTCTTCTTACTACATGAATTTTGTTTAAATTAACACTAATATGATGTGATTATACCCGTATTATGAATTTCTATACTTAATTTCGTTTGTATTAGCTGTGGATCCGACTCAATTATTACAACAGGAACTATCCCGAGCACAGCAGAACAATCAATCACTCTATGGACAAATCATACAGCTTACCAGGGAGGTCCAGCAAGTGAAATCTACCTGGGTGGACCCAGCCAGGCTAAAATCCATCTACCAACGCCTAATAGCGGCCCAAAGGGGTTGGGCAGAAGAGTGACAGTTAAACCAAAGTTTCCGGACTCAAATCCGAGGGCTGGAAGTCGCCCTGGCAGCAAGTCGGGAGGGGCAAGCGGTGACTTACCCGCTCATCTTCGCCCCATCCCAGTTACCCTACCAGACTCAGACCCACGATCCTACACCGGCAAAAGGTTCTCCAACCGTCCCATCCAGCAGTCGCCGCCCGGGACGTAAAGAACGTGCGCGCCGCAAAGCCGAACGGCTATTAGATAAAGACAATCTTGAATAATTGACTCGACAGATGAACTACATTTTTCTTTAAAATTATAATTGTGATTAAATCAAAATTAGTATATTCTTGATATAATTAACAATGGGATGATCATCGGAAGGTCGTGAATACTCTCATTATGTCGTCGGAAAAATAGTGTCCTTCTCTTACTGGTCAGCATGAATTTCAAACTTCCACACAAGGGACGGAATAAAGCGAGCATAGGTCTTCTAACGACAGCTCGTTGAACCCGCGGGTTGTCCGGGCAATTACAGTATTAGTAATAGTGCTCAATTTTTGCGGACAATCCACCCACTCGAAAAAATTTCCAACGTTGCCTAGCAACGGGTGCCGAGTGGTAGGTGAAGTATCATTTTGTATGGCGTTACTAGGGCAACAATGAAGATAAGCAAATTTCGAAACCCTGTAACCCACCAGTATGTACCCATCTGGTATATTACCAACCTCACTTAGCGACAGTTACTAAGTTGAAGAGAAATTTTTTTTATCTATGTGCTGCGTTGATGATTGCAGTCACGGAAAGTAAAGAAGACTCTGTAATCCACCACTATGCATACAGAGATAATGAAATATTTTATATGCAAATACATAATACAATTAGAATGTAATAATTAATATATTTTAAATTCAAAACGATAGAATTATTAAATAAAATAATTACAAACACTTATTATTTAAATAAATACTTTTATTTTTTTTTGACATTTTAAAGTAAAATGAATTAAATATATTTGATTTTCGAAACACAAGTTGTTTAAATATTTAATGAATATGTCTAAATCTTTTCGAAGGAATTATCGTAATAAAAATGTGGATTCTGACGATGAAAACAGTAACTCAAAATCTAATCTAAATTTAAATGAGAAAACTATTGTCGAAAATCGATCAGTCCTAAGTTTCGGAGATGAATTAGAAGGTTAAAGAGAATTTAAAAATATTTTTTTATTATTATAATTTAGAAGACACTGATTCGTTTAAAGAAAAAAAATCATATCAAACTAAAAAAATCACTACTAAAACTAAAGAACCTAAAAAAATTTATAACAAAACATCTACTGAAACCATACCTATTCATCAAGACTTGGATATTCATGTTCAGCATAATTTAAAGTTAATAGTTAAGCAACCTAATCCACCAGCTGTTATAAATGAAACCAAAGACTATTATGAATGCAGTTCATCAAATATTGCTTTTAACATGCAGAGTAATTATCATATTTATAGTTAACATTATTTTATCTTTTTACTGTGTCAATAATTATTGAATTTTAATTTAATCGACGTAATTGGATTAAGATTTAATTTTTTAAAATCAGCAGGAGATATTCCTGATGCTGCAGCTATTGATCATGCAAAAAAACAAAGAGAATTAGCTAAAAAGCAGTTCAAGGCTCATTCATCTTCTTCCGAAGAAGATGAAATACCACATGTAAATTTTATTAAACATGGAATGGTTATGGCGGAACATGGGATAAATCCAGATGATTCTGATCGAATCGCTATGGTAGGTCATAGTAATTCATTTGAAAAAGATCGGCAAATGATTAGAAATAACTTCTTATCCATTGAACACGGAAGCGACCGAGATAGTGATCAAGAAAATGAATGGGAATCTCGGCAATTGCAAAAAGCCATTAATAAAGTATTATTTTTTATAGTAAATTAACATTTAACTTTTGTATTTTTAAGAACATTTATCAGCCCCGAGAACCGAAAAAAGTGGACTGGCAACTTTATACCAATGACAATTTTGAGAACGATAAACAATCCGCGGTGTTAATGGAACTGAATTCAATAAGCATCGACGAGTTATCAGTTGGCAAATTGTCCGAATTACTTATGAAAAGGTTATTTATTGATTGTTTTAATGTTAAATTCTACTGGATTTACAAAATTAATTTTTAATTAATAATTAATGTAATTTTTAATGATTTTTTGTTTATTTTATCAAAGAGAAACCACTAATAATCTGGCTTAATTTGTTAATTAAAACACTATTTAATTAATGTAACTTTTATTTCAAAGAAACCTGAACACTGCACTTCACATAAAATTATAACGGTACAATATAAAACTGAAATTTTTATCCTGTTATTTGGATATTTGTTTAATCTTCATGTTCAGGCAGTTTTGAAACATTCTAACATGTGGAGATATACCAAGCATTTCTCATATTCCTATCGTGATTCACTTTTCTTTTTCAGTAATGAACACATTTTACAAAGTCTGGCCGGGTTTTGTTTGACAGGAATTTGTCTAGGGAAATGTGCTCATTGTACATCCTGTAATCGTAAAGGTCATGCTCCTCCAGACGCCCCTCCTAGCCTCTTGTATGGTGGTAGCGTAATTTTCTCTAATATGCCTTCCACAATAATATGCTATCCTATAGTCGCTATATGTAAACCTTTACACATTAGACATATTTATATTTAATGCTTACGGATTATATATTAGGCCAAGTATAATATAATACCAGGCACTGGTCATTTCTGTCTACTCCACCCATCACGCGATTATTATCGGTGACTGCTTTGGGTTTTAGACTAGGATTCCCAGTTTTGTAGTCATTTTTACCCGTATCCGTCATAGGAATATTTGAATGCATGGTTGAACAGCATATGAATGGGTTTTTTTGTCAATCCATCTTAACGTCCTAAATTTAGTTTTGCCAGCGACATAAGCCCGGTACTCCAGTGAAAGGAATTTTGGATATCTGAACTGAGCCTGTATTCCAAATTTATTCCCTGTTTTAGCTTTTTTTTGCTAAATTACTTGCGATCTACTCGTTGTCCTATTGAACTGTCACTTGAAACTTCAGAATCACTTTATGAAAACTCCAAATCGTTTTTCGAAGATGTAAAATCACTTGAATCACTAGCACATTATTCAATTTCACTTGTACTACAACTTTCCAGAAGCAATTGTTCGATTTCAATTTTATTTGATAAAATATTACGAGCGCGACGAGATCGTTTCCTACTGCTGGTGGCCATTTTAGAAACACTGTCGGTTGTGAAAATAATACTTAAAAAAACTTTAGTAATTATGGTTTTACATCAAAATATAATTCGTAATTATTTTATCAACGATATTTACACAAATAAAGTCCATGGTTTTTTTTTGCAAAGACAGACCGACGTTTTCCGG
This sequence comes from Schmidtea mediterranea, assembly GCA_022537955.1. Taxonomy (NCBI): domain Eukaryota; kingdom Metazoa; phylum Platyhelminthes; order Tricladida; family Dugesiidae; genus Schmidtea; species Schmidtea mediterranea. The sequence continues at coordinate 98,183,684 of CM039681.1, forward strand.
CTTAGTGTTTTAATACCATAATATATTTTTTGTCATTTTTTGCTTAATTTTTCAGAGAGAATAAAATAAATTTATGTATATCTATAATGCACCATTAATTGATTTTTTTTTGATTTTTTCCAACTAAAATTAATTAAAAAAATCATATTTAATTAATAATTTTTTTGTCAAAATTTTTGCTTAATTTATCAATGGAATAAAATAAAATTATTTTTATCTTTGGTGCACCATTAATTGATTTTTTTTTTATTTTTTCCAACTAAAATTAATTAAAAAAATCATATTTAATTAATAATTTTTTTGTCAAAATTTTTGCTTAATTTATCAATGGAATAAAATAAAATTATTTTTATCTTTGGTGCACCATTAATTGATTATTTGTTTATTTTATCAAAGTAAAATAAATTAATAAAATTATATTTAATTAATATTTTTTTGTCAATTTTTTGGTTAATTTATCAGTGGGAATAAAATTAATTTATTTTTATCAATGGAGCACCATTTATTGATTTTTTTAAAAAATTTATTTTTAAATTATATAAAGATTTTTGTTGATTGTTTTTCAATTTTTTATCTGATTTTTCACAAATAAACATAATTATTTGTTGATTAATTTTATGTAATTTTTATTGACACTGAAAATATCATTAATAGTTATTTTGTAATTTTTCTTCATTATTAATTAATCGATTATTTTTGATTGATTTTTCCCATAATTATCGAAAGTTATCGAAATGCAACTTCTTGCTTCTTGTTAATTTTTTGGAAATAAGTTACATTTATTTTCGTTACATCAAATGACAAATGACCACTAACGTTTTTATTCCTTACTGAATCCATTGATGTTTTCGGTCCACAAGACAAAAATAAATATTAACAACTAGGAATTTGATGTGAGGATTTCACTTTTTCAAATAAAAATCAATTTCATTTCACAACCATTGAGTTTGATTTTTTCTATGCTAATCGAGCTAAATCGCTTTTGTCGAATTCTTTACCTCAATTCTTGTTTCGAAAATTTTTATTAGACTTGAGGTGATGTTTAATTAAATAAATAACTTTGAATTTATTACTCTTGCTCGTATTTCTGGTTTTTTCAATTCTGGATTATATGTTATTTGTACTCAATCGTTTTTTCGTATTTAATTGAGATAATTTTTCTACAGAAAAGAAGAAATTATTGATTCTAAATATAAAAATAGCCAAGATGTCTATATTAAGCAACAAACCTTAATGTCAAATGAAAATAAGGCTATTTCAGCTAAAGCGGAAATTCCTATTTTAGAAATCAAATATAATAGCTTTAATAATTTTAAAAAATATATTTCAATTCTTGTTGAATGTTTCGATGAAAAAGTAAATTGATTCTAAAGATTTCTACAATTAATATCGGTTTCAAAAGATGGAAAAAATGGTTCATTTAGAAAAGAAATTTTTAAAAATCCACAAAGAACGTTCAGAGAAATTAATCAAACGAAACCGTCAAGATGTACAGGATCAATTTGATGAAATTATTTTAAGTACAAAATCGTCAGCTATTCAGAGCACTTTTGAAATGTCTAATCGAGCTTCAAGAATATCCGATAGAGAATCGCGTCGTTTGCGACGAATAAGAACTCGTGAAAATCTCAATATTATGAATCACTATGAAGGATTAAGTTCCGATGATGAAGAACCAAAATCTAGTATTAGTAGTAGACAAAATGAGATCGGTAGGTTTTTATTTTACTAAAATGAAATGATATATTTGTCAAAATTAAAATGCTTAAAATTTTTCAAAATAATCGATACCCTAATTTCCTTAATCTATTTGTGACTTCTATGTATTTTAATAATATATATATATATATAAATTCAATTTTAGTCGCTCTATCATAACTTTTAATTTTAACCGATAACATACTATTTTTATTTCAATGTTATCCGAAACTATATTTCTCTATTGATTGATGCATAATTTGTTCAATTTCGATACGAATTTCGTTTTAAACACACATATATATATATATATATATATATATATATATATATATATATATTGATTATTTAATTCCATTAAATTGATTTTAATTGATTATATGATAAGTTGTATTATAATGAATATTTTATATTTAAAAATAACAGTTATTATTTTTGTGTTTTTATTCTACAATAAGTTTCGGCCATTTTGAATGACAACAGTGGTTTTGTTTTAATTTAAAATTGTAAATCACATTCGATAAATAATTTATAATATCTAGAAAATTGCATTTAACTTAATCCTTTCGCTCCGACTTTCGATTGATGACACTAAGCTAAATTTATATTTTAGAACTTGTTAATATTGGCCTAAATATGAAATATTCTAATTTATGTAAAGGTGGCACTTCTGAAGATCCTAGAACAATGAAACCAACAATGAAAATTACTTTTAAAATATCCCAGTAATGTTATTATGAAAGTTTCTGGGACGTATTGTTTCAATAGGGGTGAAAGGGTTAAGTTTCTGAATTTAAAAATTACCAATTCTGATATATTACTCAAATAATCGAAATGTTGTGTACTCATGTTATTTGTTGGGTTATCAACGAATTGAGATGCTAACAATTATTGATTTGACTCCAAAAGGACTTTAATAACAACTTCAATGAACTTTTAACAATATCTTAAAATTTATTGGTCATCATTGTGATAGGAAAAAAGAGTGCGCACTCTTTCAAATTTATAGGTTAAAAATAGTAAATTTATAAATAAATTATCAACACAAACTATAGTGATTCTGATAAAATTTTTTTTCCATCAATCACTATGAAAAATAATGTCTGAGAAATCTTTAATATTCTTGAAATTGGAATTTTTCTATGATTATTATCGTCTATTCTAGGTTCACAAGTAAATCTAGAGAAAAAATGAACAAATTAGTTTCTTTTCTATGCGATCACATTTTTTTCTCTAGCGCTAGACGATCGTTTCTGTTCTAATTCTTTTCTGCATGTGACTTTTCGTTTATATTTAGTTACAACTGAATTGCGAAACTTCGGTCTCATTCTTTAATTATTGTTAATTAAAGTAATTTTTTAAATTTCAGTTGACATTGTCTTCCACATTTTATTCATTGAGTCTTCAAAAATTCCTTTGGTTAACTATTTTTAATAATCACTTTGACGAAAGTCAACATTTGCGATAGAAATTTAAATTTGAAATTCTTCCTCGAACCACTATTGATATTCCCATAGCACACCAATGTCACTGAGAAGTTTATTTTTCGAAATATCGATTCGCAATTTATGTGCAATTAGTCTTTCCAGGGTTCAATATAATTATAAATGTAGATAAGTACATAAGATCCTAATTTTTCTACTTTAAATTAGAAATATATTTTGATAAAACGAAATTATTTAGAACAAATAAAAACCGACGCAAGCCAATTATTTAGTGATACTGATCCCGAATATTGTTCTATTGAAAAAATATTATACGAATTTTTGGAATTAAAAGAAAAATTTGAAGTCGATTACAAAGACGCTTATATCAACGGATTTCTGGCACATATTCTCAGCCCATTGATTCGACTGGAATTAATTACTTGGAATCCTCTTCAAACACCTAATTTTCACAAATGGAATTGGTTTAAAATCCTTATTCAATTCACAAAGAAGTCATTGAGAACGGAAATAATCACCGATACCTCATCAATAGAATTTGGGGATTTGAAAATTATTCCTACGATTTTCGATAAAGTTATTATTCCCAAATTAACAGGTTCAATCGGTTTCTGTTAGTAATCGGTTTTAAATTGGCCTCTAGAATGGGTATCTATATGGAATCTTCTTTCTAAAACCGAAACCCAAAATCTCGTGAAATTTATCGGAAAACTTATTTCCCAAATTCCAACTTTCAATGATAAAAACAACAATGTGAAAGAACTTGTCAAAGCTATTGTATGTAGGTGTAATGAGTGTATAGCTGAAGATATTGCAATTCCTTTGTATATAGAGCAGTAAGATTCTTTTATCAGGATATGTTAAAGATTTTCAGTATTATTAAATCTAATTTATATATTTGATTATTCATTGATTGGGATGTTAAAGATTAAAATATGTAATTAATATCATTAAATCAATATATATATATATATATATATATATAATCTATACGAATAATCAGTTTATGCCGATAAAATAAAATAATAATTTATTTAAAAATTATATAATTATTAATGATTCTTTTATTTGAAACGAAACTTAATCACAGCGACAGATAATCACGGGACACTTAATCACAAATAATAAAACTAAAACTAATTTAAACAGGAATAAGAATTATTTATTACGGTATAAAAACCAAATCAAATATAAACATAAGCACAAAGTGTTATTGAATTCTAGTGAATTTAGTGACTTTTTAAAAGTTAAATATAGAGGATATTTACTGTTGTGTTTAAAACGTTGGTCATGTTATTCCAAAAAGTGCTATCTACTGATGCGATAGAAGAACCGTGATATTTAAATTTTTTGTTTAAATGAGGTCGATATTTAAAATTTTTGGATCTTTTCGGTTATACGACCGCCACCCCTAAAATAATACGATCCTTTGTGGCATAGACCGTGATACAAAAGAATGTTTTATGTATGCAGTCGAAGATCGTTCGGCTCAATAATTCTTGTCAATCATTCAACGCTCAATACGGACCAGGCACCACAATAATGTCTGACCAGTGGTCTGCATACAACCAAATTCAATTTCTTGGCTATCAGCATCAGACAGTTAACCATTCATATAACTTTGTGGATCCTGTTACTGGTGCTTATATCTAAACAATAGAGTCTACCTGGTGTTCTGCAAAACGAAAAAATAAAAAACAAAATGGCACTCATAGGGGAATGTTGGACTCGTACACGTGTGAGTTTATGTGGCATCGTCGTGGGTGAGATCCTTTTGAGACTATCCTGATGAATATTGCTGCACATTGATTGACCTTTAGAATGACATTAAAATGTATTCATTATTATTTTTGATTAAAAATAATAAAATTTAATAACCGAAAAGATCCAAATTTTTATTTAAACGACGTCGATATTTTAAAATTTTGATTAAGTAAATTCGATTTTTACTTTTTGTTTAAATGAATTTGATATTTAAAATTTTTGTTTAAATGAATTCGATTTTTACTATTTTTTAAATGAGGTCGATATTTAAAATTTTTGTTTAAATGAAGTCTCTATTCTATATTTTTGTTTAAACAAAGCGATATTAGCATTCAATTTCTAGGTATAAAGAGAATCCTAATGGCCAATCGTTTCAGTTTTTCCAGCACCAAGTTTGGGCCGCAATTAAAGTTTGCAAAATTTTTCCTGTGACGATTTGTGATATTGACATCTTTAGACTTTCACAAATGTCATGATGTTTCATGAAATTATTGAGCCTAATCTTCTCTGTAAATTAGCCCTGGAAGGCATTCTGAATAATTATATAACAACTGGGCTGGTCATCCTATCAGAAATGGGCTACATAAATGACGTCATTACTAAGGTTATGATGATTAAATACAGTTTCCCCGAAGATTGGATATCAAAGTCCGATGAATTGAAAATCGATATTTTATCGGAATTGAGCAGTTTGATTCGATTTATCAATAAATTTGCGTGCAGTCATAAAAAAGAAAAGTAATCCTTATTTTTCATTAGTCCAATTACAGTCGGATTTAGGTCGGTGATTAATTTTGCGTTTTCAATGTTAGATCATTTCAATGTGGGCCGTGGAGAATTGTTGGCAATGTTGAAAGATTGAATTCGTGATTAAAATAATAAATTTTTATATTCTGTTCAATTTTGGTGAAGTTCTGTAAAATTAAAATATCAATATTTTAGAATAATTTCGTTGCGAGACTAAAAATATGAACTTTTATTTTTCAGAATTTTTAAATTTCCCATGTGAATATTTTATTTTTAAACAAAGATTAGAGATTTCTATTATAAATTACATCTAAAACAAATACGTCGATATCTATAATATCTATATTTATATTCCATTTATTAAAAAAATGAGTTCATTTAAACAAAAATGTATATTTCGCACAATAATATTTCGGAAAGTTTGATGGCTTGTTAAAATATCTTGATTATTCGATTATCTATCAGAGATATATCGATTAATTTTTGTATAATATCTAGGTCGCTAATAAAGATCGAGTTAATAAAGAAAGCAACGAATTATAATGACGAGGAAAATAAAATTGTCTTTGTTTTGTTTGAGCTTGAAAGTCTGACTTGACAACTAAATAGGAATGTAAACTGAAATTTTCCGCTTTCAAGAAAACATATTAGGAACACAGCCATGTGGGTTTAAATTTCGTTTCGATATATGAAAATCAACAAATTAATAAATAACCATTCTAAAAGTTAAATCTATAAAGTAATGCGCTCAACGAACAAATCATACTTACGGCTTACTGCTCTCTATATCACTATGGGTAAATGTTTTCCATTGCACACCTCACAATATTAACTCTCACTGGCATGTACCCGTAAGCGACCTCACTTTGGTACTTTACCTACTAGCTGAAAACTATTCAGGTAAGCATTGTTTCCAATACTCTTGAATAACTAACTTCCTGTATAACTTTAGTTACTGGTTCCCAACTGTTGCTAATGGTGGGTTACTGGGTTTTGATATTTTGAAACTATATGGTTGTTACCCAGGTACCCCATACAAATATTCTTTCGCTTACCACTCGGCACCCGTTGCTAAGCAACGTTGGAACTGTGCTCGAGTGGGTAGATCGTCCGCAAAAAGTGAGCGTTATTGCTAATACTATAATTGACCGAACGATCTCTGGGTTCAACGAGCTGTCGATAGAAGACCTGTGCTCGCTTTTGATTCTTAGGTCCCATTATTCTCCTATCTCTTTCAAATGTTAACCTATACTCTCATATCATCTATCTTTATGTCCATTTGCTTAGTCCTTCTTATTATTGTCCATGCTGATGATTATTCTTTGGCCTGTACACCCTTTGTTATGTTAAATACACCCACATTATATCTTTCACCCTTATCCCTATTATAACTACAATGTTCCCTATTATTATTACTAGCATTATCATTGTTACTATTATATGTATTACCTTTATTAATTGTTACTACTATTACCTTTATTATTATTTTTATTACTATATAATTACCATCATGTTTATTTTTATTACTACTATTATTTTTTTCTACTATTATTATTATCATAATTATTATCATCATTACTACAAATACCATGATTATTATTATTATTATTATTATTATTATTATTATTATTATTATTATTATTATTATTATTATTATTATTATTATTATTATTATTATTATTATTATTATTATTATTATTATTATCATCATTATTATTATTATCATTATTATTATTATTATTATTATTATTATTATTATTATTATTATTATTATTATTATTATTATTATTATTATTATTATTATTATTATTACAATTATATCAATATTATTAACAAATTTTTGTGTAGGGATTCGTCCTTATTCCTCAGCTTTAAGAAATATTTTTCTTATATAACAATTTAGCCGTAATCCATTTGTATTTCCCTGGTTTTCGGTAAAGTATTTTTGTTGAGTCGAAAAATTTGAGCAGCGTTCCGCCCTTAGTTTACACGTTCCATTTTTACATTACTATTTTTGTTAAGTATTTGAATTAGTTCGGAAAATTTAAGCAGCGTCCCTCCCATATTTTCCGCCTCAACTCAAATTAATTTATTTAATTCTTATTTAAAAACATTATTTTTCATGATTTGGGTCGTTCGGATTAATCTTTTTCCGATGGCTTTTCATTTTAACTGTTGCAACGATTTCGCAAATTTTCCCCGCTACCCATTCCCTCTCTTTGTCCTTAAGATCTATGTATGTTCATTTCATAATTAATGAGTGCCCACTGGACTACTCGGTGTTAGAGATTTTGAGCCGATTGTTGTTAAAAATTTATGTCAATTTTACAGGAAACAGATGATGAAGGAGCAGCCAAAGGGCTACTCATTTACCCTCCAATTTCCCTATCTACAGATAATATTGACATTTCAACTCCTGCGTTCCGCACGCCGGAGCCTTCACGGGCAAGAATCATTGGCGATATTCCACGCACTTACATGGTTCGAATAATATGTTTGATTTTATTAACTTGTGATATGTCTTTGGCTGTGGGCCGGAAAAGGAATAACAAATAATATTTTACCATAGCATTTGGAATAAAAGTTTCGATGCACTAAGGCTATAGATAGAAAATATTTATTCAGCATATTACATCGGCCACATACATTTGAAATTCATTGTATCCATTCCATAAAATTTACTTCGAAAATCCCATAAATTTAATTCGATAAATCATCCATAAATTCGATTTGAAAAATCATCCATAAATTCAATTGGAAAAACAAAATTATCCATAAATTTAATCTGAAAAATCATCCATAAATTCAATTGAAAAATTACCCATCAATTCCCTTCGAACAAATCAATTAATAATATTGCACCAGTTGAGAGTGATCGTGTTCAGGCAAAACACTTACCCGTGTTAATTGCCTGAATGCACGACTCTCAACCAGTTATACAACCAGTTATACAGTTCTGTAATGAAATTTTTTCTCCGAAAAATAAGACTGAAAATTTGTGAAATCACATCGGTATTTATACCTATAATTTGGCCTTAACCTTGCGTGTTAGTTTTACTGCGATTAAACAAAATTCGACTTTGAAATTATTTATGTTATCTACATTAAATTTTTATTTATTTCTTAATTTAAATTGGTAATTTATTTTTAACATTTTTAATTAAATTTATTCATCCAAAAATATTTTATTTTTATTCATTTAATTCATTTATTTTTTAATTTTATATAAATGGTCATTTTACGGTCGAATTTTCTTGTTATTATGCTATTTTTTATGTAAATTTCGTGCGGTTCTTGGTGTATTTTGTATTTATTTTATTTTACTTTTTATGTTTTTGATTTTATATTTATTTATATTCTCTCAGATTTTAAAATGTTTAATTGGTGTTGTATATTATATTTTAAGTTATCTTGGTGCTGGGTTTTCGTGCTGTATTACTGATGCATTTAAACAATTCTCAAGGCTATTTGTGTGCTGGCCCAACACTAAAAAGCCATTCGTCACGCTTGCTATGAATACTAATTGACCATTTATTCTATTTTCAGGTGTATTCGTTGTCCAATATTCTAATACAGGCTGAAAATGATGCAACATTACCTTTAAGATTTTCTCTTACATTAATATCTCCAAAAACTAGTAAATGCTGAGCTACCGTTTTATCTTTTAGATTTAATGAATCTATATTCAGGGATTCCACCTGACCCACGTGCTTTTTATTTAATATTTACCATTATTTATTCAATGTTGAATTATTACGATATTCAAATCTATTTGTTGAAAAAAATTAATTATTTTGGTTTAATGTGTTCGACTTTCGGCATTACCACTAAGAAACTAATTTGATCTTCTATATTCTGTGGGGTTAAAAGGTTTCTAACCCTGAACCCTTTACATACAAGCTTTCCTTGCCCACCAAAGGTTAACATTGCTAGGCAACGTTGGATCTGCAACCATTGGTTATGGGACTGCCAAAGGTGAGCTCTAACTGTAGAACTGCTGAAGCTCGGACTCATGGTGGTGGTGGGTTACTGGATGCTGATGTTTGTTTAAATTATGATGTGGTTATCCAGACAACCCCATATAAATGTTCTTTCGTTTACCACTCGGCACCCGTTGCTAAGCAACGTTGGAACTGTGTTCGAGTGGGTAGATCGTCCGCAAAAAGTGAGCGCTATCACTAGTACTATAATTGACCGAACGATCTCTGGGTCCAACGAGCTGTCGATAGAAGACCTGTGCTCGCTTTTGACTTTTAGATCCCCTTATCTCGTTAATGTCATCATTTGTATTCATAATTCTCATGTAAACTTCTCATTCAATGCAATGTCCTCATACTACCTTTGCGAATTAACACTTATCGAATTCTTTAAATATCATATAAGTAACAATAAAGATATATTCTATAACATAAACAAATCATTTCGGTAAGTTAATTATGTACTGCTTGATACTCGAACGGCTCGGCGCTTAGCTCGTTCTTTACGCCCGGGGCCGATAACCGCTAGCCTTCGGTGTCGTCTTTGGACCTATTGTCGTTGTTTCTCGGTAGGCCAGTTGGGCAGGGGCAAAGACAAGAGGATATGTCCCTGCCGCTCCTTCTTGGCAGGCTGACAATGCTACTTTTAACCCCTTTATCTGGGCCCTCAGGCTTTGATTTAATTGCCTCTCTTCCGCCCAGCCCTTTTGTGCTGCCGTAAGCCTTTGATAAAGCAACTTTGCCTTCTTTGGTTCTATCCAGGCGGCCTTTGTTTGCTGGATTTCTGTTGTCAATTGGATAATTTGCTCGTAGAAGTTTTTATTGATTTTTTGTTTCAAATTCCGTTTTAAACGTTCAGGATCAACAATGACTCGTGAGAACGGACTCCAATCTACTGCCAATCATTATTCATTGGTAGGTTGTCTTTTACGTCGTGGTGGGTGGATTAACTGTAGGTCGCCGGGTGAATCTACCACTGGTTTTTTTGTGATATCATTAATTGATTTTTAGACGGGAATTTTGGCTACTTATCCAAATGCTATTGGGAAGAAATCTTATCTGATTTTATGTTTTCCTGGTAATGTCAAGGAAAGAATAAAAATAGATTAATTTGTATTATTGTGGAATTCTTCCAGTTATTTATTTGCTAAATTGTGTTGGCGAATAGGGTTGGTTTTTATTTATTTTTTCCTAGGGTTTTTTGTGCATCTAACCCCTAAACGCCAGCAAGATTATTATTCTGTCCCATCTATGTACCCATGGTGAGTGCCATGTTGGTACTGTACATAGAGGTTGAAAATTCATGAGCAGGTGAGCTCCATTGCTAGAACTACTCCTCATGATATTTTCACTTTCGGGTTCTGGACTGCCGATGGAAGGTCTTACGTCTTTCTTTTTCTATATTCTGGTCCTTACTCGTCTATTCCTACAATTTCCATACATATTTATCATCTTTACCCATTATTTATAAATGTATCCTTCAAAAATTTGGGCAGCGTTCCTCCCTTATTTTTCGGTAAATTTCTATTTCATTTGTTTAATCACGGCACCGACTACATTTTCCCTAATTTACCTTTATCTTTTCCTATATTAGAATTTTTATCAACAATTCCTTAATTCCCGGTGCGTTTCCCATGATTTTAAGTAATTACAACCCTCTGCGATCACTTCAATAAACGCTACTCTCTTCTGTTAGATTAGATCATTCAACTTTTGGAAAACTACTTTCAAATTTACATTCCTAACCTATCCTATCCTTTCCTATTTGATTTTCTGATTTATTTTCTGACAAAGTTTTAAATTTTCCCTACAAAACTTTATTCCCGCTTAACTAAAGTCGCACTTCCCGAATTTTATTCCGACTCGTTCCGGCCACTTTTCAGTAGCCGCCCCGAGCATACAACGGCGCCCTGCGTAGCGGTCCTGTGCATTATCACCAGAACCGACTGCGGACTGCCGAGGGGTCCACGAGGCATGACCCGCGAGCCCAACTAAGGGTTTTCACCCACTAGTTAGCCCGAGATCCGTCCCATGGACCATCTATTACAATACTTATTATAAATAAGATTTTAGGGGGATTTGTCAGTGGCACCAAAAGATTCCACGACCATCCAGAATAAAATCAAAGTAACAAGACTTCGAAATATATATTTACACAAAAAATAACAGTACTTACAATCCACAGTCATGCAACCAGATTTGAAAAATTGGCATAAATTGGCATACAAAATTCGGTCTAAGAATGATTCACTGCTAGTCTAAAAATGTCTAAAAATTTTTCTAGTAGTCACCTGACTAAAAAAATGTCTAAGACAGTCTAAATTTTTTGTCTGAAATTATGAAAATTACTGCCGTATATATAGTATTTTTGTGTCTGTGTGCGACCAATGGGCGATTTTTCGCCATTTTTAGGGTTTTTTAATTATTTTATTATTTCAAAATATTTTTGTAATTTTTTATATATTTTTCCTTATTTTTTGATATATTAATATTACAATGTTGAATTTTATTATTATTATTATTTTATTACAATATTATTTTTTTAACCCCAATATTTTGTTTTCTGGTCGCCTCTTCTGCCTGTGTTTTTTCTAAACCTTATTTTGCAAGGTTTTGGCAGTTTATTTTATTTTTCATATGTTTCTTTTTGCATCTGTAGGCATTTTTCCGAATTTTAATTAATTATTTGTTTTATTTAATTTTTGTTATATTTTTAATTTGTTTTAATTAATGTTTTATTTTAATTTTGGTCTCTTCTTGCGGTGAGTGCTTATGTTACGGCAGCCATATTGACAATTTCCAAACTACATTAATCATTTTGTTCTAACTTATACAATTTTCACCTTTTTGTTTAAATTGGTTTTGTAATTTTTGTTTTAATTTTGGCTCTAAGCCCAACAAACCACTCCCGGGGCCGTTTAAATTGCGCCCCGCAATTTCTCATCAACACATTCTCATTCCATTAACAATACTTTTATACAACACAAGAAAAAGGTTATACAGAGGAAATGTCAATTTACAAGTTATAAGCAGACATCACTTAAGGTGATGGAATGTTTATACATAAATCAATACTGTTAGTGAGTTTTTATTTACACACACAAGATGAAGTTCGTTAGAATCATTCGAATTGCGTTGTGCTTAGTGTCTGTGACTTGGGTCTGGGACGTTGTCTTGGTTGATTGGCTTAGGTTGAGATTCGATGAGCTGGAGTTGATTGATTGTTGCAGAATTATTTTGATATTGAGGATTTGGGTTGGTAGGCTTTACGAAGCGAATTGTTTGATTGTTTCGATTTCTTCTTCTTGGGTGTTGATTGATTTGGGATCTTCCGTAAGATTTCGCGATCTGGGTGAGATTACTGCGATTGGAATTGATCGATTATTATTGAGTTATTTTGGTATTGCGGATTCGGGTTGATGGGTTTTTTCGAAACGAATAGTTTGATTGTTTTGTTCTCTTCTTCTCCAATGTCGATTAATTTGAGATTTTGATAGGATTTCGCGATCTGGATGATTTTACAGATTATTGCAAGGATGAGGCCAACGATTTAGACGATTCCCAAACAGAGTAGGGTAATTTCGAATTTATTTGGTTTCGGATTTTCAGGGGTTGGGTGAGATGGCGGTATTGATATTTGCGAGAGGGCGTTTTCGAGAAGATAGAGTTGGTTCATTTTCTGATAGGTGTGGATTGGGGTTTTTGCATAAGGATTTTCGGAGAAGATATTCTTTGGTTGTGATGACTTCTGACTTGCTTGTTTGGATTGAGTAGAAGGCTTCTTGGATTTTCTAAAGGTTTGAATTTATTTGGTTTCGGATTTTCAGGAGTTGGGTGGGATGACGGTATTGATATTTGCAAGAGGGTGTTTTCGAGTTGCGAGAGTTGATTGATTTTCTGTAATAGGTGAGGATTGAGGTTTTTGCATAAGAATTTTCGGAGAAGATATTCTTGGATTCGGATGAGTTTTGACTTCGTTGTTTGAATTAAATCGAGGGCTTCTTGGATTTTCTGGAGGTTCGAGTTTGATTTGTTCACGAGGGTGAAGAGTAGGAGTAAGGTGATTTTTGACATAGGTTCTTTTTCTTCTATTTACAGATGTTCATTTTGTTTTTTGTTCACTTTTATATACGGTTTCGTTTTGCCCTTATTTTACTCTGGGTTCGTCTCACTTTGATCGTCTAGGGTTTGACTTTTCATCAACATCAACTCGGCTCTCATTAATCGATTTGTCATTTCAAGTATCGTGGTAATATACTTTTCCTTTTCTTCCAATATTATTCTCAACTCTCTATTATTCTTGGTTAACACTCGTGCTTGTTCATTTAATTTTTGCATCTTGTTATTTTGCCTTATTGTATATTTTTCGAGTCCTTGATAAGCTCGGTTCAATTTTGTTTTTCATTCTCTGATACTTTCTTTGAATTCGATTAGTTTCTGTTCTTCCAGTACATATCTTGCCCATTTAGCTACTAATTCGTCGTTTTTTTTTAATTCGTCCACTTTTTCTTCCAATCCTTTACTCACTTCCATTTGTTGTTTGAGTAATTCGTTTTCCTCTTCTACATTTTTTTCGTTTATTCAGTCTTTTAACGTTTTAATCAATTTTCTAGACTGAACCACTGCTTCATAATACTGTCTATTTCCCGGGGTTGGTGTTCCATTGATATTCTCATCTTTTCTATCATCTCCTCTTGTTCGTTATTTTTTTATTTTTTTTTATTTTTTCCGTTTCTGCTGATTCCTCGATTTTACATTCCATAGGTATTGAAAATTCGTTCTCCACTTCAATTTTGATGAGTTTGATATTTACACTTTTGTTGATAACGGTCTCGCCGGACTCTACTTCTATGGTTGCTAGTTCAATCAGCTTATTCATGATTTTTGTTATTTTTATTATCGTTTTGATTTTCTGGTTTTTTATGAATTTCATCTTTTTATGAGTTTTATACATTTTTCTGGTTTTATATATTTTCTGATTATATATATATATTTTCGTTTTCGTTTTCCTCGCAATTCTTGTGTGGTAGCCATTTCTCCATCCAACATATAAGATAGTTGGTTTACCTTCCCCGTGAGGTCTTCTACTTCCTTTTTTAGCATAGTAGTATTTTCATGGGCCTTGAGCCTTTCGACTTCATTTTCAAAGTTTCTCACTTTCGTCTCGAGTGCCTCCTTCTTATTTTCCCATTGTGCATTTTGTCTTTGTAGTGCGATGTCTCTTTTCTCACACATGTCCTTATATCCTACCACATCTCGTTCATCATGTTCTGAGCGCGACTGGTCTATTTCCACTCACAGTTGATTTTGTTCCAGTAATCTTGATAGTTTTTCTAAATGTTCTTTGCGCCACTGTTATCTCGTTTTTTCGAATTGCTAAAATCAATCTTGAATCCTCTTCTCTCTCTTCAGCTTTCTTTAATTGCTTTTGTATCTTGTTGATAATCTTCATCTGGTCTTCGAGTTGTTCCCACATTTTCCAATCACTCAGAGGTGTCCACTTTTGCTGCAATTCCTTCAGCTGTTTTACAGTTTCCTGGTATTTTCTCTTCTAGGTTCTTGTTTGTTTCCTTAGCCTTCTATAGCTCTTCCACTTTGTTCCATTACTTTGGATCATTGAGTTATTTGTTCGATTACCTCTCTTTTTGTGTTTACTAGTTCTTCTCTCACTCTTATTTGTACGTTTCTCACTTGCTCCACTTGGGTTTCGAGTTTCTCTCTCTTCTTATTTGCTTGTTTCTCTCGGTATTCGTAGAATGCAGCTTCCGTTACTTGTCCAAAGGTGTTTGATTCTCATCGTTCCTTATTCGTCTATCTTTTTGATCAATCTTTCGCTTTACTCATATACTTCGTTTTCTAACTGCCCGTTGTTTCAATTTTGCAATTCTGACATTACCTTATTATACTTTAATTTCATTTCTTGATCTTTATTGGACTCTTTTATTTTGTTCAACTGGTTTACTTGTTCGTTCTTTTCTTTGGTTTTCTTTTCTCACCACTCGGCTTGCCATTTATAGTTTTCCGTTTCCACTTTTTTGTACTGTTGACGTTTGTTGCAAAATGTAGCTTTTCTTTGCTGCTCCGACATCGTTTTCCGTTTTACTTTCTATCATTTCCTTCATTTTTGCCATGTATTTCTCGTATATTTTTTGCAATTCGCTCTATCGTGAAGTTTAATTGTTTGATGGTTGTATATGTTCTTGGTTCGTTCTATCAACTGTTTCATCATCACTTTATGTCTTCCCATCTCGGATTTTATTCGATTTATTTTTTCGGCGGCATCGTTTTTAATCAAAATTGCTCTATTTACCTCGTTGTTCATTAGTTTCATCACCATTACCGTCGGAGTATCAACTTGCACTTCAATTATCATTTGTTCAGTATTCATTTTCTACATCAGTTTATTTTTCTTTTGCGGTGTTCATCGTTTTAATTTTACGCAGTACAGATTTTATAATTTTTATGGGTCATACTTTTACGATATATACATATATGTATTTATAATCAATTTACACTCTCGACGTACTCAATCTGATATCCCCCGGCTCCCGTCTTTTCCACCAATACATTTACTAACAACACATTGTCTTTCACATAATTCCACATCATGCTTCATCATTTTAGGAGCTTCGGTGGCTATTGTAACAGTTCTTCTTTCAAATTTTTTTTTGTTTTAAATCCCATTTTTACCATTGGGCATTCTGTTTTCTTTCGGCAGCATTTTTCGCAATGCTATTTTAACTCTACTTTTTCTATTACCCACATTGACTTGGACATGTTCGTCTGAATTTGCCACCGACTTTTTCCTCCTCTATTTTCACATGTTTATGTTGTATTTGTCTCCACATTTCGGTCATGTTTAGGTGTTCACATTTTATTCTCCCTTCTTCACAGACACTTTTCTCACCTTTTGTTACTGGTTTTGACATCTTTCACATGGTTTTCTTTTATAATTACATTTGTCCATATGGTCATTTGTGTCTTTGATTGTCCCTTTTCACTTGCACGGTTCGTTTTGGCATTTTATTCTCATGGATAATATTTCTTTGGTGGTTGTTCGGTCTTCTTAAGTTTCTTTAAGGGGTTCTGTTTTAGTACCTCCATAGTCAGGACATCTCTTTGAACGGTTTGATGTTCGGTTTATTATGCACTCGGTGCACAATCTCTATCCGCATTCAGTTTGTCACGGCTCTTTTAGTAACTCCGTACATAATCCACATCAAAATCTTGGTTCTAGTTTTATTTTTGGTTGTTTCCTGGTTATTTTGATAATTTCGTTGATTTCCGTCATGCCTTTTGTTGAATTTATCTTCTACCATATTTTTCTTTGTATTTTCTACTTTTATCCATTTATTCTTTTACGTATTTTTGATTTCTTTTTACTTTATATATCGAATTTTACATACATTTGATTTTGAGTTTTCTTTCTACATTTATACAGTTAATCCTTCTACACAAGTACATTTCCTGTCATTTTCTTTCACGCTACTAGACGAGTCCGGTTCTTGTGTTTCTTCTACTTGATTCAGCAAACAATCTGTCCATTCCTCTTGCTGATCTACTTCTACCGGTTGCGTTCGCCCTTGCCGTTCGTTTCTTTGTCACCGATTCTGTGTTTTCAGCGTTCTAATTTGTCTTCTCATTCTAATAATTCTTCTCTGTTGTTCTTCAGTGTTCGACATATGATAATTATTCGTATTTTGCAGCATCATTTGCTTGTCATTTCATTGTATTGTACTGGGTTTACTGTACTCGTTAACATAATTCTATGCCGTTTCCGCATCTCCGTGAACGTTTACGCCTTCCTGAGAGTTTTGATTCATTTATCTTAATTTTTATACTCGTTCTTTATTTTCTCATCTAATTTTAAACGTTAACAAAATTTTTTGGAGGGGTTATATACTATACATACCGCTTTATAATACTTTTATACATATATTTTATACATTATATACACTCATATTCCCTTTATCTATATTCTTTATAATTTAGGAGAGGTTCTGACTTTCTGAACCACCTCATTACACCGCTTTTGTTTTCTCAGTTCATTTTCCTGTTTGATCGTTTCCATTTTTTGTTGATTCGTCTGTTTCACTTTTTGTCGTTGAGTTCGAAGTTCGTGATATATACGCATATACATACACATATATATACATATACACACATACACATATATACACATATAACACATACATACACACACATATACATATACATATATATATGTATATATTTGGTTGTTTCGTTGTTTTCTACGGTCGGTTATGTTGTTATTGCATTTATATCATCATTCGTTTCATTACCTACGGAATATTTTGTTTTTGAAGTTCGGTTATTTGTTTTATTTTGATGATCCTTTTTGAGTTCACAGAAATGATATTTTAATACTTTTGTTTTAATGACATTTCTCTCATACATAGTCGCTTCCATATTACGATAAGTCATTCATCTCGTTCAATTCTTGCTATGCATATTTGATTTATTGTCTGACCGTTGATATTTGTTATATTCATTTGCTATATTTATTCGTATACTTTCTCTTTCTCTCTTATTGATTGTTACTCGCTGTTGAGTTAAGGTTAATCTCCAAGTTGTTGGTATCATTGGTAACGTCGTAATATTATTTTTCAAATTTATTTCTATTTACGGTAGGCATACAGTGCGTTTTCCATATTTCGTCTTTTTGATTTCGTTTTTGTTGTTTCTATTGTTTTTATTGTTGTTACATCCATCAGCTTTCTTTTCCTTGCCATTTCCTTTCTTTTCGTTGTTTCCTTTTCGTCGTTGTTTTATTGTTGATTGTCATTGTCTTCATCTTTCTTTTCCTTGCCGATTTCTTTCTTTTCGTTGTTTCCTTTTCGTCGTTGTTTTATTGTTGATTGTCATTGTCTTCATCGTTAGGCGTATCTTCCTCGGTCTTCGCAAAAATGTCGTCCCCGACATTGATTGTTCTTATCAAATTCTTATATGTTTTTAACATTCTATATCTGGTTAAAACTGCTTCATCCCTATTTTTTTTTTTTTTTTTTTTTTTAAGCTACATATTTATTGATACTAAGTAATATTTACATTCAAGTCTAAATATACATCTATTTTTGTTTTGCTACTTTTATTTTATCCACTTATACATCAAATTCTACATATACATCGATACTACTTTTAATTATATACATATCTTTTTTGACTTTTTCGTCTACACTTCGCTGTTTATCTCCATTTTATTCTCTATATTACTTTTAATCTTCTTCAGCTCTACCAATTTTGTACATCTAATCAATATCTCATATTCATCTTGCTCTTCTTTCATTTCGTTTATTTTAATTCTGCTAACATTACCTCTTCTTTTAGTCTGAGTACTGTTGTCATTAGTGTTTCACTCTCTCTTGATTTGTTTTCTGCTGCTTGCTTCCACATTATAATTTTTTCATCCTGTTTGGTTACTTTTACAATCAATTCCCTTATTATCCTAATTTGTTCAATACATTGTCTTCTCAATGCTGGGTATGAGTTTATATCTAGTTGTTTGTTTGGTTCGTTCTTTTTCTCTTCTTTATTCGTATATTGTTGTCTTGTTGTTACCGTTGGTTGATACTTCCTTATGTCTGACTGATACATTCCTCTCTTTACATACATTTGATTGCTCTGTTCTCCATTATTTCTCTGGAGTTGATTTCCCAATTTATCTTTCATATTTGGGCAGCTGTTTGCTAAATGCCCTACTTCACTGCATTCATAACATAACTTTGCGCGATAGTGTTGATTTTTCGTGTATCGATTTCTATGATAAGTCGGACTTATGTTCTTTCTATAACATTCGCTTTCATTGTGACCTTGTTGTCGGCATTTATTACAGTATTTGATAGCGATATCATAAGTTTTATATTCTGGTTTGGATTTTCCTTCACTCCTTCTGTCTTTCCTTGTTTGGTTTATTCTTCTGATTTCAGTAGTTTCGTTTATTCGTTTTGCATAATCTTCATTGGTGTTCGCTTTCTTTTCATTTTCCTCGTTTACTAGTGATTTACAGTTCTTTTGAAACATTGTATTTCCGAATTGATTTCTTGTTTCGATATTTCGATTTACATCACTTCCATTGCCGGTTCATTGTGATCCTCATTATTCAAATTCACGTTTTCTATTCTTTCGATTATCTCGCTTTCAATCCTTATTTGTGGAATTCTTTGTACGCTTGGTTCCTTTTTTGTAATTGCTCGCATCATATTGATTTTTAGTACCCCATTTATTCGTTTTTCCCACATTTCGTTAATCTTTTTTACTTGGCTATCATTGGTCGTTAATTTTATTATGTCAGCTTTCAACAACTCCTCTTTCCTTCTTCTCCAACGTTCCTCTTCTATATATGCTTGAAATGTTCCCATCTCACTATACCGTTTTTCTGCCTCTAATGCTTCGGTGATCTTCAACGTGTTCCAGTCTTGCTGTACATTTATTTCTGATTGTTGATTGATTTCCGTGTGTGGTTGGTTATCGGGCAAATAGCTACACATTCTTGTAAGGTGTTTATCTCATTCTGCATCTCAGTTGACTTGCTTTCTGGCGTTTCGGTGTTGTTATTTTGATCATGATTTCTTCTTGTTCGATATGCAGCTGGGAGGTGATTCTCTTGCCAACATTGGAAACTTATTTTGGGTATTCTACATCTTGTTGTGGTATGTCCTGATTTTCCACAATTCCAACATTCTATTTGAGCATGATATTTACTAGATCTGTGGCCTGGTCTTTGTAGTGATCACAATATTTCTCAGAATTTCTCGTTATTCATCGTCGTTTACGGATCTCGTCTTGCTGCTTTATTTCTTGATTGGCTTGGTTGTTGTTGTTACCGGATTATTAACTTGCTTGTTATCGATACTGTATTGTTGGCTTGGTTGTTGTCGATACGGGGTTAATCTCTTTGTTACTATCGATACTGAATTGTTGGCTTGGTTGTTGTCGATACTGAATTGTTGTCTTGTTTGATTGATTTACCTGAATAGAAAAATATCACCTCTCCACTGTTTATTAAACATCTATGAATTTTACATTATAATGATATATAGCATAGCATTTTATTGTTCGTTTTCTTGCGTTATTAATTTTAATTCCAACCAACGGTATTTGTTTTATAATTGCGTTTAAACATCTTTCATTTAATCTAGATTTTCTTTACTCATTTGTCTTTTTATCGATATTAACTTATACTCGTTCCTCAGGATTCCCATATTGTCTGTTTCTCAGAATTATCTCGGTTATATTACTCGTACTTATGATAATTCGTATTCCTCAGTCTTCGTCACATTTTTATTATAATTCTCATCAGTATTCTTTATCTCTTTGATTTTGTTTTGCGTCAATTTTTAATTATCTATGTGGCTAGTAACAATTATCTATATAGTCGTAATAAGTATTTATTTTTAACCATTCGTTCGACCACGCCGTTTCCCAAGTTCTATTACCCACCGTATTTTATTTTTATCCATTTTGCATTTCGCATTCCCTTTTTATTTATCCTTAATAATTCTTATTTCTCCCCTTTCTCATTTATCTTTCATCGTTCTATCTATCTCACTTGGTTTCAACTCATCTGGTTTTTAGTTTGTCTTTTTGTTTTATCTTTCGTTTTCTTAATCCATTTTCCCTATTTTCGTTATTTCTCATCAATCGTTATCATCGGTTACATTGTTTTCCGTTTTCTTAATCTTTTGTTTTTAATGTCGTTAACTGCTATCGCTTTTATACAATATATTCCCTTCTCCGTGCACGGATATTTTCTCATCATTTATTTTATTGATTCATTCTGTTTCCTTGACTAGTTTCTAGTTATTTCTTTTTCTTCATTCACAATTTACATTTTCTACTATAGTCGTGGACATGTCTCTTTTTGTTAATGTCTTTTCTAATCCAGTTGAGATTATGCTCCGTTAATGCACATCCTTTTAATCCGAGTTGAGACTGTATTCTATTACTATGCATCTTCTTAATTTCCGATTGAGATCATGTCTCGTTAGTGCGTGTCTTTTATACTCAACAAATGAGATCAGGTTCCGTTAATACCTGTCCTTATATCGACAATGTGAGATAGGTTCAGTAATACGTATCTCTTACATTTAATTCGAGATCAGGTTCCGTTAATACCTGTCCCTTAATCCCGCCTTGAGATCATTCCGGTAATACATGTCTCTTATATGAGATCAGGGTTCCGTTAAGTACCTTGTCTTCCGATGTTGAGACTGTGTTCCGTTAATTACACATCTCATGGGGTTCATGTTCCGTTAATACATGTCCCTTATATGAGATCAGGTTCCGTTAATACCTGTCTCCGAGTTGAGACTGTGTTCGTTAATACACATCTCATGGGGTTCATGTTCGTTAATACATGTCCTTATTTGAGATCAGGTTCCGTTAATACCTGTCTCCGAGTTGAGACTGTGTTCCGTTAATACACATCTCATGGGTTCATGTTCCGTTAATACATGTCCCTTATTGAGATCAGGTTCCGTTAATACCTGTCTCCGAGTTGAGACTGTGTTCCGTTATACACATCTCATGGGGTTCATGTTCCGTTAATACATGTCCCTTATATGAGATCAGGTTCGTTAATACCTGTCTCCGAGTTGAGACTGTGTTCCGTTAATACACATCTCATGGGGTTCATGTTCCGTAATACATGTCCCTATATAATCAGGTTCCGTATACTGTCTCGAGTTGGATGTGTTCCGTTAATACACATTCTGTTTCATGTTCCGTATACTGTCCCTTAATCTTTGGCCATTGTTACAATTTAGCTTCGTTTCCTTAATCCCGATCGATGATCATCGTTTTATTACTACATTTTCTACCGGTTTCGCGATCGCTTTCACTTTCGGATTTTTATTTATTCCTTATTCGAGCTCGTTAATTATTTTCTTTTTATTATTACTTTCCTTTTCCCCTATTTACTCCTTTGTTTATTTCTTACACGCGTGCTTCTCATTCTGCCTCTTCGAGAATTCTTCGTCTACCCCCCAAATTTGAAATACAAAAACGGCTTCATTGGTCCACTACTGCAACGGTAAGGTGATCAGCCTACCACAGTAGCTTCTCAACTCGGCAAACTATCGGAAGGTCGTCCTATACTTCTCCTCTGGGTGATCGGTATCCCTCCGATTCGGCATTAGACGGACTACCGAGGGTAGCTCAAAAGTATTTTATCCCTTTTTTGAACTTTATTCTGGATGATCGGGACACCTTCATTTTATTTTTAACTTTCTCCATTCATCACTTTTCTATTTTTACATATAAGTATTCATATTTTATATATAGAGATATAGGCGCAGGAAGGGTCAACTCCTAGACTTTTATTAATTCAACTTCATTTAATGATAATACTCGACTACTTTTGGTCAATGTTATTTTTACAAGTACACAAGTTTTCATTGTCTCAGCACATTGTCGACAGTACTGAAGTGACCACAGGGGAGCATAATCACTTATATTCTCACTTTATTTGACCAATACAACATTCGTGTGAGTATTCTATTTCCTTTATGAATCTCATCTTTAACCGCGCCTATATTTGTTTGACTTGTTGTTCTATCGCGTGATATTGCTTATTTAGGTCGGCTTATTTACTATTTCTCTGTACCTGATATTTGGTCTACGTTCTCACTGATTGTCTTTTCAAATACCTCTTTTTTCGATATCTTCCGATTTCAATTTATGATTTTTGATATTATTAATTATCCGTTATTAAAACATTCAAATATGTTATTCCCAGTTCAATTTCTAAACTGCTATTAATTGCGGTTAGTATTCTTATTTCACCCTTTTCGATATTAATTAATTAATTATTTACTTGTTAATTATTAATTTTTGGTCTATTACTGGTATTGCTTTTAGCCTCTGCATTGGTCACCTCTTCGACACATTCTTATCATTTTGGTGTTATTCATTATCTATTAGTTTCATTTCAATGCTCCTCTTGATGTATATCTATTTTATTTTGTAATTTTGTTGTTCTCTACTGTCACTGAATGTTAATTTACCCTACTGTTATTCACATTTTGCCGAGTATTTTCAAAGTCAATGTCGGTGCTTTTCGCTATTTTCAAGCATCAGTTTTCTTTTTACATTTGCCACTATTAGTGGTTATCATATTTACTTCACGCTATTTATTATTTTGCATATTATTCAATGATTTTTATTCATTCTCTTTAGTTTATGGTCGATATTCAATTTCCTTCTGATTCAATCTCATTATATAAATGTGTTCCCATTCTTTATTTCTATATTCATTTGTTATATTATTCACTGTTCTCGTTCCTCAATTATTCAATGTTATTTGTGTTTATTGTTGGGTACTTCGACTTTCGATATTTTGTCGCAATTCACTGCCATTACCTTCATTTTATTGTTTTCGTTTTATAATCTTTATATTCCCTCATTGCCACTTTATTGTCTTGTATTTTATTTTATCATTTTACTTTGTACATTCACTATTGTAATTACTTTTGACTTTTATGCTGTTCGTTATATATTTTAACAATATCAGTTTGAATACGAACTTATTATCCTATTGTGTGTATCGGGTATTATCCTGTTAATTATTTTTTTCGACTTTTTCTGTCATTGCACACGTAAATATTTTATCCATGATGTTCCTATTGTTTCCTATGGCTGGATCTTCATTTGCCAGTTCCAGCGAATTTTTAACTTAGTGACATTGTTCTGTAATTCATTTACCTATTTGCGCTCTCACTTGTCTTTTACTGTGTGATTTATTCGCTTTTTATTGTCCTTTACATTCGTGGTTTTATTCTTTTTACCAAGTTGCCATTCGCAGCGATTAATTGGTTGTTTTTGGTTGTGTGTTGACAATTGGATGTCTAATGACGTTAATCTTTCTCATTCGACTGTATTCGGCGTCTCGTACTTTTCTTTGGTATTTAGTGGTTTTACCCTTTTGATTTTTTGATTTTTTGTTTCTATTACTGCCATTTATTTATCAGATGATGTTATTTCATTGTTTGATAATTTATTCATTAGTATTTTCGTACTACTCAACTTCGGTTCTGAAGTTACGTTTGCATCTTCTTTTCACATATCATATGACTCTAATTCATCTCTTTCATTTCCATTGATAGTTCTATTTTTACTGTTGTTGAAGTTTATATTATTTCTGTGCACATTTTTGCGTCCTTTCTTTTCCCGTACCGTTACTCCTAATACGTATTTCCTCTAATTTATCGTTTATGCTATTATTTTTCAGCGTGCAGTTTAATTCTGTATTGGTTAATAGTTGTCTTTTATATATTTTTGTCTGCTATTTAATTTTTGTTTA
>CM039681.1:98208733-98301723 GCA_022537955.1 Schmidtea mediterranea
TGCGAACCAATGGGCGATTTTTCGCCATTTTTCTGACGGGTTTTTTTAATATTTTATTATCCTTCAAAATATCTTTTGTGAATTTTTTTATTATTTTTCTTAATTTTTTGATTATTAATATACATATGTTGAATTTATATTATTATTATTTTATTACAATATTATTTTTTAACCCAAATATTTTGTTTCTGGTCGCCCTTTCTGCCTGTGTTTTTCTAAACGCTTATTTGCAAGGTTTCCTGGCAAGTTTATTTATTTTCATATTTTCTTTTTGCATCTGTAGCGCATTTTTCGAATTTAATTAATTATTTGTTTTATTTAATTTTTTGTTATATTTTAATTTGTTTTAATTAATTGTTTTTTAATTTTGGTCTCTTCTTGCGGTGAGTGCTTTGTTACGGCCAGCCATATTGGACAATTCCCAAACTACATTCAATCATTTTTGTTTCTAACTTATCACATTTCAACCACCTTTTTGTTAAATTGGTTTTTTGTAATCTTTTGTTTAATTTTGGCTCTAAGCCCAACAAACCAAATCCCGGGCCCGTTTAAATTGGCGCCCGCAAATTTCTCATCACACATTCTCATTCCATTAATACTTTTATAACAACACAAGAAAAAGGTATACAGAGGAATGTCATTTAACAAGTATAAGCAGACATCAACTTAAGGTGAGGAATGTTTTAAACCATAAAATCAATACTGTTAGTGAGTTTTTATTTAACACACACAAGATGAAGTTCGTTAGAATCAATTCGAAATTGCGTTGTGCTTAGGTGGTCTGTGACTTGGGTCTGGACGTTTGTCTTGTTGATTGGTCTTAGGTTGAGATTCGATGAGCTTGGAGTTGATTGATTGTTGCAGAATTATTTTTGATATTGAGGATTTGGGTTGCGTAGGCTTTACGAAAGCGAATTGTTTGATTGTTTCGCATTTCTTCTTCTTTGGTGTTCGATTGATTCTGGATCTTCCGCTAAGAATTTTCGCGATCTGGGTGAGATTCTCGCGACTTGAATTGTCGATTATTAATTGATTATTTTGGTATCTGCGGATTCGGGTTGATGGGTTTTTTCGAAAACGAATAGTTTTTTGATTGTTTTGTTCCTCTTCTTCTCCAATGTCGATTAATTTGAGGACATTTTTGGATAAGGATTGCGATCTGGGATGATTTTTACAGATATTGCAAGGAATGAGGCCAACGATTAGACCGATTCCCAAACAGAGTAGGGTATTTCGAATTTAATTTGGTTTCGGATTTTTCAGGGGTTGGGTGAAGATGGCGGTAAATTGATATTTGCCGAGAGGGCTTTTCGAGAAGATACGAGTTGGTTCATTTTCTGATAGGTGTGGATTGGGGTTTTTGCATAAGGATTTTCCGGAGAAGATATTCTTTGGTTGTGATGAACTTCTGATTGCTTGTTTGGATTGAGTAGAAAGGCTTCTCTTGGATTTTCTAAAGGTTTGAATTTATTTTGGTTTGGATTTCAGGAGTTGGGTGGGATGACGTAATTGATATTGCAAGAGGGTGTTTTCGAGTTGCGAGAGTTGAATTGAATTTTCTGTAATAGGTGAAGGATTGAGGTTTTTGCATAAGAAATTTTCGGGAGATAATTCATGGATCGGGATGAGTTTTGACTTCGTTGTTTGAAATAAATCGAGGCTTCTTGGATTTCTGGAGGTTCGAGTTTGATTTGTTCAAACGAAGGGTGAAGAGTAGGAGTAAGGTGATTTTTGACAATGTTCTTTTTCTTCCTATTTACAGATGTCATTTTGTTTTTGTTCACTTTAATATACGGTTTCGGTTTGCCCTTATTTTAGACTCTGGGTTTCGTCATCAACTTTGATCGTCCTAGGGTTTGACTTTTCATCAACATCAACTCGGCTTCTATTAATCGATTGGTCATTTTCAAGTATCGTGTAACGATCTTTTCCTTTTCTTCGCAATGATTTATTCTCAACTCTCTTTATTCCCTTGGTTACACACTCGTGCTTGTTCATTTAATTTTGGCATCTTGTTTATTTTGCCTTTAATGTATAGTTTTTTTTCGAAGTCCTTGATAAACGCTCAGTTCAATTTGTTTTTCATTCCTCTGATACTGTTCTTGAATTCGAATTATTTCTGTTTCTTCAGTACATATAATTGCCCCATTTAGCTACTAATTCGCTTTTTTTTAAATTCGCACTTTTCTTCCAATCTTTACTCACCTTCATTGTCTGTTTGAGTAATCTCGCTTTCCTCTTCTTCTACATTTTTTCGGTTATTCATCCTTTTTAACGTCTTAATCAAAATTTTCTAGAACTGAACCACTGTTCATAAATACGTCCTATTTTCCCGGGGTTGCCGTCGTCTCCATTGATATTCTCATCTTTTCTATCATCTCCTCTTGCTTCGTTATTTTTATTTCCTTTTATTTTTTTCGCGTTTCTGCCTGATTCCTCGATTTACATTCCATAGGTATTTGAAAATTCGTTCCTCCACTTCATTTTGATGAGTTTGATATTTAAATTTTGTGATAACGGTCTCGCCGGACTCTATACTTTAATGGGTTTGCTAGTTCAATCAGCTTATTTGATTTTTGTTTAATTTTTTAATTATCGTTTTTGATTTTCTGGGTTTTTTATGAATTTCATCTTTTTATGAGTTTTATACCATTTTTCTCGGTTTCTTATACTATTTTTCTGAATTATATATATATTATTTTTTCGTTTTTCGTTTTCCTCGCAATTCTTGTGTGGTAGCCATTCTCCCATCCAAACAAAAATATAAGATAGTTGGTTTACCCTTCCCCGTGAGGTTCCTTCTACTTCCTTTTTTAGCATAGTAGTATTTTCAATGGCCTTGAAGCCTTTCGACTTCATTTTCAAAAGTTTCTCACTTTCGTCTCGAGTTGCCTCCTTCTCATTTCCCATTGTGCATTTTGTCGCTTGTAAGTGCGATGTCTCTTTTCTCACACATGCCTTATATCCTACACATCTCGTTCATCATGTTCTGAGCGCGAACTGTCTAAATTTCCACTCAACAGTTGATTTTGTTCCAGTAACTCTTGATAGTTTTCTAAATGTCTTTGCGCCCACTGTTATCTCCTTTTTCGAATTGCTAAAATCAATCTTGAATCCTCTTCTCTCTCTTCAGCTTTCTTTAATTGCTTTTGTATCTTGTTGATAATCTTCATACTGGTCTTCGAGTTGTTCCCACATTTTCCAATCACTCAGAGGTGTCCACTTTTTGCTGCAATTCCTTCAGCTGTTTTACAGTTTCCTGGTATTTTCTCTTCTAGGTTCTTGTTTGTTTCCTTAGCCCTTCTATAGCTCTTCCACTTTGTTCCATTACTTGGATCATTGAGTTATTTGTTCGATTACCTCTCTTTTTGTGTTTACTAGTTCTTCTCTCACTCTTATTTGTACGTTTCTCACTTGCTCCACTTGGGTTTCGAGTTTCTCTCTCTCTTCTTATTTGCTTGTTTCTCTCGGTATTCGTAGATGCAGCTTCCGTTACTTGTCCAAAGGTGTTTGATTCTCATCGGTTCCTTATTCGTCTATCTTTTTTGATCAATCTTTCGCTTTACTCATATACTTTCGTTTTCTAACTGCCGTTGTTTCAATTTGCAATTCTGACATTACCTTATTATACTTTAATTTCATTTCTTGATCTTTATTGCGACTCTTTTATTTTGTTCAACTGGTTTACTTGTTCGTTCTTTTCTTTGGTTTTTCTTTTTCTCACCACTCGGCTTGCCATTTATAGTTTTCCGTTTCCACTTTTTTTTGTACTGTTGACGTTTGTTGCAAAATGTAGCTTTTCTTTGCTGCTCCGACATCGTTTTCCGTTTTACTTTCTATCATTTCCTTCATTTTTGCCATGTATTTCTCGTATATTTTTTGCAATTCGCTCTATCGTGAAGTTTAATTGTTTGATGGTTGTATATGTTCTTGGTTCGTTCTATCAACTGTTTCATCATCACTTTATGTCTTCCCATCTCCGGATTTTATTCGATTTATTTTTTCGGCGGCATCGTTTTTAATCAAAATTGCTCTATTTACCTCGTTGTTCATTAGTTTCATCACCATTACCGTCGGAGTATCAACTTGCACTTCAATTATCATTTGTTCAAGTATTCATTTTCTACAATCAGTTTATTTTTCTTTTGCGGTGTTCATCGTTTTTAATTTTACGCAGTACAGATTTTATAATTTTTATGGGTCATAACTTTTACGATATATACATATATGTATTTATAATCAATTTACACTCTCGACGTACTCAATCTGATATCCCCGGCTCCCGTCTTTTCCACCAATACATTTACTAACAACACATTGTCTTTCACATAATTCCACATCATGCTTCATCATTTTAGGAGCTTCGGTGGCTATTGTAACAGTTCTTCTTTCAAATTTTTTTTTGTTTTAAATCCCCATTTTTACCATTGGGCATTCTGTTTTCTTTCGGCAGCATTTTTCGCAATGCTATTTTAACTCTACTTTTTCTATTACCCACATTGACTTGGACATGTTTCGTCTGAATTTGGCCACCGACTTTTTCCTCCTCTATTTTCACATGTTTATGTTGTATTTGTCTCCACATTTCGGTCATGTTTAGGTGTTCACATTTTATTCTCCCTTCTTCACAGACACTTTTCTCACCTTTTGTTACTGGTTTTTGACATCTTTCACATGGTTTTCTTTTATAATACATTTGTCCATATGGTCATTTGTGTCTTTGATTGTCCTTTTCACTTGCACGGTTCGTTTTGGCATTTTATTCTCATGGATAATATTTCTTTGGTGGTTGTTCGGTTCTCTTAAGTTTCTTTAAGGGGTTCTGTTTTAGTACCTCCATAGTCAGGACATCTCTTTGAACGGTTTGATGTTCGGTTTATTATGCACTCGGTGCACAATCTCTATCCGCATTCAGTTTGTCACGGCTCTTTTAGTAAACTCCGTACATAATCCACATCAAATCTTGGTTCTAGTTTTATTTTTGGTTGTTTCCTGGTTATTTTGATAATTTCGTTGATTTCCGTCATGCCTTTTGTTGAATTTATCTTCTACCATATTTTTCTTTGTATTTTCTACTTTTATCCATTTATTCTTTTACGTATTTTTTGATTTCTTTTTACTTTATATAATCGAATTTTACATACATTTGATTTTGAAGTTTTCTTTCTACATTTATACAGTTAATCCTTCTACACAAGTACATTTCCTGTCATTTTCTTTCACGCTACTAGACGAGTCCGGTTCTTGTGTTTCTTCTACTTGATTCAGCAAACAATCTGTCCATTCCTCTTGCTGATCTACTTCTACCGGTTGCGTTCGCCCTTGCCGTTCGTTTCTTTGTCACCGATTCTGTGTTTTCAGCGTTCTAATTTGTCTTCTCATTCTAATAATTCTTCTCTGTTGTTCTTCAGTGTTCGACATATGATAATTATTCGTATTTTGCAGCATCATTTGCTTGTCATTTCATTGTATTGTACTGGGTTTACTGTACTCGTTAACATAATTCTATGCCGTTTCCGCATCTCCGTGAACGTTTACGCCTTCCTGAGAGTTTTGATTCATTTATCTTAATTTTATACTCGTTCTTTATTTTCTCATCTAATTTTAAACGTTAACAAAATTTTTTGGAGGGGTTATATACTATACATACCGCTTTAATAATACTTTTATACATATATTTTATACATTATATACACTCATATTCCCTTTATCTATATTCTTTATAATTAGGAGAGGTTCTGACTTTCTGAACCACCTCATTACACCGCTTTTGTTTTCTCAGTTCATTTTCCTGTTTGATCGTTTCCATTTTTTGTTGATTCGTCTGTTTCACTTTTGTCGTTGAGTTCGAAGTTCGTGATATATACGCATATACATACACATATATATACATATACACACATACACATATATACACATATAACACATACATACACACACATATACATATACATATATATATGT
Source organism: Schmidtea mediterranea (assembly GCA_022537955.1). Lineage (NCBI taxonomy): Eukaryota > Metazoa > Platyhelminthes > Tricladida > Dugesiidae > Schmidtea > Schmidtea mediterranea. The sequence goes on from CM039681.1 coordinate 98,214,698, forward strand.
ATATATTTGGTTGTTTCGTTGTTTTCTACGGTCGGTTATGTTGTTATTGCATTTATATCATCATTCGTTTCATTACCTACGGAATATTTTGTTTTTGAAGTTCGGTTATTTGTTTTATTTTGATGATCCTTTTTGAGTTCACAGAAATGATATTTTAATACTTTTGTTTTTTAATGACATTTCTCTCATACATAGTCGCTTCCATATTACGATAAGTCATTCATCTCGTTCAATTCTTGCTATGCATATTTGATTTATTGTCTGACCGTTGATATTTGTTATATTCATTTGCTATATTTATTCGTATACTTTCTCTTTCTCTCTTATTGATTGTTACTCGCTGTTGAGTTAAGGTTAATCTCCAAGTTGTTGGTATCATTGGTAACGTCGTAATATTATTTTTTCAAATTTATTTCTATTTACGGTAGGCATACAGTGCGTTTTCCATATTTCGTCTTTTTGATTTCGTTTTGTTGTTTCTATTGTTTTTATTGTTGTTACATCATCAGCTTTCTTTTCCTTGCCATTTCCTTTCTTTTCGTTTGTTTCCTTTTCGTCGTTGTTTTTATTGTTGATTGTCATTGTCTTCATCTTTCTTTTCCTTGCGATTTCTTTCTTTCGTTGTTTCCTTTTCGTCGTTGTTTTATTGTTGATTGTCATTGTCTTCATCGTTAGGCGTATCTTCCTCGGTCTTCGCAAAAATGTCGTCCCCGACATTGATTGTTCTTATCAAATTCTTATATGTTTTTAACATTCTATATCTGGTTAAAACTGCTTCATCCCTATTTTTTTTTTTTTTTTTTTTTTTTAAGCTACATATTTATTGATACTAAGTAATATTTACATTCAAGTCTAAATATACATCTATTTTTGTTTTGCTACTTTTATTTTATCCACTTATACATCAAATTCTACATATACATCGATACTACTTTTAATTATATACATATCTTTTTTGACTTTTTCGTCTACACTTCGCTGTTTATCTCCATTTTATTCTCTATATTACTTTTAATCTTCTTCAGCTCTACCAATTTTGTACATCTAATCAATATCTCATATTCATCTTGCTCTTCTTTCATTTCGTTTATTTTTAATTCTGCTAACATTACCTCTTCTTTTAGTCTGAGTACTGTTGTCATTAGTGTTTCACTCTCTCTTGATTTGTTTTCTGCTGCTTGCTTCCACATTATAATTTTTTCATCCTGTTTGGTTACTTTTACAATCAATTCCCTTATTATCCTAATTTGTTCAATACATTGTCTTCTCAATGCTGGGTATGAGTTTATATCTAGTTGTTTGTTTGGTTCGTTCTTTTTCTCTTCTTTATTCGTATATTGTTGTCTTGTTGTTACCGTTGGTTGATACTTCCTTATGTCTGACTGATACATTCCTCTCTTTACATACATTTGATTGCTCTGTTCTCCATTATTTCTCTGGAGTTGATTTCCCAATTTATCTTTCATATTTGGGCAGCTGTTTGCTAAATGCCCTACTTCACTGCATTCATAACATAACTTTGCGCGATAGTGTTGATTTTTCGTGTATCGATTTCTATGATAAGTCGGACTTATGTTCTTTCTATAACATTCGCTTTCATTGTGACCTTGTTGTCGGCATTTATTACAGTATTTGATAGCGATATCATAAGTTTTATATTCTGGTTTGGATTTTCCTTCACTCCTTCTGTCTTTCCTTGTTTGGTTTATTCTTCTGATTTCAGTAGTTTCGTTTATTCGTTTTGCATAATCTTCATTGGTGTTCGCTTTCTTTTCATTTTCCTCGTTTACTAGTGATTTACAGTTCTTTTGAAACATTGTATTTCCGAATTGATTTCTTGTTTCGATATTTCGATTTACATCACTTCCCATTGCCGGTTCATTGTGATCCTCATTATTCAAATTCACGTTTTCTATTCTTTCGATTATCTCGCTTTCAATCCTTATTTGTGGAATTCTTTGTACGCTTGGTTCCTTTTTTGTAATTGCTCGCATCATATTGATTTTTAGTACCCCATTTATTCGTTTTTCCCACATTTCGTTAATCTTTTTTACTTGGCTATCATTGGTCGTTAATTTTATTATGTCAGCTTTCAACAACTCCTCTTTCCTTCTTCTCCAACGTTCCTCTTCTATATATGCTTGAAATGTTCCCATCTCACTATACCGTTTTTCTGCCTCTAATGCTTCGGTGATCTTCAACGTGTTCCAGTCTTGCTGTACATTTATTTCTGATTGTTGATTGATTTCCGTGTGTGGTTGGTTATCGGGCAAATAGCTACACATTCTTGTAAGGGTGTTTATCTCATTCTGCATCTCAGTTGACTTGCTTTCTGGCGTTTCGGTGTTGTTATTTTGATCATGATTTCTTCTTGTTCGATATGCAGCTGGGAGGTGATTCTCTTGCCAACATTGGAAACTTATTTTGGGTATTCTACATCTTGTTGTGGTATGTCCTGATTTTCCACAATTCCAACATTCTATTTGAGCATGATATTTACTAGATCTGTGGCCTGGTCTTTGGTAGTGATCACAATATTTCTCAGAATTCTCGTTATTCATCGTCGTTTACGGATCTCGTCTTGCTGCTTTATTTCTTGATTGGCTTGGTTGTTGTTGTTACCGGATTATTAACTTGCTTGTTATCGATACTGTATTGTTGGCTTGGTTGTTGTCGATACGGGGTTAATCTCTTTGTTACTATCGATACTGAATTGTTGGCTTGGTTGTTGTCGATACTGAATTGTTGTCTTGTTTGATTGATTTACCTGAATAGAAAAATATCACCTCTCCACTGTTTATTAAACATCTATGAATTTTACATTATAATGATTATATAGCATAGCATTTTATTGTTCGTTTTCCTTGCGTTATTAATTTTAATTCCAACCAACGGTATTTGTTTTATAATTGCGTTTAAACATCTTTCATTTAATCTAGATTTTCTTTACTCATTTGTCTTTTTATCGATATTAACTTATACTCGTTCCTCAGGATTCCCATATTGTCTGTTTCTCAGAATTATCTCGGTTATATTACTCGTACTTATGATAATTCGTATTCCTCAGTCTTCGTCACATTTTTATTATAATTCTCATCAGTATTCTTTATCTCTTTGATTTTGTTTTGCGTCAATTTTTAATTATCTATGTGGCTAGTAACAATTATCTATATAGTCGTAATAAGTATTTATTTTTAACCATTCGTTCGACCACGCCGTTTCCCAAGTTCTATTACCCACGTATTTTATTTTTATCCATTTTGCATTTCGCATTCCCTTTTTATTTATCCTTAAATAATTCTTATTTCTCCCCCTTTCTCATTTATCTTTCATCGTTCTATCTATCTCACTTGGTTTCAACCTCATCTGGTTTTTAGTTTCGTCTTTTTGTTTTATCCTTTCGTTTTCTTAATCCATTTTCCCTATTTTCGTTATTTCTCATCAATCGTTATCATCGGTTACATTGTTTTCCGTTTTCTTAATCTTTTGTTTTTAATGTCGTTAACTGCTATCGCTTTTATACAATATATTCCCTTCTCCGTGCACGGATATTTTCTCATCATTTATTTTATTGATTCATTCTGTTTCCTTGACTAGTTTCTAGTTATTTCTTTTTCTTCATTCACAATTTACATTTTCTACTATAGTCGTGGACCATGTCTCTTTTTGTTAATGTCTTTTCTAACTCCAGTTGAGATTATGCTCCGTTAATGCACATCCCTTTTAATCCGAGTTGAGACTGTATTCTATTACTATGCATCTTCTTAATTTCCGATTGAGATCATGTCTCGTTAGTGCGTGTCTTTTATACTCAACAAATGAGATCAGGTTCCGTTAATACCTGTCCCTTATATCCGACAATGTGAGATAGGTTCCAGTAATACCGTATCTCTTACATTTAATTCGAGATCAGGTTCCGTTAATACCTGTCCCCTTAATCCCGCCTTGAGATCATGTCCCGGTAATACATGTCTCTTATATGAGATCAGGTTCCGTTAATACCTGTCTCCGAGTTGAGACTGTGTTCCGTTAATACACATCTCATGGGGTTCATGTTCCGTTAATACATGTCCCTTATATGAGATCAGGTTCCGTTAATACCTGTCTCCGAGTTGAGACTGTGTTCCGTTAATACACATTCATTTTTTTTTTTTTTTTTTTTTTTTTTACTTCTCATTGGGGTTCATGTTCCGTTAATACATGTCCCTTATTTGAGATCAGGTTCCGTTAATACCTGTCTCCGAGTTGAGACTGTGTTCCGTTAATACACATCTCATGGGGTTCATGTTCCGTTAATACATGTCCCTTATTTGAGATCAGGTTCCGTTAATACCTGTCTCCGAGTTGAGACTGTGTTCCGTTAATACACATCTCATGGGGTTCATGTTCCGTTAATACATGTCCCTTATATGAGATCAGGTTCCGTTAATACCTGTCTCCGAGTTGAGACTGTGTTCCGTTAATACACATCTCATGGGGTTCATGTTCCGTTAATACATGTCCTTATATGAGATCAGGTTCGTTATACCTGTCTCCGATTGAGACTGTGTTCCGTTAATACACATCTCATGGGGTTCATGTTCCGCTAATACATGTCCCTTATTCACTTTGGCCATTGTTACAATTTAGCTTCGTTTCCTTAATCCCGATCGATGATCATCGTTTTATTACTACATTTTCTACCGGTTTCGCGATCGCTTTCACTTTCGGATTTTTATTTATTCCTTATTCGAGCTCGTTAATTATTTTCTTTTTATTATTACTTTCCTTTTCCCCTATTTACTCCTTTGTTTATTTCTTACACGCGTGCTTCTCATTCTGCCTCTTCGAGAATTCTTCGTCTACCCCCCAAATTTGAAATACAAAAACGGCTTCATTGGTCCACTACTGCAACGGTAAGGTGATCAGCCTTACCACAGTAGCTTCTCAACTCGGCAAACCTATCCGGAAGGTCGTCCTATACTTCTCCTCTGGGTGATCGGTTATCCCCTCCCGATTCGGCATTAGACGGACTACCCGAGGGTAGCTCAAAAGTATTTTATCCCTTTTTTGAACTTTATTCTGGATGATCGGGACACCTTCATTTTATTTTTAACTTTCTCCATTCATCACTTTTCTATTTTTACATATAAGTATTCATATTTTATATATAGAGATATAGGCGCAGGAAGGGTCAACTCCTAGACTTTTATTAATTCAACTTCATTTAATGATAATACTCGACTACTTTTGGTCAATGTTATTTTTACAAAGTACACAAGTTTTCATTGTCTCAGCACATTGTCGACAGTACTGAAGTGACCACAGGGGAGCATAATCACTTATATTCTCACTTTATTTGACCAATACAACATTCGTGTGAGTATTCTATTCCTTTATGAATCTCATCTTTAACCGCGCCTATTATTTGTTTGACTTGTTGTTCTATCGCGTGATATTGCTTATTTAGGTCGGCTTTATTTACTATTTCTCTGTACCCTTGATATTTGGTCTACGTTCTCACTGATTGTCTTTTCAAATACCTCCTTTTTTCGATATCTTCCGATTTCAATTTATGATTTTTGATATTATTAATTATCCGTTATTAAAACATTCAAATATGTTATTCCCAGTTCAATTTCTCAAACTTGCTATTAATTGCGGTTAGTATTCTTATTTCACCCTTTTCGATATTAATTAATTAATTAATTTACTTGTTAATTTATTAATTTTTGGTCTATTACTGGTATTGCTTTTTAGCCTCTGCATTGGTCAACCTTCTTCGACACATTCTTATCATTTTGGTGTTATTCATTATCTTATTAGTTTCATTTCAATGCTCCCTCTTTGATGTATATCTATTTTATTTTGTAATTTTGTTGTTCTCTACTGTCACTGAATGTTAATTTACCCTACTGTTATTCACATTTTGCCGAGTATTTTCAAAGTCAATGTCGGTGCTTTTCGCTATTTTCAAGCATCAGTTTTCTTTTTACATTTGCCACTATTAGTGGTTATCATATTTACTTTCACGCTATTTATTATTTTGCATATTATTCAATGATTTTTATTCATTCTCTTTTAGTTTATTGGTCGATATTCAATTTCCTTCTGATTCAATCTCATTATATAAATGTGTTCCCATTCTTTATTTTCTATATTCATTTGTTATATTATTCACTGTTCTCGTTCCTCAATTATTCAATGTTATTTGTGTTTATTGTTTGGGTACTTCGACTTTCGATATTTTGTCGCAATTCACTGCCATTACCCTTCATTTTTATTGTTTTCGTTTTTATAATCTTTATATTCCCTCATTGCCACTTTTATTGTCTTGTATTTTATTTTATCATTTTACTTTGTACATTCACTATTGTAATTTACTTTTGACTTTTATGCTGTTCGTTATATATTTTAACAATATCAGTTTGAATACCGAACATTATTATCCTTATTGTGTGTATCGGGTATTATTCGTTGTTTAGATTTTATTTTTCGACTATTTTCTGTCATTCACACGTTATAATTTATCCATGATGTTTCTAATTGTTTCTATGGCTTTGATCTTCCATTTGCCAGTTCCGCGTAATTTTTAACTTATTGACATTGTTTCTGTATTCATTTAACTATTTGCGCTCTTCAATCTTTTTCTCTTTACTGTGTTTGATTTTATTCGCTTTTTTATTGTCCTTCATTCGTGTTTTATTCCTTTTTACTCATATTTTTGCCATTCGCAATGCGATTAATTGTTGTTTTTTGGTTGTGGTTTACAATTGTATGTCTTAAATGACGTTAATTTTCTCATTCGACTGTTATTCGTTGTCTCGGTACTTTTTCTTTTGGTATAATTAGTGGTTTTACCCTTTTGATTTTTTGATTTTTTGTTTTCTATTATCGCCATTTATTTATCGATGATGTTATTCATTGTTTCGATATTTATTCATTATGTATTTTTCGTTACTCAACTTTCGGGTTATGAAGTTATTCGTTGCATCTTATTTTTCACATATCATTATTGACTCTATTCATTCTCTTTCATTTCATTTTGATATTTCTATTTTTACTGTTGTTGAAGTTTATTTTTCTGTGATATTTTTGCTGTCTTTCTTTTCCGTCATCCGTTTACTCCTAATACTATTTTCCTCTATTTATCGTTTTTATTGCTATTATTTTCACGTCAGTTTAATTCTTATTGTTATAGTTGTCTTTTTATATATTTTTGTCTGCTATTTTAATTTTTTGTTTAAACCCAATCATTCCACATTCTCACTCCATATTTTTACTTCATCAAACTCCGTACCATTCAATCATCCTATTTTATATACATTCATCATACCATGCTTCTACCTCATCATTCCTAATTTTCATCAATCATTCAGTTTACCTATCCATGCTTTATTACTTTTTACATATTTGCGTGCAATGTAATAATTTTATCATACAACAAAAGCTCAAAAATAATTTTTAATACAGTTATTATTACCATTATTACTATCTCTATCATTATGATTATTATCACTATTATTACAATCATTACCATTATAATTATTATTATTATTATTATTATTATTATTATTATTATTATTATTATTATTATTATTATTATTATTATTATTATTATTATTATTATTATTATTATTATTATTATTATTATTATTATTATTATTATTATTACCATTATTATTATCACTATTATTACCATCATTACTATTATAATTATAATTATAATTATTATCATTATTATTATTATTATTACTATTATTATTATCATTATTATTATCATTATTATTATTATTATTGTTATTATTATTCCAATTTTTAATTATCGATACTTTTACCACTTTGTTACTTTTATTAACATTATTATTCAATTTTTTAAGAGTTGCCTGTAATACTATTATTGTAGCGTTTTGTTCGGTCGTCCCCTATCGATTTTTAAAATGTCGTCCCGACATATTTATTCTAATGATTTAACTTTTGGTATTTTGCCATTCTCGCAATTTCATTTCCCAGGTTCATGTTATCCTTATTTCGATCCTATCGGCATAGTTTTTACTCGACTATTGGCTGCGGGTTCATTGCTAAAACTCTCTGTAATTTTAAGTTTCACTTATTTTTGACTTTCCAATTGACATTAGTTTCATCCCGGCTGAGCCCCCAAAATCATGTTGGCGAATAGGGTTGGTTTTTATTTATTTTTTCCTAGGGTTTTTTGTGCATCTAACCCCTAAACGCCAGCAAGATTATTATTCTGTCCCATCTATGTACCCATGGTGAGTGCCATGTTGGTACTGTACATAGAGGTTGAAAATTCATGAGCAGGTGAGCTCCATTGCTAGAACTACTCCTCATGATATTTTCACTTTCGGGTTCTGGACTGCCGATGGAAGGTCTTACGTCTTTCTTTTTCTATATTCTGGTCCTTACTCGTCTATTCCTACAATTTCCATACATATTTATCATCTTTACCCATTATTTATAAATGTATCCTTCAAAAATTTGGGCAGCGTTCCTCCCTTATTTTTCGGTAAATTTCTATTTCATTTGTTTAATCACGGCACCGACTACATTTTCCCTAATTTACCTTTATCTTTTCCTATATTAGAATTTTTATCAACAATTCCTTAATTCCCGGTGCGTTTCTCATGATTTTAAGTAATTACAACCCTCTGCGATCACTTCAATAAACGCTACTCTCTTCTGTTAGATTAGATCATTCAACTTTTGGAAAACTACTTTCAAATTTACATTCCTAACCTATCCTATCCTTTCCTATTTGATTTTCTGATTTATTTTCTGACAAAGTTTTAAATTTTCCCTACAAAACTTTATTCCCGCTTAACTAAAGTCGCACTTCCCGAATTTTATTCCGACTCGTTCCGGCCACTTTTCAGTAGCCGCCCCGAGCATACAACGGCGCCCTGCGTAGCGGTCCTGTGCATTATCACCAGAACCGACTGCGGACTGCCGAGGGGTCCACGAGGCATGACCCGCGAGCCCAACTAAGGGTTTTCACCCACTAGTTAGCCCGAGATCCGTCCCATGGACCATCTATTACAATACTTATTATAAATAAGATTTTAGGGGGATTTGTCAGTGGCACCAAAAGATTCCACGACCATCCAGAATAAAATCAAAGTAACAAGACTTCGAAATATATATTTACACAAAAAATAACAGTACTTACAATCCACAGTCATGCAACCAGATTTGAAAAATTGGCATAAATTGGCATACAAAATTTGGTCTAAGAATGATTCACTGCTAGTCTAAAAATGTCTAAAAATTTTTCTAGTAGTCACCTGACTAAAAAAAATGTCTAAGACAGTCTAAATTTTTTGTCTGAAATTATGAAAATTACTGCCGTATATATAGTATTTTTGTGTCTGTGTGCGACCAATGGGCGATTTTTCGCCATTTTTAGGGTTTTTTAATTATTTTATTTATTTCAAAATATTTTTGTAATTTTTTATATATTTTTCCTTATTTTTTGATATATTAATATTACAATGTTGAATTTTATTATTATTATTATTTTATTACAATATTATTTTTTTAACCCCAATATTTTGTTTTCTGGTCGCCTCTTCTGCCTGTGTTTTTTCTAAACCTTATTTTGCAAGGTTTTGGCAGTTTATTTTATTTTTCATATGTTTCTTTTTGCATCTGTAGGCATTTTTCCGAATTTTAATTAATTATTTGTTTTATTTAATTTTTGTTATATTTTTAATTTGTTTTAATTAATGTTTTATTTTAATTTTGGTCTCTTCTTGCGGTGAGTGCTTATGTTACGGCAGCCATATTGACAATTTCCAAACTACATTAATCATTTTGTTCTAACTTATACAATTTTCACCTTTTTGTTTAAATTGGTTTTGTAATTTTTGTTTTAATTTTGGCTCTAAGCCCAACAATTGCATTATGAATAAATCCGTCTGGGCTTGAATTTTATTTCGATAGTCTCGGTGTTTTATAGTATGGGCTGTGATTTAAGGACATAAACTGTCTGAGAGTTATTATCAGATGTGGGAAATTATTCTATTAACCAAGTAGACTCGGTTAGAGTTCTTATATAGGCTATCGATGCTAATTCACAAATCGTATTACCTTTTGGATCTTGATTAACAGAAATTCTCCTATTTGGTTAGTCAAACTGATCTGCTGATTATAATAATATTTGTCCTACCTGATCGGGGTATCTCGAATCTTCACTTTGTTTAATTATTATTCTTCAAAACTCTATGGGTTGGTCATTTCATATCTTGAGTTTTCGCATTACGAGTGCTAGATAATTCGCTACTTTTTAAAGGTTTGGTAAACTTAATCTTATCGGCATAAAGTTCCTAATTTTATTAGAACAGTATTAGCGGGCTCCTCAGTATTTTAATAAATTTCTCTACGCGTCGTTTCATTAATAATTTGTCTTTATTAAAAATCCTCATGTTCAAGTGTAGCATTTAAGTTTATCGATTTTTTTCGTTGTACTTCGTTATATATTTGATCATAGCAACGATTTTATTTTCAATTTCCCCGTCACCTTCCCTTTTACTTGGCCTTAGGCGTATTGTGTTTACATTATAAATTAATGAGTGCCCACTGGACTACTCGTGTAGTTATTTTGAGCCGTATGTGAATATGATTTTAGGTCGAGTTTATAGAAATTGAGAGACGAGGAAACAGCCAAAAGACCACCTCCTTATCCCTCTCTTCCCCTATACGAAATAATATTGACGTTCCAGCTCCTGCGTTCCGCACGCCGGGGCCTTCACGGGCACGAATCATTGGCGATTTTCCACGCACTTACACGAATTCGAATAGTATGCCGGATTTTATTAACTTGTAATGTGTTTCGGCTGTGGGCCGGAAACATTTCGACAATATAAAGCAAAGTTTGATGCTATTTAAATATTTAATAAAATAAAAAAATATAAATTACCCGATACAATAATCATAAAAATTTAAAAATTATAAATACACCGCTCTCCCCACGCCGACACCCAAGCAGAGCTCAATTGAGGTTGCGAGGATGCGACGTGGAGAGAGTTTTCAAATAAAACTCTCACTTACATCGTGAAAAACTGTTTTACGAGTAAAAACGATTTCAAGTTTTGAAAAACTGATAAAAATTGTGTAAAAATGAATCGGTATATATACCTATTGTACGACCCTTACGTTGCGTGTTCTTTTTGATTTAGTAAAACAAAATTTGACCTTGGAATTTTCTGGTATATTCTAATCTTTAATTTTATTATTTTGAGAATTGATTTGACAATTTTTCTTTAGATTTTTTATTTGAATTATTTCTAATTGGAATTATTTGATTTAAATTTCATTTTCATGAAATTTCGCTTTTTTTAATAAATTGTCAAATTTTCGGTCAAATTGTGGGTTTTCGTGTTATGTTTGTTTTTATTTCGTGCGGATCTTATTGTACTTTGTTATTATTTTAATTTATTTTCGTGTTTATAATTTTATATTTAATTGTTTTCTTTCTCGCATTTTGATAGGGTTAATTAGTGTTTTAATAGGTTTGATTTTAAATCTGCATGTTATTTTTGCATGTGTGTTACCGATTCATTTAAACATTTACAAGGTCGTTCGTGTTCTGGCCCAACAGTGGGTTCAACGCGCTACCGATAGAAGGTCTACGTGCGATTTAATACTTGGGTCCTTTCTGTGTGAACTTAATATTCATAAGAATTCTATTCAATTTATTTCTTCGATTTCAACTTATCGATTTTACAAAGTAGGCTACTAAACTTATAAGATAACAAAAAAATATTTTATTTCTATAATACAAGCTACATATTCCCGATCTAAACTACGGATGTATTCTCTATTGTTGATTCCGCTCCGTTGCTTGTTGCGAGCGGCGTTTTTCCCGCTCCGCCTTCCATGGTCGTCACTGAGGTCGTTTGGTAGCTACCGGCTTAGTGGTGCTACTTGCATCCCGGTAGGCTATTTGGGCTGGCGCGAACACCACGGATAGGTCACTGTGTTGCCCTCTTGGCAAGCCGACAGTGCTACCTCCAAGCTCCTGATCTGAGTCCGTCGGTTCTGGACCAGCTGCTTCTCCTCCGTCCATCCACATTGAGCAGCGGTCAATCTTTGATATATGGGATTCGCTCTGGAGGGTTCGATCCATGTTGCAGGAATCCTCTGCATTTCGCGACTCATCTGGATGAGTTGGTTGTGGAGTTCCGAGTTTTCTCTCCGGGACTTTACTAATTCCTTACTCAGAGTTCTGAGTGATTGCATATCTACAAATAAGCTATTAGTTAGCAAAGTTAACGTAAAATTAGCAATAAATTTTATAGAAATAGTTATTGACAGAGTTTCATTTCATCGGTTACACATGAGGTTATCTTTTCCAAAAATCTACCGGGTCTCTATAAATTAATACTTTATGATTACTACGATTAGTTGTTGACATGTTAATTAATTAAAATTAATTATTGGTGTACACTATTAAATTACAAACCACAATGGTTCTAAAATTTATTTCAACTACATAGTGATTTCGTTTGTGACTATCATCTTTGCTGATGATTGAGGTTGCGAGAGCTTGGTGGGTAACCGGGTCGGTTGCGAGCACATGAGTGCTCCTGCTGTTGAGGCGATCTTCTGTTGTAATTCCGTATATCCGCTGGTAGTACCCGTCTTGGTACTACGACGTCCATCGGAGCATCCATTTTATCAAGAGTCGGATAGTCGAGCTCATAGAATACTCCGTATCCGGGGGTGTACCCATCGGTACTTGGTATTCTTCCCGCACCGATGTTCGCGTTTACACTGTCTAGTCGTCACCTGGCCATGGCGACTTGCCAATTCGCTTTGCCTCTGGGGAATTTCTAATTGGGCTAGAGTGAATTTGGCTCTCTGATGAGCCTCTCGAGCTGGGTTTCGTCCAAGCTTGTGTTTATGGCCACGAAGGGGAGCTCCACCTCGTCGTTTCTGGATCGGCAGTGCTCCCTTGACTCTCTTACTGGAGACATTGAATAGCCGGAGTCCCACATCGCCTGCCGTCATCGTGCTGCCGTTTGCGCCGGGAATCTGACCGTGATTCTGGACGCGTCGATTCATGAGCAGTCTGTAATAGTGGAATATTGTATTGCATTACTTTATTAATGGGGTTATGAATAAGAAAATTAATATAGATTTGAGCGGAAGGTGATGAGACGTTTTGTTCGTTTGGTTGTGGAAGTGATGTGATGCGTACCATTTTTCTTACGTCGTAGTTTGTCAGCTTAATTCAAAATCTGTGTATTTTCGTCAATCGAGGTTTTAGGTAATGTTATTTAAACTAAATTGTTAGGGCATTTATATCCATGAAAACAAATAGCAAATTTATAGATGAATTTTGTTGATGAAATTCTTATTTTAATTTTGCTATCATATTTTAACTATTTGAAATCGGCCTAGTCATAATTTTCCCTTTACACAGTACCCATATTGTAGAGGCATGCTGCAATGCAGTTGGGATTCCTTCATTAGTATATTAGTAGAGTTGTGAGGCAAAAATACGAAGACGTTATTGGCCGAAAGTAGAAGACCATGGGTGACCTCAAATCACCACATTGATTTATCGATATACATATGCTTTCCGAGTCGGTCATCGGTTTTACGAGTTGGTTTAACTTCTTATTTAATTTTTTTTTCTGATACGTAAATAAACGTATATTTCGAATCATAATTAATACATAACGTTTTGCTTCCGATATTCATTTGCATACATAACAATTATTTTGCCATACATTCGTTCAAGTACACTTACTTAAGAGTGCTTGAGGTCGTATTATGGAAAAATTTAACGTCGATAGTTGCTTGAAATAACTGTGCTCACAAAGTGTATGCATTAAAATTCTGTAAAAATAAATTGGTATATATACCTGTTTTGTGACCCTAATCTTGCGAGTTCTTTTTGATGCATTTAAACAAAATTTGACCTTGTATTTTATTTGTAATATCTATTCTTGTTCTATCAAATTTGTATAAAAAATGAACAATTCATTTTATTTACATTTTTTGTAGGATATTTCGTATTGAAAATATTCCATTTTATTCGTTAGTTGCTAACTTTTATGAAATGTTAATTTTCTGGTCAAATGTTTATGTTATCTTGTTATTTTCATGTTGGTTTCGTGCTGATCTGGGTGCAGATTTATTATTATTTTGATTTATTTTTATATTTTATTTGATTTTTTATTTAATTGTATTTTTCTCACATTTTAAGGTTGTTTATTTGATGTTTATGTGTCTGATTTTAAATCTGTATTATTGTATTTCCAATTCATTTAAACAAGTCCAGTCTTGGCACAACAATTCTAAGTTATCTAACTGCTGGTGTACTGGGTAGAATTGATTTTGTTTAAATCTGTGCTCATCTGTTTTAGTCTATTAGCCTCATTAGCTTCTTACTTTCTAGGGTCTATGCTATCTCACCCAGACGCCCCACAATTTTGACCTTACCACTATATACCCATGAGCAAGCCCATGTTGGTACTGTATATAGCAGCCGAGAGTCCACAAGCAGGTGAGCCCCATTTCTAAGACTACTCCTTGTGATAATCTCGCTTTCAGGTTCCTGACTGCCGTTAGAAGAACTTACGTCTACTTAACTCCTCTGACTCCCTCGACATTAACACTCCCATTTCCCATCCTATGTGATCAATCTTGTGTATGCGTCCTAGATAAAGTTTTCTCACTATCGTTGAAGTTTACTGTTAAATATTAGCACAACTTAGAGTTTGAGGCATAATTATCAGAAACTTGCTTTCCTATTTATCATTTCATAATTTAATTTAGACAACATTATTTTAGATATCTAATTAATAGATTTTAAATACTATAATTTAGAAATTTCCTAAAGGGAAAATCTTGATTTATAAGGTTTTCTAATCTACATTCTTTAATTTTCCAAATTTTTGGGTTAAATCTCCTGAATTACCATGAAAAAGGCAAAATAATATTATTAACCTAAAACTTTGTAAAAAATATATCTTAATTAACATGCAAAAACTCAAAATTTTATTTAAATTATTAAAATCACTGTTAGATCAGCTGTTCCTATCTTTAGTAAAATTCTCTTTTCAATTTAAGGAAAAATAAAGTCGTCTTGAGGCCTACCTCTTATCTTTCATTTACAATTACTCTTTCTCCTCGAAAATATCTCTTACAAAAGATTAAAATCGATTTTAACAAGAATAATAGTTATTCCCATTTTAGCTCGCTGAGTTAAATAAACCTTTTCAATCATATCTCTCGCAAGCATTAGGCTCCATTAACATTATATTATACTCAGACAAGACTGTGAACATCAATTCATTATTTATTTATGCAGAAAAGTCAAAAACTACCAGAAAATTAATAATAATTACTAAAAATTTTATTTTTATTAAAATTTACATGGTTGATAAAAGAAATAAACTAAATATAATTAAGATATAAATCTATTGTTAATCCAATACGGAAGAAATTAATCGCCATCGAAACCACGTCTCTATTCATCAATTCCAACTGGAAACTTTCGTTTTCGGACGAGATTTAATTTATGGGATCCGACCTGACGAACCGAGTGACAGAGCTCGTCCCCGAAATCATCGGTCCAGTATCTTACGGAAGTTGATGATTTTCGATTTTCGTCGACCATAGATGGGGGGGGGGTTGTGATTGAAGATAGGTCAATGCGAATTTGCATGTCGTCCGCTTTGTCGGCCCAAATTCGAAGTGCTGATTCCACGGGCTTCGCCGACTCAGGGACACTTTCATCGGATTTGACGAATTCTGGATATTGTTCGGCAACCCGAATTGCTGCTTCCTCGAGCACTTTGGCCGCATTTGTCAACAAGGTGGCTCCTTCGGCTCGACGTCGTTCACGGCGCCACCGGTTTTTGCTTGGGTTATGCTTCTTACTCGTTTTGGGGGTTTGCGCTGGGACAATTGAACTTTTTTCTGGAATATGGTTTGCGGTTATGAGATTATTTGCACGGCTAAATAACGGCCGGCTATCCGCTTTGTTAATTCGGCCTCCGTAAATGATGAGATTAATACGGCGCTGTGATCGTTGATAACGATCCTTTGAGCCGATTTTCGGAAATCAGATCATCTCGACATCTAGTATGACGATGGGCCTGATTGTGCTGAGCTTTCACCACTTCGAGAGCGAACCAAGTAAAAAGCGTGCGTTCGTGCTCCCCGAATAATTGATTGTATTTTTATTGGCACGATAGGTGAGCGAGACCGTCATTCTGGATGTTGGGTTGGGTAGATGCGTTTGCCTTGGACTGTGATAATTTAGGTATTTTATAGCCGGATTGCATTTTGACAGATATTTGAGGATTTCGTGAATGGTTTTGAAAAAGAGAAACTACTTTAAGGCGTTTTCGGAAGAGAGAACTAAATTGGGAAAATTTCGTAACATGAATTTGTTTACTTATAATAATGATTATAATATAGATAATAATTAATTACTATTTTCAAACAATCAAACGCTTCATCAACCATACAGTGGTTATTAACTATAGTGGTATTTTGTTTAATGTAGATATTGGATGCTCGCTAATAATGGTAAAATTCGAAAAAAATAAAATAGCTGATGCTCCGACCATTAATTAATTTATTAAATTTAATTTTAAATTCAATATTATATGTTTATTTTCTACAAGATACGATTTTAATTAACCAACCATAAATTTCAGTTGATTACTCTTTTGTTACTATACCTAACTCTAGTCGGTCCCCTCATTGTTTCTATTTGCGACAGGAATTAAAAAATCATATTACCCTACCTAAACATTGATACAATTGTTATCCCCTTATCTGTGGCGATATTCCCACATTTTATCCTCTTACCGTTCCAGCCAACTCGCAATGGCCGCCACGGTGAATTCCGACGGTGTCCTACCCCATGATCGATTCATAGCCGACCAGACTAAGCAGACACCGAAGGGTGGTCCGTGATAAAGTAACACGTCAACGTCCTGCAAATTTAACTGCTGGAATTGAATGCTACTTCACCATTTTCCACAAATTAATACAGATATATATAAAATTGAATTTAGGGGTACCTGTTGCAGATACTAAAAAGTATCGCGGCCATACATGATAAAAAATTAATTAAATTCATAATTCGTTAACATAAGAAATATATTTGAAACATAAAATCAATAAAAACTTACAATCGAATAGATTCACAAAGTTCAATAAAATTATAAAGTTGGTGGGTTACAGGGTTTCAAATCTTGCTTATCTTCCTGGCGACCCTAGTAACGCCATACAAAATGATACTAATCGCCACTTGGCACCCGTTGCTAAGCAACGTTGGTAATGTGTTCAAGTGGTGGATTGCCCGCAAAAATTGAGTACCATGTGCTAGTACTGTAGTTGCTCGGACAACCCTCGGGTTCACGAGCTGTCGATAGAAGACCTGTGCTCGCTTTGCTCTGTCCCTCGTAACTATTCAGGATTAGTTCTTAATCGACTGTGGAACGAATTGGCGATGTTGGCATACGGTTATATTAAAATAACAATTCAACTAAGTTTAAAACTATTCTATTCGATCTAAACACATTATCATTTACTGCTTGATGTTTTGGAGTTGGGCTGCACGACGTCGGGCACGTTCCTTACGTCCCGGTCGACGGTTGTAATTATTAATATAAAGTTTGTCAATAAACCTAGCAACTTTTATCGTCACATCCTATGATATAAATTCATGGATTTTCTAAATCCAATATCCACGTCAATTTTGTTTACCAAATGTTACAATCGAATGATCGTCGGAAGGCAAGAGCGGATGTCGATTCGCTGAAGCGTCGACGTATGTGTGGTGTAACTTCCGGCGGATATCGCGATTTGAACGGTTGAAAGGAAGTAAGATTATATAGTTACATCCGGTGATTTACAATATTTCATTTTAGAATTATCGATTTGGCGAATTCATCGAAAATCTATTCGGTAAGTTATTCTGCAAATTAATTTGAATATCTTATCGCCATTTTTTAAGGGAATCAGTACAATACGTTCGAAATCTTGACGGACTTTATGCCAGTGGAATATTTTCTCTTATGGATTTTTATGCATTTGATAATTTTGTAAGTTAACGATTTGTATGTTTTTAAAATAAAAGTTTTTTTTTTTTTTCCATTTTTAAAACGTTGATTTTTATAATGATGTTAATTTAATTTAAACAATAATTCATATATCTTGTTTTTCATCTCTAAACTTGTTTTAATTTTTAGAAAGCCTTATCATAAACTTATAAATCATTTCAGTTTGGGTTTAGGGACGGTCGTGATAGCTTAGTTCGGTTTCGTTACTCAGTTTTTCGCCTATCTTTTATTACGCTAATTCATTCAACCCTTACTTCAACTCTATAAAACTATATTAATATCATGGCTCCAACTAATTTATTCAACCTTTATTTTAATTCCGTGAACCTACCTTAATATTAACATCATTGCTAATTTATTCTACCTTGATTTTAATTCTACGAAACTATTTTAACATTAACATCATACTAGTAACTTCATGAATCTAGTTTGATCTTTACTAAGGGAACTATTTTACTTTTATTCGAATCGTCTAACTTTAATTACTGAATGACCTGGTTGATCGGCATCGAGTTTTAATTCAATTAAGGTATTTTTATTAATCAAGGAACTATTTAACCAATAAACTAAAATATGAAGATTTTGGTTTTGATCTATAACTACGTTAACTTCAATTATCTCAATTTATTTAACCATAAAGTGGGTATATTTACGCAAAATTCCTTTGAATTTTTCCAAAAGTGAAACGAATTCAGTTTAATTCAGAAGTTATTTGTCTTTAATTATTAATCAATCATTTAATCTAATCGAGTTAATAAATTATTTATTAAATAATTTTCCCATTTAATTTAGTATACCAATGATTAGTTTATTACATATTATAGGTTTCAATTAGTTATATCAACGATTTTAATTTGTTTTATCCCCGTACCCTTTCCCTTTAGTAGACCTTAGGCGCATTTTGTGTTCATATTATATTTACTGAGTGCCCACTGGACTACTCGGTGTGATGATTTTAAGCCGTTTGTAGTATGATTTTAGGTCGATTTTACAGAATTGAGAAACGAGGAAGCAGCCAGAGACTTCTTCCTTATTTCTCGCTTCAGCTATAGGGACAAATATTGACGTTACGACCGCTGCGTTGCGCACGCTGAGTCTTCACGGGTGCATATCATTGGCGATTTTCCACGCTCTTACATGCATCTGCACTATGTTGATTTTACTATCTTGCGTGATGTGTCGGCTGTGGGCCGGAAAAATTTCGACATTTAAAATTTATAAAGACATATAAAACAAGTTATATATATTAATAATATTTATTAATTATAAAACAAACTAATTACCCATTTTTAACCATTCCATAAATTGAAAAACATCATAGCATAAAATAACATAACATAAATGCCTCTCTCCCCACGTCGCCGCCAAGCAGAGCTCTATAGAGATGCTATGGACGTGACGTGGAAAGAGGGTTCCAACCAAAATATTTCTCACCTAGATAATAACTGTAAATTCGAAATAGCTTCAAACAATTAAGATTTTCAAAAATAGTTAAAACAATTCTCAAAGTGGTTTCCAAGATTTGAAAATATGGTTTTTTCGAAAAACGGTTAAATTTAATGTGAAAATGGATCAGTATATATACCTAATTTTACGGTGTGTGAAATTTGATGCAGTAAAACAAAATTCGACCTTGTTCTTTTCTAGCAAATTCTATTATTTATTTTTATTATTTTTCGATTTATTTTTATAATTTTTTATTTAGAATTTTTATTGAATTATTGCTAATTCAAATTTTTCGATTTAAATTTCACTTTAATGAACTTTAATTGATTTTTTCAATTTCGTCGAATTTGTTGTGTTTTCTTGTTGTATTTGTGTAGATATCGTGCGGATCTTGGTGCATTTTGTTAATATTTTAATTTATTTTTATGTTTATTATTTTATATTTAATTCTTTTATTTCTCAGATTTTATATGGTTTACTTGATGTTTTAGTGAGTGTATTTAAATTGCGTGTTATTTTTGCGTGTGTGTTTCTGATCCATTTAAACATTTTTGAAGGCCGTTGACGTTGTGGCCCAACAAAGTTTTCAAAGTTCAAGATTCGAACAATTTTTCAGAAAATTTTTAAGGTTTTCTAAGGTTAAATATTATGAAAATGGCTGCAGTATTTATAGTGCTTTCGTGCCTGTTTGCGACCAATCAGCGAATTTTAAATCTTTTTGGCCATTTTACGGGTTTTTTAATGGCTTTTATTTATTTTAATATATTTCACTTTTTCTATTTATTTTTCTTAATTTTTTAATATTAATTTCATTAAATTTACATTTTTTATTTTTTGCTGATTGCTATTTTTATCCTGGTCGCCACATCCGCCTTTGTATTTTCTAAACCTTATTTTACAAGGTTATATGCGGTTTTGTGTTCTACTTTATTTTTGTATGCAATTGTGTGCGAAATTTATTAATGATTTGTTTTAATTAATTATGTTATTTTTTTATTTTGTTTTAATTAGTGTTTTTTATTTAATTTTGTGTTCTGTTTGCGGTGTATGCTTATGTTATAGCAGCCATTTTGACAATTTCCAAACCTTATTAACTATTTTGTTTTAATTTACACAATTTTCTCATTTTTTGTTTAAATTATGGCTTATAGCCCGACATAACTAACGAGTCTTTAGTATGGTAGAGTATCATTGGTTTTCGAGGCGAGAATCCGTCACTAAATCATGAAAAAATTAAATGATGCTTTCGAAATATGTAAATGAATTTGCACTTTGGAGTTTAATATATTCAATAGTAATTCAATTGAGTGCCAGTTATTTCTGATAGTCTTCAGAAAATTATTAAATAATGTTATAATATTTTTACCAATTGTACAAATATTTTAAATAAATGAAGGGAAAATATTATAAAATTTTTTATGAGTACTGAAACAAATTACTTAGTATTCACGGCTAGAAAACCCTGCAAAATAAAATTTTTAAATGTACAATGTTTAAATGGATTATTTTTAAATGTTCAATTACAAAAACTATGAGTTAGTTCTCAATCGAAATATTTGATTACAATTTTACAATGGTTCATTTAACATCTTCAATAGATGTGCCAAAGTGATTTTTCTAAACAAGAATTAAATGTTGAAATTGATTCATATTTGCATCATGAAGCCGTTTTCTTATAATTTCTATTTGTTGTTTGTGTTGCGCTAGATTAGAATCATCAAAATTTGATAGATAAAACATCCTTCTAACAAAGTGAAGAAAATGTTTTTAAAAACGTAACATTTATTTGTCTCACAAAAAACGCTATAAATGAATTAATTCCTTCTCTATATTATTGCCCAGTGAATCGAGACCTTGCCATGTGAATTCTCTCGTCACTCAGGTCTCTCTTCGCATGTAGGAGCTCCAGGCGTTCTAGCATACTTGGATAGAGTCGGGACCATAAACGTCTTTAGAGCAGGATCGTCAAGCTCGAAAGAAGTATCATAGCCCGGGGCATAGCCATCTGAACAGGGAATTCTTCCTGTTATCACGGTTGATTTTTTCTAGCTCTATCCTGGCCAGCAATATTAGGAATTTGATTTTCTGGCGAGCTTCTCAGGCTGTGTTCCGGCCAGGTTCCCTTTTAATTGAGATACTGGAAAGGTCTATGTCTCCTATCAGCCCCGGTCGAGTTGGCCACGCTACATCTCCTGGCGTAGAAATCGAGTAGCCGTAGGCCCATAAGATCTGTCGACATTGGGCCGCCGCGGTTGTGCTGAATTGTACGATTTGCCTTTCTTGTCCCGGTATCGGTCTTGGAATGGATTGTTCTATAATTTAAGAGAGAAATTAATAGGGTATAATATTCATTCGGGAAGCTGAGCGATATTCTTTCAGGTCGGCTATGGTTCAAGAACCAAATGATACTATGATATACTACAAATTAATTAATGTCCTCTTACTTTCATTTACCAACGATTGAGACGTCAATTCCGGCATCACTGGGTGTGGATTTGAATCGCGTAAGTTTTTCCGACAGACTTCCGGTATCTGCTGGCCTCGAATTCGTTTCTCAGATCTTCGACTCGGGTATTGAGGGTTCGGTTGAGAGTTCATATCAATGATGTGACAGTAATTGTTGATATGGTTAATATAGTGCCATTCGCTACGTCATTATTATTGTTAATTCTTATTGTGATTGTATGCATATTCATTCTTATTTTGATAGTTGGTATTACTATTCTTATTATTGTTGTCATGTGCTTTTTACGTGTTATGCTTATTAGTAATATTTCTATCGTTCTCCTTACCGGTATTATTCTGGTCATCGTTGTAGGTATTATCATTATTATGGTTATGATAATGGTTCTTTACTATCAGTTCCATCATCTTAAAAATATGTCGTTCTCATTGTCAATTGGCCATTATTTATTTACGAGGTTAATCGGGTCTTGTGTACAGTCAAATAATCGATTGATGAATTCATTGGAAAATACATGGTATTGATATTTGGCCAGTGAGGGAGATAATTTATCAGGTAATTTTTACTAGTAATTAAGTTATGGACGGTACTCGGTAACTCGGGAGTCATAGTTTTCCCGATATTCGTAATTCAAGGAAGGAATGTTCTACCACGGAGGTTTCTTATGTTGGCAATATCATCTCGGTAACTACAACATAGATACATTAATATGAACGTATCAGAATCATCGTAATATTTTTAATAAATGAACTTTTTTCATTTATTATTAGATCGGTTTTGGTATCCTGGTCAAGCCTTTTATAATGATAGTATGATTGAATCATTGATCTTGTGATCAAAATACCTCAACAGTTAGTTCTTGGTTTAATTGTTTATGATGGGTTTTGTTATATGCGTCTATCGGTATCAAATTATCTTATTTTTGTTTTAGCTATTATTATTATTATTATTATTATTATTATTATTATTATTATTATTATTATTATTATTATTATTATTATTATTATTATTATTATTATTATTATTATTATTATTATTATTATTATTATTATTATTATTATTATTATTATTATTATTATTTTAAACACTATTATTATTATCGAGTTATTATTATGTGTGACATTTTATCATCAAAATTTTTATTGCTATCATATCATATAATAGGTATTATTACCGTCAATGTCGAAATGCCGTTATTCTTATGATTTTTATTCCTAATACAACATCCGTTATTAAGATCATTACATATATTTATTATTTTTACCATTATTGTTCTATTTTACTGTCATTTATTATTATAATTAAAATGATTGTTGGGGTTAACAAAATGCACAAAAGTAAAAAAGGAAAATCAATAAAAACATGGATATTTGAAATAATAATTAAAAAGGCAAAATCAATTAATATTTTAAAATAAATATTTATCGGGGGAAACGGGTATGGGAGGATGCCAAATGACGAGACGAATCCAAATATAATAAAATTAAATCGATTAGGGGTCCCTAGAAGAAAATATTTATTAAAAATAGAAATTAATTAAAAATTAATTCGCTAATGGGAAGTCCGAGTCATCAGAAAACCCGAATAGTATGAGAAACCCGGAACGTCAACAAATTTTCTAATTACGGAAAGCAAAATTTGTTGACGAAGAAGACCCGGGATAAAAGAGAAACCCGCGACTAAAATAATTATTGTAAACAAATGGAAACCCCGGGAGCCCAGAAATAATTAATTTGGTTTTGGACAGAGAGATGTCAAAAAAGCCAAAACTAATTTAGTTTGCGGGTGACTTGATTTGCAAGATGAGTATAAAAAGAAAAGGCAGATCAACAAAATTGCCAGTTGGTCGTAGAGAATATTTCAGAGAGGGGATCAAAGGAGGTAATAAGCCTAAAGATAAATCAATCAGCCAAACAAATTAAATTCTCGCGCACCAGGCAGGGACATTTCCCTTTGGAAGACGTATCCTTACGCATTGAATTTTGTGAAAGTTGTGAATAAAGTTGTGATATATAAATTGGAAATAAATCTTATTGTGTTGGGTTATTTGAATTGCTTAAAGAAGGAAACCAAGGAGTCAGACCTAAGCACCGACTTTCTATATAAAACCCAACATTATTATAATTATTATTATTACTATTATTATAATGATAAATATTATTAACTCTACTATTATAACCCTTATAATTATCATTGTCATTATACATATCATAATTTAACATCATTCTGGTTATTGATACGATCACCGTTATCACCATTATTACTGTTATTATTGATACCATTATTGTTACTCTTATTATCACAATATTTATTTTATTGTCGCTATTAATATACTAATTTGTCATTATTATTATCATCGATACGAACATTGTATTTTATTATCACTCGTGTTATTATGGTTATATGCCATTACTAAGGGTCGTGATGGTATTTGTTGCTGTTGTCATCACTGCGCTCATCTTCGTTATCGTTGACACTACCTCCTTAGCGCTGTCGTTGAGCTTGGTATTCTACTGTTAAATGAATGTCATCAAAAATAATTCATTGGTCGTGCAACCTAAAGCTCCAAAATCCTATTTCATCTATTTTAGGTAAGATGTTCTCTATTTCAACTTACACATCGTCATTCAGGCGACCATCAGTCAATGACTAGTTCATGTTATTCAGGTTTACACTTGGTGGAATATTACGTCACGAACAACCAATTTTCTACTTCAAGTGTACGCGATCAATCGTGGCAAAATTACAACCGCCACTCAATCAACCGTAAAACTCTATAGCAATACCTTGAAAATTGTGTTCACATTTCCCAATGCGAATGTTATTTAGAGGAGGATAAGTTAAATTATTTCATAACCATTATTTATTTTTATATTAGATGCTGCTCTTGGATCTACATACAACCTACTTATATTCAAAGGAAAATTGTTTCGATTGTCGCTTATGTAAAAGCATTTTCTCTCTCAAAGACCATACTCACTTGCAATGCATGACCGTGAATTTCTATTGATTGAAATCGACAGTATCTATCTAGCCACAGGTGATCACAACTAGCTGTAAAAACGCCATTAAGGTCGTGTATCTCGATAAGATGTCAGGGTCTACACATCTGGAGGATTAATTATGGATTAGATGCTCTCAGGTATTGGGAATTCCTTGCTTACAATGAGATAAGTACGTCCTAATGATGGTTAATTATAAATAAATAATTAAATTTTTTCTTTTGTTTTGGTTTATTGTTATTTAATGATTGTAAATGGTTTATTAATTCATCGTATATGTTTTAATCGTTTTTATCAGATTCTCGCAGTATGATGTCGGGGTTTCTGTATTGGTTTCTTGATATTATTATTCTAGTATTAATCTTTTTATAGGTCACTTTAATTCTATATGATTAAAATTCAGTTGGCACTTATTAGTTAGGGGTCTAATAGACGCTACTACCTAGAATTCCCCTGTTTATACTTAAACCCCATTTTATTTATTAATTAAGTTCGACTTTAGTTTACTGTCTACATCTATTAAATTAGACTTTAATTTTCGACTCATTTAGCTCATTAATATCATCTGCGTTACTCGTTAGATTTATTAGTTTTATTCGTGAAAAAGACCAAACATAACTTCAATACTAGTTGACTAAATTTATCACTCATGATCCAAATCTAAATTTATTCATTTTTATTCGATTTTAGTTTATTAATTAGACAAATCTTAACGCTAACCTTATTTCAATTAACTCATGTATTCGACTAAACTGCCATTTGGCGTTTTATCTAGATTGTCAACTCCCTTGATTTTATGCTGGTAATTAGTCGTAGTCCTGATCCACCTTAGTAGGAAAATTTGATCTTAGTCCCACTATTTATCAACGTTTGATTTTAACTAAGTTTCGATCTGATTCGTTAAGAGATGAGAGAATTTTGTTGCAACAATTTAGGTTACTTCCTACTTCCCATACCTTCACTTTGACCTTATGTATTGAATGTGTTTATATTATATTTAAGAGTGCCCACTGGACTACTCGATGTTTATGATTTTAGCCGTGTGTGAAGTTCAGTTTAGGTTGATTTTTCTGGCTTTGGGCGAAAGATGAACAAGCCAAAAGACCTACTCCTTGGTCTCCAGCCACCACTATAGGATATCATTTTAAGTTTAGATTCGCCGTTTACCACTGACGAACCCCCACGGTCACAGCTCCATTGCAGATGAACTGCGCTTATACGGATCCATTAATTGTGTGTAGTTACTTTCTTGTGTGAGATCTTGGCTGTGGGCCGGAAAATTTTCGACGTGATCTTTAGATATGATATAAGAAAAACAATATACCTGCTCGAATACATATAATTCATCATCAACAATCGTTACATTTATAAGCATGTGTGATAATAGTTGCATTTATAAGCATATTCATCAACAGTTACATTTATAAACATATTCATCAAAATTCCTCACTTCGTTTAACGTGAGTCCTTGCACAAAGTTTGTTCTGTATAGAAAGGTTCTCTCATATAAGCTTCCTGTATCACACAAAAGCGCTTCTGTTTAAGAAAATCGTATTTTGCTAGTGAAAACGGTAAAAACCTTTCACCAGGAAAAAGTGATTAAAGACTTCACATAAAGTACATTCCACTGAAAATTTCTCTCACACAAGCTTCCTATATCACACAAAAGCGTTTCTTTTTAGGAACAATCGTATTATGCTAATGAAAAACGGTTTGAGTTTTTCACCATAAAAAAGTGATTAAATTTATATAAAGATGAATCAATATATATACCTATATATATGCGTGTTATTTTTAGTGCGATAAAACAAAATTTGACCTTGGTCTTAATTGTAATATCTTACTCTTATTTTATCATTTTTCTACATTAATTGAACCATCTATTTTATTTATTTTTGAATGGAATATTTTTTACTGAAAATATTCTGTTTTTCCTTTTTTTATTTGTTACTTGTTAATTTTATGAATTGTTCATTTTTCGGTCAAATTTTCATGTCCTCGTGTTGTTTTTGTGTTAATTTCGTGCGGGTTTTGATGCATATGTTATTATTTTATTTTACTTTTATTTTTTGTCGATTTTATATTTAATTTTATTTCTCTCATATTTTGGGCTGTTTTACTTTGTGTTAAATAGATCTGATTTTAAATCTGGATTATTGTGTTTGCTTGCTATTTCCGATTCATTTAAACAAACTCGTTCTTGGCCCAACACAATTAACAATTTTGCAATATCATTTGTTTTAAAAAAGAAATTTAGGTTTTGTTTGGGTTTTAGTTTTTTAAAATTCACTAACTTAAAGTAACCGGGTGAAATGAGGACTAGATTAGAAAAGTATATTAACCAAGTACACACGTTCTAACTGGATATCAATGAACTCAGAGTGTTTTGGTTAAATAGAAATTGTGCGTCTGTGTGCGCATTGTGTGTTTTGTTTTGTTGGCCCGCTTTCTTCGAAATTACTCGAAAACTATGTGTTGTTGTTTATCCAAATCAATTGCGTTTTTTTTTGAATATTTTGAATGTTTATTTTGTAAAATAAATGTTAAGTGAAAATGGAGTTTGTAATTTTTGTTGATATTGATTATACTCAAGAAGCTACCCTTTCTGATTTAGTTAATAATTTCATTAAAATTCTAATAATTAAAAGTTTTTATCGTTTATTCGTTAATCCTAAAGGTTGTACTCAGAAAGGATTAAATTCAAATTCATGTGATGCTTTAGACAAGATCTGCTACAAAAGTTTAACAGATCGATCAGTTCTGGATATCTCCAAAGAATTAATGAATAAAACTATTCCTGATAAAGATGCTGCAACATTAACTATGGTCACCTTTGGCGGATTAATAAGCCATTGCAACAGTACCAAAGTTACCTAGAAACGGATGGCAGGTTGGAATGAGAGATTGTGTGTGCTGGACACCTGATGAGTAAAAGATATAAGATTTTCCTAGTCATTTGCAAGGGATTCCAACCAGAATAGCGCATAAGAGATATAACCATTGGATACCTGTCAAAATGACGTTGGAAATGTATTCCAATGAACGGTTTCTAGTAAAAGGTGAGCCATATTACCACGACTGCTAATACCCTAGAAAACCTTTGAGTTCACGATCTACCATAGAAGGTATTCATGCTCATTTTAATTATGGGTCCCTCTGTCACTAGTTTAATTGAAATAATATTGATCACTTTGTTGGGCCAGAATACAAACGGCCTTGAAAACTTGTTTAAATGAATCGGTAATACACACGCAGATACAACATGTAGATTTAAAATCGGACCTATAAAACATCAACTAACCCTGCTAAAATACGAGAAAGAAAACAATTAAATATAAAATTATAAAACACAAAAATAAATTAAAATAATAACAAAGTGCAACAAGATCCGCACGAAATAAACATAAAATAACACGAAAACTTAACAGTTTGACCGAAATTTCAAAATTTACCAAAAAATGCGAAATTCCATGAAAATGGAATAAAAATCAAATAATTCGAATTGGAAACAATTCAATTAAAAAATTCAAAAGAAAAATTGTCAAATTAAATTACAAAATAATAAAATTAAGAATAGAATATACTAGAAAATCACAAGGTCAAATTTTGTTTTACTAAATCCAAATTAACACGCAAGGTTAGGGTCGTACAATAGGTATATATACCGATTCATTTTCACATAATTTTAAGCAGTTTTTGAAAAATCTTGAACCGTTTTAACCAGTTTAAAGAAACTTTAATTGTCTTCATCAGTTTTTATCTGTGGAAGCCGAAACTTTAATGTGAGTGAGAGGATGTTTGAAAACTCTCTCCACGTCGCATCCTTGCAGCCTCGAATGAGCTCTGCTTGGGCGTCGGCGTGGGGAGAGAGTTAAGATGTACTATGAACGAAGATTGTGTTATGCTATGATCGAAAGTTATGATATATTATGCAGCAATAAAAATATTTAATGAAATGAATTTTTGTGTCGAAATTTTTCCGGCCCACAGCCGAAACATCTTACAAGTAATTAAAATCATGCACACAATCGAATTGTGTAAGTGCGTGTATAATCGCCAATAATTCGTGGATAAAATAACAATTATGAAATTAATGATAATGGTTAAGTCTAATAATAATAATGTCAAATGCAATAATTAATCATTATAATATTTCATTAATACTTTTCTTGAGTGATGGAAAATATTGATCACGAGGTATTTCGTATAGGTCAAGTACTATGGAATTGTAGCTTCCCTGGGACTTGATGGATACGAGGAAAAATTATTCTATTTTATTTTTTATTAATATTGGTTTAATACTAAATAAATCGATGAAAATTTAAAGAAAAACTAAATATAATTCAAATCATATTATTCGACTAAAAAGAATATTTCAATACATTTTTTTAACCTAAGTACTACAGGTGATAAAAAAAATTCAGAATGATGGTACCGTTCCTATATCTCTTATACACATAAAATAATGATAAATTAATAATTTTATAAAGAACGGTAATAATAAAAAACTTTTCCTTACTTTGGAATAGAAAGGTTATTTAACATTATTTTTAAAAATGGCATTAAATTGTGTCGATCTGGCATAGACTTATATAGGGGGGGTTTACACGCATGTTTTTTGATGCGACAAAACAAAAAGCTTAAACGTTTTTACTATATTTTATCACTTTTCCCCTAGTTGTCAGATTTTCATGATTTTTTTTGTTAAAGTTTCTGATTACATTTTGAGCTTAATTCTTATATGTTGAGAATTTGGTTAGTCTGTTCCCTTAGCCCCATGTAGGTTAGTAACTTGGAGAATGGATTCAAAATTTGAGTCTTTTCTCCAAGTAACAACAATAATTAAAATTAAGGCCGGGAAAAATGAAAATGGAATTTGTGAAAAAATGAAAATAAAAAAAAGACTTTTATTTGGAAATTTGATTTTTTCATAATGAAATTGAAATTAAAAGTATTGTAAATTTTTAATGTTTGTTTAAAAATGTAAATAGTAAATGTAAAAATTTTAAAAGTTGAATTTGTAATTTAAAAATTGTAATCGTGAGTAAATTTTAATTTGAAAGTGTTTGTATCTAAATAAAGGATTTTGGCTCTTTAAAAACGTTTAAATATTCTTAAAATGTCATTGATATGTTCGATTTCTAATGAAATTCCTGAAGTTTCAGTTCTTAATAGATTTTCAGTGCATGCTTATGAAAGAAGGTTAATTGATGAATACTTAACAACCAGTGATTTAAATCCAGTTACTGGGGTACAGTTTTCTCGAGATGATTTGATTGAAATTAGAGTTCTAATTCCCAGTTTTACATCCATTCCAGCCTTATTGAAATCTTTTCAGGATGAATGGAATGCTTTGAGGCTTCAACAATTTATCATGAAAAAAGAGAACCAAGCTCTTAAATGTGTATTGACTCACGCTCTTTATCAATACGATGTTTTGTGTAGAGTTGTGACTCGTCTGGCCAAAGAGGCTAATACAGCTCGAGAAGCTTTGTCTACTCTTAAACCACAAATTGGAATTATATCTCACATTGATTCTCCTCAAGCTGCACAATTCGATACAAGTGAAGCAGGAAAAACTCTTCGTTGGATGGATATGTTAAATGCTACAGTTCCAAGTCGTATTAAAACTGCGCTTGATAAAATCCCAGCAAATATTCAAGAATGTGCTATGGATGAATATCATAACTTTCTGTTTGATGGTCTAGTTTTGGGGTGTTTAATGGCAGCGTTGGGTTCAGGTCATAGTGAACAATCAAATGGAAAAGCCTGGACAAATTCTGACGCAAACATTCTAATCTTCAATCAAGTAACATCAACCCATCTGAATCAATTCAATAAAAAATCACAATTGGATCTGTCGATCGGGGTTCTTCCACAGCTGCGATGTCTCGGTATCGTCGTGGGCCTTGTTGCAATCGATAATAAATTAATTAAAAAGATGATGGAATTCACCACTTATATTTATTTTCTAGAATATAAGCGTTTTCTATGAATTTGGAGCCAATTTGATGAATTAGGTTAATTTTACTAAAATTTAATGTTTTTTGATTCTTTTTAAATGTTTTTATTTATTTTTTATATATACTTTGTATTTTTCTACTCTTTTTTCTACTTTTTGTATTATTTAATGCTATTGGGCCAGAACAAAGTTTTGTTTAAATGAATTGGAAGTAGCACACTAACATAACACGCAGATTTGAAATCAGACCCATAAAACATCAAGTAAACACCTTAAAATGCGAGAAAGAAATAATTAAAATATAAATCAAAAAACATATACAAATAAATTAAAATAATAACAAGAAGCAGCAAAATCAGCACGAAATAAGCATAGAAATAACAAAGGAACATAGAAATTTGACCGAAATTTGACAATTTACCAAAAAATGCAAAATTCCATGAAAATGGAATAAAAATCAAATAATTTGATATGGAAACAATTCAATTAAAAAATTCAAAAGAAAAATTGTCAAATTAAATTAAAAATAAAAAAATTAGGAATAGAATATACTAGAAAATCACAAGGTCAAATTTTGTTTTACTAAATCAAAATTAACACGCAAGGTTAGAGACGTACAATAGGTATATATAACGATTCATTTTCACATAATTTTAATCGGTTTTTAACCAAAAACTAGTTTAGAATCTGAATAATCGTTTTTCTTGTCTTAATCAGTGGAAATCAGAAATTTAAAAATGTGAGTGAGAGAATGCTCGAAAACTCTCTCCACGTCGCGTCCCTGCAACCTCGAATAAGCTCTGCTTGATCGTCGGCGTGGGGAGAGAGCTATGATGTGCTATTAATGAAATCATGACAAATATGATGTACTATGTGGCAATAAACGTATTTAAACAGAAAAAATGAATTTTCTTTTGTCGAAATTTTTACGGCCCACAGCCGACACATCATGCAAGATATTAACTTAATATATCCTATCGAACTGTGTAAGTGCGTGTATAATCGCCAATAGTTCGTGCCCGTGAAGGCTACGGCGTGAGAACGCAGTAGCTGGAACGTAAAATTAGTATTCCGTATAGGGGAAATGAGTTGAGGAGTGAATAGTCTTTTGGCTATTTCATCATCACTCATTTCCCATAAACTCGACCCAATATTTCTAAAAAACAATCGGCTTAAAATCAAAACACTGAGTAGTCCAGTGCGCACTCTTAATTTGTAATATGAACATAACACGCCAAGGATCAACTAAAGCGGTAGGACACGGGGAAATAAAAGAAATTAAAATCGTTCTTATGGCTTCTGAAAATTTCAAGAATTCTAGCATGACAAGGAACTACAACCGAGTTTTCTTTAATCGTTGTAATTGTTATTAAAAATTAATATAAAATATTCTGAATATAGTTTAACAAAAATTAAAAATAGTTCGATTACGTAAACTAATATAGAGACCTAAAGATCTTTGCCCTTGATTAGACCCGTGAACCCGAATAATCATCTCAAATGTTTTAGCGAATTCAGGTCGTTAAATAAATAAGCTGCATCATTACCGTGCAAATTATATCTCTAATCATTCTATAATCAAAAATATAAATCTTCCCGTGGAAAAACTTTAGTTCTAATCAACTCAAAAGGAATAAAACAAAAATTATATAATTTTCCAAAAATCAATGACGAACAAATTAGAAATATCCAAGATTCCGGAGCGACCACTTCATCGACATAAGACATATAATTCTAGTGATTCCATAAGAAAATTTTAAGTAAAATAAATCGCTTACCCTGATAAACTAGAAAACCATCAAATATCAATTAAGATAACCTATGACAGGGATCTATAGTAGAAAATTCCGTTCGCAAACACCAGAAATAAAAGCAACCGCATATATATTTAAACTGATCCATAAAAATTCAGACTCCAACAATGATAAATAAAACTAAAAGTTTTATTCATAATAAATTAATAAGTAGAAGATCAGAGTTATAATCATGATAAGTTGATCAATGTCGGACAGATGAGCTGGACGTTCCAAATACTGCGAACCTACCGAGCATAATCCCTAAAAATCCTATAAAAGGTAACGTAGATAAATAAAACATAAATTACCTAACGAGACGCTTCAGCGTATTCAACAATCGTCGTATCAAACTTTACCAAATAAAATTAAATCTCCAACATATACATAAAATAACAATCCAACGCAAAATTTCTACTGTACAATAAAGTCAGAAATGCCAATCCAACACCGGCAACCATATAAAAGAAAAAATAGGAATTGACATTTAAGAAAATCAATTTTGGAAAAGTCAGAATAATTACTTGGGCTCTTTTCATCAGATGCACACTAACAGGAGACACACCAACAGGCATTAGGCAGGCAAAATTCCCGAAGCATGCCTTCACGGTGGTATATATACTGGCGCGTGTTCTGAAGGCACCCATTTTTCGTATCGATGAATAGACATTCGCGAGATATTAAAGCACGCACTGAGGACCCGAGGAGAAAAGGAATCGAGCACTCAGAAGGTAATTTTAACGAGTTAATTTCATCATTAATTTTGGCCCGAGTCTTAGCTACACCACTTGATTTGACGATCCATACCTTAACCATGAACGACGCGGATTAGGTCGGAAAAATGCAATCGATGAGATTTAAAAACTTTTATTGTTTCCTTATGAAGAACTGCATCATGTGTCATCTTTACCGCAATGTACCTCTCAGGAATAATTGAAAGTTATGCCAAGTACCAGAAATCAATTAAACCGCGAAAATGCGAATCCAATGTACTATAAATTACCACATAAATTAAGTCACAAACGCTAGTTTTCTTTTGCGATTAATTTTTCATAACCGCGGATATTGAATAGGCTAAAGTAACTCAATTAGCTACAAGAACATGATGATTATCGAACATGACTATACTATCATCGAGAAAAATTTATTCCAATTAACGGATCAGGAAAGCACAATGTCATTAATAAATAAAATTTGGAATTACATAAATGACCTCTTCTGTGACAATGATGGTAATATTTAATATGTCATAAGATAGCTTATGTGTAATAATAATGATAATTTTGGACCTCATATTGTAAATGATATTGATAATAATATTTTTGAATCGTGTAAATGATCCCTTATGAGGAAAAAGGTATGATAATAATTGACCGATTTCAGACTATTCCCTGTGAAATAATAACAATAATTTTTGATTCCATAAATTGCCTCTTATTAGGACGATGATAATCGCACTGTCTCTTATGCAATAATAATAATGACTTTAGAATCGTAGGTATGACCACTTATATGACAGTAATAATAATATTTAGAGCCCTTAGGATTTTCTATCGGGTAATAATAGAATATTAACATCCAGAAATCTTATAAATAATATATTAAGTGGGGATAATTATAATGATATTTAGGAACCTTGCGATTGACATATCAGGTAATGTTTGTGTAGCAATATTTAGAATTCCTATATAAAATAATAATGATGATAACGAAACCCTCAGATGAATTTATAATGATAATATTTAAGCAATCCTTAAGAAATAATACTACCTATAGTAAAAATTTGTTGGAGATAGTATTGTATAGTGGAGATAGGATAGTATTTGGAATTTTACCTATGAGAATAATAATAATACTTAAAATTTTGCCAGTAATAATATTAATAACCTTTGAAAGTTAAAAATTCACTTTTTAGGCAATAACAACTGTAAGGTCGATATATTAAAAATCTATTGTAGCCATAGCGATGTTTCTGGTCCAGTAAAACGATAATAAATCGTGAATAAAAAATTAACTCAAATAGAAATTGGAAATATATATTTTTTTATTTATTTATATAGTATTTAGAATTTCATATAGAACAATGATAATAGCAGCGAGACTTCTATACGTAACAGAAGCACTAATAACATTTAGGATCCTGAAAATCATCTAGTAGACAACTGTTGGGCCAGAACACAAACGGCATTGTAAAGTGTTTAAATGAATCGGTAATACACACGCAGACACAAAATACAGATTTAAAATCGAACATCAACCTAACCCTGCTAAAATATGAGAAAGAAAACAATTAAATATAAAATTATAAAACACAAAAATAAATTAAATAATAACAAAGTGCAACAAGATCCGCACGAAATAAACATAAAAATAACATGAAAACTTTACAATTTGACCGAAATTTGACAATTTACCAAAAAATGCGAAAATCCATGAAAATGGAATAAAAATCAAATAATTCGAATTGGAAACAATTCAATTAAAAAATTCAAAAGAAAAATTGTCAAATTAAATTAAAAAATAATAAAATTAAGAATAGAATATACTAGAAAATCACAAGGTCAAATTTTGTTTTACTAAATCCAAATTAACACGCAAGGTTAGGGTCGTACAATAGGTATATATACCGATTCATTTTCACATTATTTTAATCATTTTAAATCAGTTTTTAATCTGAAAAAGTAGTTTTAATCTGAAAAACTCGTTTAACCAGTGTGGAAATCTTGAAACTTTAATGTGAGTTAGAGGATGTTCGAAAACTCTCTCCACGTCGCATCCTTGCAACCTCGAATGAGCTCTGCTTGGATGTCGGCGTGGGGAGAGAATGATGATGTATTATGCATGAAGATTATTAATGAACTACGATGTATTATATGGCAAAATATATAGTTATCCAATCAAAAAGAATTTTTCCGGCCCACAGCCGAAACATCTTACAAGTAATTAAAATCAAACATACAATCGAATTGTGTAAGTGTGTGTATAATCGCTAATAATTCGTGCCCGTGGAGGCTCCGGCGTGAGAACGCAGGAGCTGAAACGTCAATATCATTCTGTGTAGGGGAAAAGGGTGAAGGGGAAATAGTCTTTTGGCTGTTTTGGCCGTCTCCCAATTCCCATAAACTCGACCTAAATTATACTCATATATGGCTAAAATCTAAAACACCGAGTAGTCCAGAAAACACTCATTAACTATAATATAAACACAAACGCGCCTAGGATCAATTAAGGGAAGGTGACGGGATTTTCAATAGTAAAATCGTTGCTATTGTAAAAATATAAAGGATTTTACTAAAAGTCATTAAAGAACTTATTAATAAAACTAAAATGCTATGCTTTTCACTAAAAGTTACGAAGGAATATAAAGATTTGTTTTGTAATAGAGCTGTCAATAAAATTAACCCTCAAAATGTCATACTTATAAATATAAAGATTTTGCTAAAATCTCTAAAGTCATTGAAAGAACATCAATCAAACTAAAATCGACGCATCGTAACTGACACTCAAATTAATCCAAGTATTACAGTAAATGGATAAGGAATTATAATAATCCCAAGTAAATGGTAAAAGTTTGCTAAGCGGAATTAACCCAAAATTAATAACTGTCCAGAGAAAATATAAAAGTTCTAAAGACCCAAAAATCCAAATGTGCATCCATATGCAAGTTTCCACAGAACTTGTTAACTAATGTATAAAATCTGGAGATAAAAAAAAACCCGAATTACCACCCATCTATAGATACTGCAACTTCTTATTGCCGATCAGCGTTGTCAAGAGTTCCTAAATAGGTTTTCGTTTAACACCCTCTTTTAACATCGTTACATCCATTTGATAAAGGCGACCGTCACATCCGTCTCTAAATCGAACCTAGAGAAACTGATTTGTTAGAAAGTAACCGACCTAGTCGAATAGTGAGTTTGGCTATCCATCATAACTTAATAGCGTGGTTTAAAATAAGGTAGGCCTCTAAACTGGATAGAGTCATGAGTTGGTCATAAACACCGAACTCTTTAATTTAGAGAGGGAATAAAGGGCATAAAACATAAAAATTTCACGACCGATTTCTTACAATACACATATAATTGAAAACGTAAATAACAATTAACATAAACAAAAGATCACAATTGACAGAGGCACCGAGGAAAATGGTATAATAAGATGCGTGGATACGGGATCACGACGTTGAAATGGATATAGAACTCCCGAGGTTGAATACATAATAGCCAAAATGGATACTGAATTACATAGGTTAAAATAGCAAAATAATTGAAAGGAATCATAAAATTACCTGTCCTAAATGCATGAGTCTACTGAACCAACTGATCTCCTAGGAGGGAATTCTACTACCAGTAATCTATTTTCCCACGCCAATCCGTGTGGTTGAGACGATTAGATAGGAACCGTTACTTCTCAAGCGACAAGATTATAACATTAATGCTAGTAATAAAATTACAAGTAAGCAAACGATTAAAATAGAATCTTACCAGTGAACACAATGTAAATAAGCCATACAAAATATTCCGCTATAATTCACCGAAAATCTACGGAATAAATCGAGATATCTGGAATTTAAGGAGATCCTGTGAAAAAATTATAAGGGAAAAAAATCCACTTCAGTTTTGACATTCTCCAAAATGCCAATCGATAAGAAAATGTGGTTCGCAGATATACAACCACTTACTGGTGAGAGGAACACACTAACAACCAAACAAAATAGCAAGCAAGACAACCAAAATAACTGCTGATACACACCTATGTGCGATAGAGGAAGTGTGCACATCTCATAGAGATCCATGCATCATCAGGCACACAGACCAATATAAGAACTACTTTAGGTGAAAATTATTTATTTTAATCCATAATTAAAATGTCCCGAAAACCAGAGCAAATTGCAAGAAAGCGCCATGAGTGCAAGGAACCCAACATCGCGAGCGTCAGCGGACCTTCATATTCAGGTGAATTTCCAAGTTTTATTATCTTAATGTTAATGTACTTTCCGAGCCTTAGAGCAAACATGACCCAACCAGCGAACCTTTCCGGACACAACCCGAACGAACCCAATCAGAGACCTATGACAGTTTTTTGATAGACATAATAAATACACTGAGTAAATCGAATCAATCCATATTGTTTTTTCGATGAATGCTTATTTATCTTACATCTAAATAAATGACAAATATAAGAAAGAAAACATAATACGGACTTACTACCCGATCAATTATCAAACGACCAACCGTGATTTAAATAGCCCGTGAATACGAGCGCTCAAACTGATATTTGCAAGTCATTGGTAGAGGTCAGGAGTCATTTCGGGCAGATCCTCAATGGGGTTGACTATATTTTCATTTGAATTTGAGATTTGGTTTTTTCTTCAATTCCCGATTATAATGGAAAAGGACAAATAAAGTAACTTACTATCATACTTAGAGTATGTTTGCTAAACCGCCAGCATGAGTAGTAAATGTTTATTAATTTATTGGTAGTTGTTTATTAATTTATTAGTAGTTATAAGTAAATTGAACTTTGATAAATAAATGATTTTGATATAAAAGTATGAGTATCATTTCGAATCTAAATGTTTATTAATTTATTAGTAGTTATAAGAAAATTGAACTTTGATAAATGAATGATTTTGATATAAAAGTGTGAGTATCATTTCGGATCTAAATGTTTATTAATTTATTGGTAGTTATAAGTAAATCGAACTTTAATAAATAAATGCTTTTGATTAAAGATACCTATATAAAAGTGTGAGAACCGTTTCGAATCTAAATGTTTGCTAGTTTATTAGTAGTTATAGGTAAATTGAGCCTTGATAAATAAATGATAATGCATAAAATGTATCTACATAAAAATATTAGTCTCATTTTGGACCTAAACGTTTGTTATCTGATTAGTGTTTATGAGCAAACTGAGTTTTGATAAATTGACGATTATGGTTATACTCATATAAACGTGTTAGCATCATTTTTAGTCCGGCAATCATTAAATTACCGGTAGAGTCAAATTAATTGTCCATCCGACGTTTTAGTCAAACTAGATTAAGATAGATACCCATTAAAGTAGAATAAAATCAATCAGTATCATAAATAATGTGGATATTTAGCGGACTCGAGGAGAATAAGTAAAGTGGTACTACAATTGATTGAACCCATTTACGAAATCGAGTTACAGTTAGAATTGAAAGTAGAAATATTAAACTAAATATTTTTAGGATCTCCAATCTTGCGACTAAACCAATGTATACAAACTACACCATGATATAAATAGAGAAATAAATTTCCTCTTGAATTAAAAAAGTATAACCATAATCATTTATAAAGAAATTTCCCCTTGAATTAAAGGAGTATAATCATAACCATTACAAAGATAAGAACGAGAAATCCAAAGCCCATCAAGAGAATAAACTTTTGGCGGAATATAGTTTAATGAATGTCTAAAAATTGATTACCAATAGTCAGTTAACTACAAACTCGAAACGAGTTCGATGGAGGAGGGAACCTCAAGGAGGCCCCCATGAAACAATGTTGTTGACGAACTCCTGACCACTACCAACGAACTGTAGAAATTTGGAAACCACTACGTGAATAGACCATGATCAAGAGTTTTGATCCCTGACGCAGAACGACCCGCATAAGTCACATTAACCTACCCAGACCAAATCAGTCTATCAAAATAAATGACCCGACAGATATCAATTTGTAAATGATAATTTTATTGTTTCTAGAAGACTCGTGGATCGACGCATCCCGAGTAATAGCCCGGTTCCTCGCTCACTCGGCTGCCCGATGCAGGCAAGCGATGTGGGACGCGGGATTTTCTATTTCCCCGATCCGCGAAACCCGAGCTGGCATGCAACGAGACACTGATGAGGTCGATCTTCCCTATATGGCTATTAAGAGAGAGCCAGGAAGAAACCCGGCTAGGGAAATGCGAGGACAAGCCGAGTATTTATTGGCGCACCTTGAGAGACATCAAGCTGAGACAAACCGGCAAGTGGAGCAGGCCAAGCGGTACCTGAGAAGATCAATGAGGACATCGCGGCGGGCCGGATACCCAGTACTGACGGATAAGCTCCGTGTTACAACGTGTCCTATGAGCTGGATGACACCAAGCTCCAGGAGCAAATGACAGACATGAACGTGGTAATTCCACGACGCATCCTGCCAAGGGAGATGCGGGATGAAAGAGAGCTCACCGGAATTCATCGAGACCATCCATACGCCAGAGAGCGACCTACCATGAAGAGGAAGTAAGAACTCAGCGAACAATTATTTAACGCATGACTTATATAAAATTTATTTGTGAAATAAATAGTGTTGGTTTACATTTCGGGCTTCCGTTGATTAACTTATGCAAATAGACCATATATTTTTGCAATACGTAAGATTATACAATAATCGCTTACCCATGTTATGGAAATTCAAACGCGAAACTCTAACTACCCTACGACGACCCAATAGTAAACGATATGATAATAGATGCTTACATCTGTGGAAATCAGCATGAATAAATTTTATTTATTTACAGAAATGGAAGGGCGTCAATTCCCCATCTTGCAACAAGAACTGGATAAGGCCCGGGCTGCCAACCGGAGCCTACAGGAGCAGCTTATGCAGATTTCTCGGGAGATCCAACAGGTCTAAGGGACCTGGATCGAACCCAAAAGGATGAAAACGATTTATCAAAAGATGGAAGCGGCCCGAAGGAGATGGCCTGGTGAACGACGACTGACGCAAAATCTGAAAACGCAAATCAAGGGCCTGGAAACAGCATTGTCGGCGTGTCAAGAGGGAGCCGCAGTAACTTACCCATTGGTTTTCGCCCCGGCACAGCTGGCTTATCGGGACACGATTTCTCTATCGACTTTTCCATCCACCTTCAATGCTAAACTCAATAAACATCGACCAGGAAGAGCTGAGCGCGCAAAACGACGAGCGGCTTAAGTGTAAAACAATCTCTTGGAAATGTCTAATAAATGTTTTTTTCTAATAAAATTTTTCTTTTATGTGTTGCTATGAATAAACCGTGTATAAGATTTTTCACCGTAACAATGAGAAGCAACTACAAAAGGTGGACATATTTTAGGAAGGAACCAAAGGAAGAAAATCGCGCATAGGCATTCTAACGGCAGTGCGTTGAACCCAGTTGAGGTCGGGCAGGAGCAGTTCCGATGTGGTGCTCACCTTTGGCGATCTCGACACCGATGGTTACATTACCAACGTTGTTTAGCAACGGGTAGCCATTGGAGGCAGAAAATATTTACATCTGGTGTCAAGGTCACGACAAAACCCTAAAACCCACACAACTCTAATAATAACATTAGTAGTTCAAACCACGTAACCCAAGGTTACTAGCATTAACGTTTTCTCATCCCACGTAACGAATATGCATCGAAAAAACCGAGACTAATTTAGTAAAGTTAATAATCAGGTAAAGAATTTTGGAGGTTCGACTAAAAGACATTCTAATTAATACTATTCGCAGATTTATCCTAACTCCAGACAGATGGGCTCGAGCACCCGACAGTGAACCGAAATCGGAAGACGCGTAGAGACCTTACCACGACTCACGTCCACCCGATAAACGACCGCGATAAGTCTACCACCCGACCTTTTAATCTTCTCGCGCAAGCCTGATATTAAGACTTTTTTTTATTAGCCGTCCTCTTGATAACCAAGACTAGAACGGATAAAAGAGATAAACGTTGGTTTATAATTTAGAGGACTCCTGGATCGATGCATCCCGAGTCATCGCCAGATTCCCAGCACACTCAGCAGCTCGGTGCAGGCAGGCGATGTGGGACGCGGGATTATCGATATCCCACGTCCAAGAAACGAGATCCGGAAATCAAGGGAGTTCAGAAGATGTAGAACTCCCATATGTAGCCATAAAGTGTGAACCTGGCCGGAACCCGGCCCGGGAGATCAGGGGTCAGGCAGAATTCATATTAGCTCGACTAGAGGAGCACTAGAAAGAAACGAATCGAAAAATTGCTAAGGCTAGACGATACCTGGCACAAGTGAACGCGGACATTGCAGAGGCAAAATACCCAGCACGGATGGGTATGCTCCCAACTACAATGTTTCGTTCGAGTTGGACGACCCAAGGCTCCGTGGCCAGATCGGAGCAATGAACATGGTGGTCCCACGGAGAGTCCTCCTCGCGAGCTAAGAAACGTAGAGGAAGAGCCGGACCATCGCTACGACCATTCATATGCACGCAGTCGTCCAAGCCAAAGATGTGATAGTAGTGGAACTAGATTCAACCGACGCTGACTTTAATGACGATGTGTTATCATTAATAAATGTTTAATAAACGTTCTTAAATAATGTTTTAGACTTTTTGTGCCAATATTTTCTCACAAAATTAAGATATCTTTAGTGAAACGAATTAGTAAAATAGATGTTGACTAGGGTGCGGATGGTGTGCGACAATTTAAAAATTAGTTATGATAAATAATGGAAGTAAACAGCATAATTTACATTTACAAAAGCTACGCAAAGCCCCCACGGCCAACAAAAATCTATGACAGCAAATAACGCAACTCAATCAGGAAATTCAGCAACTCAAAGCCACGTGGATTGAGCCAGTAAAGGCCAAGATGATCTATCAAAAAATGACAGCAGCACAGCGAGGGTGGGCTGAGGAGAAGCAGCTCACCCAGTCACAAAAGATACAAATACGCGGCCTTGAGGTAGCGTTATCAGCGTGCCAGGAGGACAACGCGAAACCTACCCACTGGTATTCGCTCCAGCGCAATTGGCCTATCGGGAAGCGACATCTGCAACGATGCCTGCCACTAACACACCCAAGCATAGGCCAGGAAGGTCCGAGCGAGCCAAACGCCGTGCTGCGAATACATCGAAATAATAAGTTAGAACTGTTTGTACTGGCTATCAAAAAAATGTTTTTTGAATTAATTCCTTTAAATTATATATCAGTAGTAATAAGATAGAGCTACCAGAAGATCAGAATGAAAGAGTTACCATATAAGTGAGGGACCCGTAAAAGTAAATCGCACACTTGCCTTCTAACGATAGTGCGTTGGACCAGTTTGAGGTCGGGCCAGAGTAGTTCCTATGCGGCGCTCACCTTTGGCGACCTCAAAAACCAATGGTTGCATTCCCAACGTTACTTAGTAACGGGTAACCATTTGGGGTAAGAGAAATATTTTACATCTGGGGTCAAGGTTACCAATACCATAAACCCCCACAGACCCGACGAAGGCGAAGCATTGTATCAGAGATTGACTGCCACACAGCGTGGCTGGACGGAAGAAAAGCAACTGGGTCACGCGCAAAAGACTCAGATCCGCAGTTTGGAGGTAGCGTTATCGGCGTGTCAAGAGGGCCAGTACGTAACGTACCCACTCGTGTTCGCACCGGTTCAGCTAGCATATAGAGAAGCAGCTGATACAACCAAGCCAGCGGCAAAACCTTCTGAACGACGCCCAGGGAAGGCGTAATGTGCTAAACGACGCGCGCTACAAATCAAAGCTTCCCATTAATACATGGTGTACTAAAAAATAATTTATCAATGTTATTTCATTTGTTTTTCTTTGTTTAGTTTCATTAATTCGTCGTTTTGAAAAA
Source organism: Schmidtea mediterranea (assembly GCA_022537955.1). Lineage (NCBI taxonomy): Eukaryota > Metazoa > Platyhelminthes > Tricladida > Dugesiidae > Schmidtea > Schmidtea mediterranea. The sequence continues at coordinate 98,258,049 of CM039681.1, forward strand.
AAAATCAGTTTAACTGAAGTTGTAAACTAAGGTTCGTGAAATAATTGATACGAGAAAGTGTTAAGTTTTATGTGAAAGTAATCGTAAGTAGTGTTGGGACAGAACACAAACGGCCTTGTAAATGTTTAAATGAATCGGTAACACACATGCAAATATAACATGCAGATTTAAATTCAACCCTATTAAAACACCAATTAAACCCTATCAAAATATGAGAAAGAAGACAATTACATATAAAATAATAAACATAAAAATAAATTAAAATAATAACAAAAAGCAACAAGATCCGCACGATATAAATATAAACATAACACGAAAACCTAACAAATTCGACCGAAATTTGATAATTTAACAAAATGTGAAATTTCATGAAAGTGAAATAAAAATCAAATAATTTGAATTATAAATAATTCAATAAAAATTTCAAAAGAAAAATTATCAAATAAAATTGCAAAATAATAAAAATTAAGATTAGAATACACTAGAAAATTTCAAGGTCGAATTTTGTTTTACTAAACCAAAAAGAACACGCAAGGTTAGGGCCAAAAAATAGGTATATATACCGATTCATTTTTACACAATTTTAATCGTTTTTACTGGTAAATCAGTTTTCTTAAAAATCTATTTTCAATGTGAGTGAGAGTTTTATTTGGAAGCTCTCTCCACGTCGCATCCTCGCAACCTCGATAGAGCTCTGCTTGGATGTCGGCGTGGGGAGAGCGATATATGTATGAACATTTTTATTTGGATGATGTATCGGTAACTTAATTTTGATTTTAATAAATTATTTTATAATATACAAATTATGTTTTTGTTTTAAAAATATTTTGTCGAAATTTTTCCGGCCCACAGCCAAAGACACATCACAAGTTATTAAAATCAGAAATTTTATTCAGATTCGTGTAAGTGCGTGGAATATCGCCAATGATCTGTGCCCGTGAAGACCCGGCGTGCGGAACGCAGGGATCGGAACGTCAATATTATCCCGTATAGAAGAAAGGAGGAATAAGGAAGTGGTTTTTTGGCTACTTCCTCGTCTCTCATTTTCTTTAAATTCGACCTAAATCATTCTACACACGGCTCAAAATCACCACACCGAGTAGTCCAGTGGGCACTCATTAATTATAATGTAAACACAACGCGCCTAAGGTCAACCTAGGGAAAGGTAACGGGGAAAAGTAGAAAATTATGAAATCGTTGTTATGAATCTAAATTACTGAAATTAAAGGGATCATCAAAACAAACTTCAAGTTATCGTCTTATACTAACACCAATAAAGTAAAGGTCATAAGCTTTCGTTAGCATAAAACACTGTTGTTTCCTTTTACAAAAACTGCCAATGTCCCGTTAAGATTTGATAAAAATTCGTTGCGTAAAGGTAAATTAAATTAACGTAGTTGCTGTACGCATTATGTCGAGAACCAACAATATCTTTTAAACGAACATAAAACGATTATTCTAAATGTATAATAGCACGTTAAGAATCAATAGGTCTACTGGAGGACAGAATAGGATAAGGTAGTCACCGCAAACCTCAGAAAATAAAATAAACTTTTTGATAAAATCCTTTAAAATATTGTATATCATAGCTGTGGTAACTCCCATAAACTAAAATCAGAAAATCGAGCAGGATCGATGAAACATGGTCTCCCAACAAATAATTCCAGATTAAAAATAAGAAATTGAGGAACTGAGAAATTCGACTCGTAGTCCGTCATGAATTAAAGAAATTCCCCAAATAAAATAAATTAATATTAAAGCACGTAAATACAAATTTCTTCACTACCAACATAATAACAATTATTACATAAGAGTATAATAAGTGATTGGTACATAGGAAACATCATAAACACAAAAAAGGGTTTAGAATGTCTTATTATATCCATGAAAACTTCACTGCCAATTGATAAATTCTTTTCTTCACATTGAAAAATAATTACTGGTCAACTATCAAAGTTCACATATCCGTCGATTCTTCCATTTTTATTGCCATCTAGATATATTACAAGTCCTTTAACTGATTCTCATTTAATATCTTTCTGAACATCGTCATGTCTCCCTGTGTAAAAGCGATAACCATATTCTTCTCTGTCTGAATTAAAAGAAGTTGGTTTTAAATGGTTACGAGTCATCATGAATTAGCATTACCTAGATCAAAATAATAAGTTCCATTAGGTAACATACAGTTTAGCGGACAATAGCCGATTGCGAATGGATATGGAAGGTGCATAAAAGTGAAATGAACGCCAACTTCCTAAACCCATAATAATCAATTTCAATAATATTAGGAAATTACTTTAAGATCCAAGAGGGGAAAGAAATCCGACGCATCCGTAGATCCAATATCAGAAATAGGTCTCGAAATTCCACTGGAGTAATCTAAGATGAATAATATGCACGTCCAGTAGAGATCATCTATAATAAAATATTAATATAGAAACAAATAAATTAACTACCCTCTAGAAATAACAAATCCTCCATAGTGCGAGACACTCACGCATGAAATCGATTGTACCAATGCAATGACCTCTTAAAGGAAAGTCTAATTAGCTGACTACGGCTAATGTGTGCGCACCAAGTCATGCACTCAGGAATGATGCATTGACATTTGCTGGAAATGATAACGATAAATCGTCACGATTAACAGTGACCTTTTCGAGACACGCAATATCAACTAGTGTGTATTTCCTCTCCCACGTCTGTAAATAGCATCCGAGCTATTTATTAGACGTCAGCAATTCAACGAGACAGATTGAATCTCTATTGGAAAAAGAAAAGAATTCGTTCAATAACCTACAAGAAAATTCGTTCAGTAATTAACAAGGGAATTCGTTCAATAACCTGCAGGATAATTCTTTGGATAATCATACTGTGGCCAGAATCATAGGGGAAGACATCGTATTAGGTGGGCAGCCCTTAGGTAAATTATAATTTTATTTTGTTATAGTTTTAATGTTTTATCCGGTGCAAGTCGTAGGAAAATCTGTATGACCAGCCCATTAACTCAGATGAGATAAAGCAATTCAAATGCAGCGGCGAAAAATTTTAATTTCAAATAAATAATGATCCAAATTTACACTTATTATTATGAATTTATTAATCCTAAAACCCTGACTGCTGGAAACAGGTTTATAATTTATTAACTATGTTGGGCCAGTACAAGCTTTTGTTTAAATGGATTGGAAACAGCACGCAAACACAACACGCACATTTCAAAATCGGACCCTTAAACATCTAATAAACACCTAAAAATGCGAGAAAAACACATAATTTAACATATAAAATAGAAAACATAAAATTAAATTAAAATATTAACAAACGCACCAAGATACGCACGAATTGACATAGAAATAACACGATAACAAAAGATTTGACCGAAAAAGTGACAATTTACGAAAAATTAAAAGAGTTCATGAATAAATCGAACAAAAATAAAATAATTTTAATCAGAAATGATTGAAATTAAAAAATTAATGAGTAAATTGTAAAAGAAATCGAAAAATAATAATAAATTAGAAATAAATTAGACACATAATTGCAAGGTCAAATTTTGTTTTAACGCATAAAAAATAACACGCAAGGTTAGGGTCACAGAACAGGTATAAATACCAATCCATTTTCACAAAGTCTTTAATGCTTATGCTTTTCACTCAGTGAATAAATTACTTTTTGTCAGAGCAATTCAAAGGAGCAACTCTTGATAACTGTTTTCATTCTGCGAATCAAGTATCTTAATGTAAGCTCTACTTGATCGTATGTGTGGGAACCTCTTGTCGTATGTTGATATGTATGAGCTATGAACGAACTATGATGAAATTGTTTCAACAAATATATGTATTATGAAAAAACGAATCTTCAACTTTATGAGTCGAAATTTTTCTGGCCCACAGCCACACATCACACAAGAAAGTAAAATCACAACATAACTAGTCACACTGTGTAAGTGCGGTTTCTCCGCCTATAGTGTGTGCCCGTGAGAGCTCTGTCGTGCGTAACGACGGATCTCGAACGCGAATATTCTACCCGTTATAGGGGCGGTGGGAAGATTGAGAGCTAGACTTTTGGCTAGATCTCTTTCACCCATCTCCCGTAAAATCGACCTAAATATTTAACTACACATCGGCTAAAATGATAACACCGAGTAGTCCAGTGAGCACTCGTAAACACAAGACCCTTAGGACTAAAATTAAGGCTCGGGTAGTGGGGACTTGAAACCGATGCGATGCAGATAAATTTAATAACTAAAAGGAAATTAAATTAATTTAAAGTAACTGAACCCATAACATTAAACTAGACGTGACGTAAAAAAATTATTCTAATTAAAATGATGAGATTCTAACTAAATTTATGACCAGAACATACTACAACGAGAATACCTTTATAACGAAATCAACGGATAATTTAATTAAATAAAATGATCCATAATTAAAATATTCATGTAACGAAAATCAAGAAAAATTTCATAAGTATTAATGATTTGAATTATCCTCGGATCTAATCTAAATTAGCAAATGATTTATGAGTAAGAAGCCAGAGAAAATGGAGTAAAGGAACGAAACAGCAAACGATAGGGTAGAATTAACTGATTCTGAGAAAAATTACGACAGGATATAGATCCGCTAATATTTCATAAAAGTAGTAGTAATTAAGGCATTGGGCATTGATAAATTGTAAACCAAATTAATGATTAGATTTAAATCCTTCTAACCCATTGAAAGGTAAATATGTAACCCACGAATCCAAGGATAATTCAAGGAGTTAAATAATAATATTATGCTACTAATAACCGATAGGAAACGACCAAAATAAATAAATTAACACGAATAAATAAATTAACAATTCCACACAAGGATAGTAGATCAACGACAACGAAATATCACAAATAGTTCACAAATGTAAACAAAAGAGCTCAGCTTTCATGAGAGAATCCGTGATAATTCGAATGCAATAGATTGCCCACGAATAGTATTGAACCTTTATAGCCCAATAAAACACGAGTGACGCCCTGAAATTGATGGAGGTAATAAAGTCAGAGGTTCCAACCAAGATAGCAAACCATATAGTTCAATATCACGACCCAACTAAACATCAGAGTAGAGATTTAGACTCTTTCCCAACCCCGGTATTCTCTTCGTCGAATAGCCATCATCGAATATTCCACCCAGCAGTTTCTCCCTGACCAGCACGTACAATTGAACATTATCTCAGAAATAACAGTATTCCGGAGTAACTTGCATTAGAGTGTCTTCTTGGATGCACCGACGTCGAATAAGAACAACAATTCAGATAGAGAGCACCCAAAAATTCCAAATCATCAAGTTAACAATGAGCTTAGTCACATACTAATCCATAGAATCAATAGAGATCAATTTGATTGTTATTACACTAAATAAACTACAGACAGGTCAGAGTCTGAGTTAGGGGCAGAATAAATCATCTAAAATCCGACGCGAATGACAGGTTGATGACGTTAAACACATACGATCATAATAACAAAAACGATGAGGCGATCAATAACAATAGACTTTCCCCGCCAACCTGAACGGATAATAAATAATAATCGGCATCAAATAATAAACCATAAATAACTTATAATAATTATATTAACGTTCAACCGCGAGAAAGAATAAATTAAATGTCAGTTCACTCACCCCACCACGCCCTCGCAAATAATTTACGAATATAAAAGAAAATAGTAGCAACTCGCATCTCATACCGCATAAGCTTCGATGAATCACCAATCAACTAATACCGATAGTGGACGCGTTCGAACTCGAGACCTTTTACGAGACCGGATCTCAAGGAACGATGCTCGGATGCCTAGTGAAGAGGGACAATCAGGTAATTTCGCACGCTACATTTCAAATTTCATCGTAACTAAAGTTCACCCATACCAATACTCTATAGAAATAGCATAAATCACTAACACCCATGTTTTGCACGCGCAGGCACATCATGAAAAATGATTGGTAATTAAATATTTTCACGTTTAGATCGCAGAGACCCGCATGGCAGTTGGAGTGACAATTCTCGAGTGACTCTACAGATCCCGAGCGCTTCCGCCGCTCGATACCGCCAAGTTCTGTGGGATAACGGATATCTGTTATCCACTTATGGAGACTCCAGTTGGCCGAGAAGATCAGAATACCAAGCCGAAGAGATCGAGTTACCAAGTATCGCGATTAAGCGCGAGCCGGGCCCCAATCCAGCACGAGAAGCCCGCCAGCGAGCCGAATACGCGGCCATGAAGATGGAAGAGCTAGAAAGAAAGTACCACCGGAAAGCGGTGTTGGCCCGACAACGACTAGCTCAAGTAAACAGAGACATCGCAAGTGGTGCTATCCCGAGCACCGATGGATTCCCGCCAGAATATGGAGTGTCCTTCAAGTTAGACGACCCGAGGCTGACGCAGATGACAGCACCGACTAAGATGGTGATACCGGAGAAACTCATGCAGTCCACACTTCGAAATCGACTCGGATCTCGTCAAACAGGCGATCATACTTATGCGAGCAGGCATCCCCATTGGAATTCCAAGCACAACAATCGAAGGAGTGAACGTTTTAATGGTCATGAATGAGTTGAATCGATATGTTTTAGTTTTGAAACCCCGATCACACGCTCGACCAGGTCAAACCGAGCGGTTGCGACGGCGTGCCCAAGGAGTGACCAAATGAGATAATAAACTCATGTCTGATGATAATTTGATTTGTTTGTCATTAAATAAAAATTGTTTAGTTTATTATGTTACTATTTGTAAATAAATATAGAAACGAAAAGTATTAAATAGGAAGTGATAAAGGGACCTGAAATAGAAGACGGACATAGGCCTTCTAACGGCAGTCCGCTGAACCCGACATAGGACTAACCCTTAGCAGTTCCGATATCGGAACTCACCTTTGGACGTCCTGTGACCAGTGGTTACAGTACCAACGTTGCCTAGCAACGGGTAATCATTGGCGGGAGCAAAAACTATTTTGTATGTTTGGGGTGAAGGTCATCCACACCACTAACCCCACAGCTATCTAAGTTAAAATCATAAGCATTTAATTTCTGTAATGAGATTTGGAACTACAATTCCTTAAACGAAATTTTGAAATATTATTCTTTAAACTTTCTTTATGTTTTTCCGAATTTCAAATTAATTATCCAATTTTTATTATTTGTGGTCCTTTTAGGAAAGGCTAACTATTCTACCTTACAGAATTTATTATTAATTTTCTCATTTAGAATTGTCTAATCGCTGAATTATTCTTATGAAAAATTTTAAAATAGCTCAAACTATTTTGGGAGAACCTCAATTTTATAAATTAATTCAGGAAAAGTTCTAATTATTTTAAATCATTTTTCCAATTACTTGCATTATTTTATTGTAAATATTTTGAATCACTCAAGAAAAATTCACATTTTTAGGCATTTCAATTTATATGAATTCTCCTAGAGCATTGGACTATTTGATAAAATATTTAGACATTTTAACCATCCTTATATCATTGTAGGTATTTTAGTTCTATAAAACTCTTAGGTATGATACTCATTTCAATTTATTATTTACAAAATCTTTAATGCACCCGGAATTACGTGTAATTCTAGATATATCGATTCTTCCGAATTAATTCGTGCACCCTTGAGTATTGTTTAATCACTGGTAGTTAAATTTTGACATGATGACTATAATTTAAATCGTAACAAAATTAATCCTCCTCAAATTAACATTGAGGCCATGCTGCATTGATTGCTCATTAAAACCATTACTTTTGTTTAACTCACCTTAAATTTATTACCCGTTTAGAAAGATCAGGATCCCTCGTCCATGTTCCCACTCGCGTCGCCGATCAGTGGCGACAAATATGGATTCGCATCTGGAAGGAAAAACAACCCGATGTGCCCCAGCCCGGAGAGAACCGGCGTGACGATATGCTCATGGTGGAAAATACCATGAGACAATTCAGGCAGAAAGGACAACCAAGTGACCCAAGTCCAGCCCAAGAAATCCATGATCGGGCTCGAGCGCTTCTGGCTTGTCTCAAGGACCACCAGCGCCTGGTCAACTCCTTGGTAGACTGGGCCAGTAATTACCTGGCCAACGTGGAGGACGCCCTCGCAGCCGGGCGAATCGCGGATGTTTATTCACCCAGCCTAAGACCGGCCCGTAATACAAAACGGCCCGTGTTCGTGATTCCGGGCTACTCCGCGGAGGAAGGAGTAAAGAAGTTCTTCAAGGATTCTTGACCTCGCCAATCCGTAAATGACGTTTTAAGTGTTATATTCAATAAATAATTGTTAAAAAAAATTTGTTTTTAGTTTTCTTCCCATTCTTAAAACAGTCTTATAACGTATGTTTGAAGCAACTCCACGTGTAGAGATTTCTGGATTTATTAATAAAAATGTTTTGATGTTCGTCATTACAGAGATGGAGCCCTTACAAATATTGCAGACGGTGTTGGAAGGGGCCCGGAAAATCAACAAAAATCTCCACGATCAAATTGTCCAGCTGACTATGGAAGTGCAACAGACGAAGGACGTTTGAATGGAGTCCGAAAAGGTAAAATTGCTTTACCAGCGGCTTACAGCAGCCCAAAAAGGATGGGCAGAAGAAGGACAGTTGGTGCATGGTCTGCGAACACAAATAAAGGGGCTGGAGGTTGCACTGTCTGCCTGTCAAGAAGGGGCAGCTGTAACCTATCCCCTCGTATTAGCTCCCGCTCAATTGGCTTACCGGGAGGCGATAACATCCCCCACAACGACCTCAACAACAACCCCAACTCCGAACAGTTACCGACCAGGACGGAAGGAGCGGGCTAAACGTCGAGCCACTCGATTGCTTACTCAACTTTAATTAACTCTTAGATTGTGCTTATTGGAAAATTATGTGTTTTAATTTTTAAAAATTATGTATGCCTTCCTTTTTAACATAATATCTCTAACAAGTATCCGCGAAACCCGCAATCAACACACTAAGATGCACCATCACCAATTGTAGTCACTCGTTCCAGGTCATTATCAAATTCCTATTATTTTCTGACGAACTCAACGATAAACATACGACATAAAGGGGACCTAAAAATCGAAAGCGAGCATAAGTCTTCTAACGACAGCTCTTTGGACCCAGAGATTGTTCGAGCAATTATAGCATTAGTAATAACATTCACTTTTTGCGAACGATCTACCCGCTCGAGCACATTTCCAACGTTGCTTAGCAACGGGTGTCGAGTGGCGGTAAAGAAGGTATTTATATGGCGTTACCTGGGCAACCACAGAAAGATTAAAAGAAAGTATAACACCCAGTAACCCACCAGTAGGAAAACCGCACACAGACCTTCTATCGGTAGTGTTTTGAACCCACCATGAGGCTGGGCATTAGCAGTTCTTCCATAGAGCTGACATTTGGTGGTCTCATAACCAGTGGTTGCAGTACCAACGTTGCCTAGCAACCGGTAACTATTGGAAGGCAGGAAACGTTATATGCATGGGGTCAAGGTTAAACACCACAAACACCACAATGTTAAGTAGGCTATATTTGATGATTTTTCGTCCATTTGCATTTTGCGCGCTCTGATTTTATCGGATGTCATGCCAGATTAACAACAATTCAAAAATATTTGTTTTTGCCCAACATGTGCATGGGTTTCTCAATGTCAAAAGATAGTGACCATTCCAGCATTAGTAAGTTTTTGAATATAGAACATTGTCTTTAAAATGGTTTTAAAATTTTTAAATAAAATTGACATTTAATCCTGTTCAGTTCAAAATTGAAAGTTAAATGGTAAATAAACATTAACATTTTTACATATTAATTAATTAAAAGTTGTCAAAATGTGATTGAGTGGTTTTTATCTATAACTAATATATATGCATATTTTTTTCAAAATTTCAAAATTTTTTTATATAAGTGTAATAAAACTAATTGAAATTCTTGAAAAATGATTTACAAATGTACTAAAATTAAAATTTCTTATATATTTTGGTTAACGTTTTAAACATATTGTTTAAATATTCACAATTGTAGGTGTGTGATAGTATTTTTTGCAATAAATCTTTTCATTTCAATTATTAAAATTTTATTATATTAGGTATATTGTTTTAAAAGTCGATTAGTTTTCTTATAATTATCTGATTTATTAGTAAAAATGACGAAAAATGATAGCTCAAATTATTCAAAAAGTAAATTTTTATTTTAGATATATAAATATTATCATTAATAAATAAGCTTTTAAGCGCACCTGCATACTGGATGATTTTGTAATTAAGCGACCTCGATTAGAAAATAAAGTTAGTTATTCTAATTTTGATACGCTTTGAAATAATTTAACAGGATAATGACGAGAACGTTCTTGACGATTCTTATATCTCTGATAAAGTTATTGCAAAAAAACGTGCAAATCTTTTGGATAGTTCAGACAGTGAAGTTTCGGATGATCAATATCACGAAGAATCAAATTCTATGAAATTAGTAAAAACCTTTTCTAATTTTGCAGTTTAAAATTTCTATAAAAGGACGAAATAAACATTTTAGATTATTTTAATAAATCAACAGTTGATGATCTCAGTCAAATCACCGGATGTTCGGAAATAAAAGCATTACGTATAATGAAAGATAGACCTTATAAGACTATCGATGATTTAAAAGCCAACAAAATCAGTCAAAAATTAATAGATGGCTGTTTGGAAATTTTAGTAATCAAACAAAATCTCATTGAACTGCTGAAGAAATGCGTGCAAATATCTGCTAATTTACTTGAAAGAATTCGACCACTGCTGGTTTCTGTTGATATTGATTCGTCTTTGGGAACCGAGAATTTAATTTTAGATCAACCACATTATATTAATCCCAGGTAAAATTATTTTTACTAATTTTTTAAATCGTTTATTTTTAATTTTCTCGTATATACAAAATAGCTTATTATAATTATTTCTTTATATTTTCTCGCTATGCATTTATTAATATTCTAAACTAGTCTTCATTTGAAATCTTATCAATTAATTGGAATCAATTGGCTTCGAATAGTCCACGAAGAAAATCTGAATGGGATTTTGGCCGATGAAATGGGCCTTGGGAAAACCGTTCAAACCATTGCCTTTCTATCGTATCTTTTGGACAGTGGACTGAAAGGTCCGCACATAATCGTCGTGCCGACTTCAACACTCAACAATTGGGAACGAGAACTTCATAAATGGTGTCCGAATTTGAAGGTAATTGTCTATTATGGCAATCAAGACGAGAGGAGGCGTATGAGATACAGAATTGCTCAAAGCGATTCATTTAACGTTTTATTAACTACGTAAATTTATGGTTTTACATTTTGGGTTTTTTTGAAAATGCTTATTAGCTACAATATCTCAATTTCAAGCAAAGAAGACAGATTATTCATCAAAAAGCTCGATTTTTACTACGGCGTATTTGACGAGGCTCATATGCTGAAAAATATGATGTCAATTAGATACAAATATCTGAGCAATTTTAAAGTAATATCATATTTAAAAACATTATTATTATTTTTATTTTTAATATTATTTTTTTTTATTATTATTTTTTAAATATTTATATTATTATTTACACTATTTTTATTAATATTATTATTTTTTTATATTTATTTTTTAATATTATTTTTATTATTATTTTTTATTTTTAATATTATTTTTTGATTATTATTTTTTTATATTTATTTTTTAATATTATTTTTATTATTATTATTATTTGTAGATTAAACGGAAACTATTGCTAACTGGAACTCCTTTACAGAACAATATGGTCGAATTGATATCATTGCTATCTTTCGTTATGCCAAATATTTTTCTAACAGAAAATGAAGGGTTAAAAAAGATATTTCAAATGTCACAAGTAAAAGTTTTGTTTGATTATTATAATTATTATTATGATTATTATTATTATGATTATTATTATGATTATTAGTTTCTCTCCAGTCTCTAATGTAAATCGTAAATTTCAATCTTATATATGGTAATACATTCATCAAATGTTATTAGACAATCAATTTATATTATTTGAGAAAAATATATTTGTAAGTGATTTCATTGGTTGAATTCTACATTTAAAGAAAAGGAAAATTGATTACATTTCATGTTATGTTGTGAATTGAAGGGAATTTTTAATGTACTTATCCCTACGTTTGCGGTAATTCATTGACTTTGATTTCTTTAATGACGTGACAAATCGCTTTATTTCATTTTCTATGAATTTTGAAATGATTTCCACTCCAAATGATCTCTAGATGTTTATTACACTTAATACTTTCTGTCAAATTATTATTTCTACGATCTTAGCAAAATATTTCTTGCAATAAACATGGTTAGGCAAAATTCTTTCGGTAATATTAACTAAACAGGAGAAAACGATATTTAATGAATAGAATATATAATTTTTATTTTTTCAAAATTATTTTAATTTTTATTTTTTTATAATTTATTATTTTTTTTAATATTGTTTTTTTAATTAATTAATTATATTACTTTGTATATATATATATATATATTTAAAATTTATTAATTATAAATAATATTTTTATTATTATTGTATTTTTAAATTAATTAAATTATTTAATTATTACATTTTTTATTTGTTATTGCTTTTATTATTTTAAAAACTTTTTTTATTTTATTTTTTAATTATGTTGTAAATTTTTTGATTTATACTAATTGATATTATTATTATTTTTTAATCAATTTTTTTAAAATTTAATTATTTTATAATTATTGTTTCTATAATTATTTATAATTATCATTTTATTATATTTATTTAAACTTTATAATTTTTCTAATTATTGATATAATTTTTTAAATTTAATTATTTAATTTTTTTGTATTACTATTATTATTTTTTATTTTGTTATTTATCGTTATTATAATCTTATCGTTATAATCTTTTTATTATAATAGTACTCAATAATATTTATTTATTCGATAATAGTCTTCATCTTCCTTAAAATTATAATTATTTTAGAATTATTAATCTATAATGCTTTCAATGATGCTGTCTCTTTTCACTAAAAAAAAAATCAATTTAATTATTTTGTTAATTTAATTTTTTTAATTAAAATTTATGAAATTTGAAATCGAAATTTTATCAGATTCTGAAGATCTGATACTATTCAAACATTTCCTTAGAAACAGATTTTAATTGTTTTTTATGTAGAAATCTACACTAAAACAATCATCTTTCAATGATGATAAAATTAATCAAATCAAAGAAATGTTAGCTCCGTTTTGTTTGCGCCGATTGAAAAGCCAAGTAAAATTCTAATAATAATCCAAATCCCGTTTCCAATATCGGTTAGGTTTTATCTCAAATGCCACTAAAAACTACTGAAATTGCTCTTCTACCCTTGTCAGAAGCCCAGTCGACACTTTACAGGCAAACTATAGAGAGAATGAAAAACTGTCAGGACGATGGTAAAAGTAGAATTTGACATGAACAAATAATGCTTAAACGTTTATTAGCTTTTGGAGGCAAGTATGCACTGTCAACAGTTATGGAGTTAAGGAAATTGTCTAACCATTCACTATTGGTGCGGGATCATTACACAGATTCTATCCTCAGGAAAATATCTCATGACATGCTCCTAGACGAAGATCACATCACATCGAATACTGAGTTGATTTTCGAGGACTTGTCTTACATGCACGATTTCGAAATCCACCAGAATTGCTTGAAATACCCTCACGCTGTGGGCAAATACAAACTGCCCGAGGAATTGCTGCTGAAATCTAACAAAATCCAATATCTCGATGAGAACCTGCCGATATTCATTGAAAACGGAGATAAAATATTGATTTTCAGCCAGTTCATCATGGTGCTCGACATAGTCGAGGAATTCCTCAAGTACAAACAGATTACCTACCTGAGATTGGATGGATCGACTTCTACTGATGACCGACAGGATTATATCGATCAGTTCAATGAGGACGACGATATCAAAGTGTTCATTTTGACAACTCGCGCAGGAGGTTTAGGCATCAATTTGACATCGGCAAATGTTGTAATCATATTCGATATTGATTATAATCCTTACAATGATCGGCAAGCAGAGGATCGAAGTCATAGACTGGGACAAATGAGGTGAGTTTTGCATTGTATGTTATTAGCTATTGTATAGTAGCTTTTTCCTTTGATATTAACTTGGTCTGGACGGTAGCACAGCATAAGCTCTCTCCGTATTACACCTTATAATGATCGATATTACATTTTATATTGATCGATATTTCATTTTATATTGATCGATATTACATTTTATATTGATAAATATTACATTTTATATTGATCGATATTACATTTTATATTGATCGATATTACATTTTTTATTGATAAATATTACATTTTATATTGATCGATATTACACCCTATAATGATCGATATTACATTTTATATTGATAAATATTACATTGTATATTGATCGATATTACATTTTATATTGATCGATATTACATTTTATATTGATCAATATTACATTTTATAATGATCGATATTACATTTTATATTGATCGATATTACATTTTATATTGATCGATATTACATTTTATATTGATCGATATTACACCCTATAATGATCGATATTACACCTTATAATGATCGATATTACATTTTATATTGATAAATATTACATTTTATATTGATCGATATTACATTTTATATTGATCGATATTACACCTTATAATGATCGATATTACATTTTATATTGATCGATATTAGTTTTTAAAATAATAATCCATTATACTATAATCAATAATATTAGAATTATTTCAGGTATATTGATATTATTTGTCACTAATAATCGATATTTACACTTTATATTACACTGCACAATGATAGATAAAATTTAATAATCAATATTAAATTTTATAATTATTGCTATTACGCTTGATATTGGCAATACACTTCAAAAATTCTAATGTTTTCGATAATACTATTGTACTTTCATTGTTATTCTTTAATACCACATTGAAAAAATGATAGATTTTAATTCTATATTAGTTTTTGTAATTATCGATATTACGCCTTAAAGTGTTCGATTTTACTCAATGAAATACAATATTCGACAATACTCTTCGATAAAATTATTTTACTTGCATTGATATTCCATAATACTTAGATAATAACTTCTTATACACTATAAAACCGTAATATCTGGTTAGAATAGTAATATCTCTTCAGCAATTTCATTGTAAAAATCGAACTAAGATCACTAACTAAAATGACTCAATTTTAAGAACTCGACTATTGTTCCGTATTGCCTCCCACTTATTTTTTTCCAATTAATATTTTTTCCCAATATACAAACGTTTTTAAGTTGAAGATTCGAATGTATAAAAAATGTTTATAAATTAAAATTAACTAAAGCTTATTTATTTAATAAAAATTTATTGTTCAATTAAATTAAATTACCATAAATTAAATATAAAATTAATATAATAAGCTTTTCCTACCAATTTTATTTGAATAAAAATCAAAAATGAAAATTTTCGAGTATGAAATAAAGAAGCTTATTTTCATTTTAGTTCTTAGTAAAATTAAACATTTGTATATAATTATATAATAAATTAATTATTCAATAATTAATTATTCAATAATAATAATATTCGATTACAGAATATAATATATTCATTATAATATTCATTATAATAAAACCGCAATAATAGAAATGAAACTTTATTTGATTAATTGT
Source organism: Schmidtea mediterranea (assembly GCA_022537955.1). Classification (NCBI taxonomy): domain Eukaryota; kingdom Metazoa; phylum Platyhelminthes; order Tricladida; family Dugesiidae; genus Schmidtea; species Schmidtea mediterranea. The sequence continues at coordinate 98,273,729 of CM039681.1, forward strand.
TCAGAGATGTAAAAGTGATAAAATTGATTTCCAAAGGAACAATTGATGAATGCATTTTGAGAATCGCCAACGAAAAATTAAAATTGGAACAAATAACAATGACATACGACATTGACAATGACGATGAAAGTAAGAGTAGTTCTTCAGAACCAAAAGATGTAGATTTCGGATCACTATTGAAACAAGCGATGGATATTTAAAGGTCAAATATTGCTGGCAGCATTAAATATTTAATAAATTTAAAAAATGTATTTAGATAAATTATAATTTTTTGTTTATTGTTCTCGTTTTATCCGTCAGAATTGAAATTCGTTTCCCGATAAAATATTGAAAATCCCCTAGAGACGGCAGCAATGTTCTGATGTCGGATTGATAATGCACTGGAAATCTTTGGAAATGGTTTGACATTTCCGACATATGGTAGAGATTTGTAAAGGGAAAAGATTATTATGGTGTAAAATTATCTTAAGTCAACAATTTACGAGAAATACAGTTAACGGGTTTGTGAAATTGAATTGACATTGCAATTATGGATTTTCGGCAGTGTTAACTATTTGACCGCGGCATTAATTGCGATTTTCTTTTACTGTTTAATTCGATTAATACCACAATTCTATAAAACCACCTGCAGTCAAAACCTGTAAGAGGCACTTAGAAGCCCAGATCTGGTAATAAATATGGCCCGAATACACTGAAAAATAAAAAAAAAACGAAATTTAAGAAAGTGCTTTCCGAGCCTTTAGAGTTGAAAAAGAGAACTTATCAATTCTGAATAATCCAAAGTCCTTGCATAATACCAATTAATGTTGCTAGGTCATTTACGCGATTCGGAACCATTGTAGATCGCAGCGCTAAACATACTATTACAGGTATTTTTTATTGCCATAAAATGTAAGGATTACATAAAAGCACTAAGTAAATATATATAGTTTCTAATAGCTATATTTATGGGCTTGATATACAGAAAAAATTGTGATATAATAAAATTATTCGAATATTTGGTTATTAAACCTTCGAAATGTAGCTGCAATGTTTTTCAGTACGAACGGCATTCTGTTATATTCGAATAAACTGATTGGTGTTATTATCGCTGTCTTTTTAATGTTATATACATAAAGGGTATAGTGAACTGGAACATAAAATGAACTGATATAGTGACTTTTGAAAGGATGAGTGATTGTAACCAACCACTCGTCCTTTGAAGCCAGTAAAATCGACTTGATCTTAAATACAAATCTACTTAACATTAGTTACACATTAGCTCAAGGAGCACCCAATAAATTTCACATGAACACATATGGTCTGTAAGATAAAAATGAAGTGTTGGGTTAATTAATTGTTAAAGTCGGTTATCCTATGACTCCTCGTGTCATTTAGATAATATATAAACAAGCATAACATAGAAAGACTTTATTTCATATTATCACAAATACAAGCTGTTACACAATTTGTACTTTTCTCTCACTGATAATTATTGATTATCGTTAGGTAAAGCTACCCAAGGGGTAAATACCTTTTTGGTACAATAATTTTATTTAACTGCTTAATCATTTTCTAAGTTCAACAACACTTCGTCACTATTATTCGTCCGAACAATACTCTTTTCGACCAACTAATGACTCGTCTAATTTGCGCTCTTCTTTTATACTGAGAATGCTGATCTACAATTATACAATTATTATTCTAAATTATTGGGATTATTGAGATAATACACATCACTTGGAATGATTTGCGTAACACAAATTAATTAAGATCAAAGCAAATTACTTGGTATAATTGCTTATTTGTTTGTATTCCTACGTTCGAGTGAGTTAATTTTCAAATTTTAATCCATGGGATTTCACTCGCTCTGGGTTTTCCTCATCGCTCGGGTTTACCATTAACTCGTGCTTTCCATTGGCCGATTAATTAATGTTAATTTGCATTTTCAGTATAATTTTTCCTAGGAACCCTTCATTAAATGTTTATTATTATTATTGGACTCATCTTATGATTTGGCGTTCAACCATACCCGTTCCTTCGATCAATGTTAGCTTTCGAATTTAAAAAATTTTTATTATATTAATTTTTTTTGCCCTTAAAATGATGAGATTATGACTATGACCTAAATTAAATAGCTTTAGAAAAAAATATAACTTCAAACGACTAAATTTTACCAAATAAACTACTCAAATGTTGGATGATGAGGATAGACTCACCTCCACATTTGTAGTGAACAAATACTACCGTACGGGGTCAAAGAACTACAGAATAAATATCCCCTCAAAAAGACAATGAAAATCAGTCAGTCAAATCAACATCAATTCCTAGAATTCAAATCTTAATCCAATGCAATTCCTAAAGAATTTTAACCAAAATTTTTAACAATGTATTTCGATCGACCCTATCATAATGATCATCATCATCATTATCATCATTATTATCTGATTAATTATATGGTATTATCAGACTTATTTTATTTTATGGTGACTTCCTCTTTGGATTTATATTTAATGTTTGACTTATATTATTCTAATTCAATGTTCAAATTATTATTTTATTTTGTACATTTTTATATCTAATTCTATATTATAGTAATAATATTGAAAGAACGTTTTCTAGTTTTCACCTCTGATTACTTTTCGTTTTTCAATGACAAAATATGTATTCTTTACGTTAATGTATTTTTTTAAAATATATATATATATATATATTAATATCTTACACAAATAAAAGGCATTTTCCTACAAATATAAAACACGTTGTTTCTGATTTTTCTATTATTTATCAATAATGTTCCAACTTTTTTGCTTATTTCCAATAGCTTGTATGGACCACCTTATTTTGGTTTAAAAGCCTTTGAAAATGGTTTCTTGATAAATGCTCGGTCCATATACATTGATCTTGTTTTGCTTTTAGGAATGCCTTTTACTTCGGTTTGTGTTGGATTTGAATTATTTGCTTGTTTCGTAATTGTATTTTGGGTATTTTCAATTAGGTTTGATAGGTTTGTGTTGTGTTCGAACAATAGTTGGCTCGGACTCTTGTTGTTTGCGCTTGATGGGTTGTTCCTTAACTCTATTAGTATTTCTGGTAATTTTTTGAGCCAGTTTCTATCGTTTACTTTTGTTGGTATTGATTGTTTAAGTGACATGTTTAGTCTTTCTACTTATCCATTTGATATGGTTTTGTATGCCGTAGTTCCTATTTTTTTAATTTTGTATTTTGTTAACAGTTTGTCGAGCAAGTCTGATTCGAATTGTTTGTCTTGGTCGCTAACTGATGTTTTTAGGGAGCCATATCTTGCAAACCATTTTAGTTCAAGTTTTCTGCAAATTATATTTGCTGAAATTTTTTTGATTGGATTGCTTCGAACCAGTTTGTGTTGCGATCTCTTATTGAGAGCGCAAGTATTTGTTTTTGTTGTTTAGTGGTAGCAAGCCAACTATGTCAATGTTGATTGTTTTGAACGGTTCTGTTATAAGAATTTAACTTTTGTGATTTTGAATTTTTTGTTATTTTATTTTTCTTGCTGTTTATTTATAAGTTGACAAAGTTTTTGACGTCTTTACTCAATGTTTGTCATACTAGTTTTGTATACATGAGTTCATAAGTGGCTTTTGTTCCATAGTGATATATGTCGTGGAATTGTTTTATTAAACCTTCTTGGTATTCTTCTGGGAATATTATTCTGTTGTTACTTTCGTTTGAAACTTCGTAAAGCATTCCGTTGATCTTTTTAATAGTTAGTGAGTGAAGTTTGGGAAACTTTTTTATTGAAATGTATTAAAATTTCTTGATCCATGATCGGGATCAGGTTTATGGTATTTATTTCGTTTCGATTCTCGATAGGGTGTCTGCGCAAATGTTTGCTGAACCTGCGGTGTGTTTTATTTCACAATTTAATTGGGAAATGTAATTTAGTTGTCATATTTGCCTTGGTAATGGTAATTTCATATTTATTGCATTTACCAGTGGTTTGTGGTCTGTGTCTATCTTAAATTCTTTAAATTCTAGCAGGTATTGAAAATTTTTATTGCATCATGTACCGCCAATAATTCTCTATCGAATGTTGAATATTTAGTTTGATATATTTTCAGTTTCTTTGAAAATACCGCTATGGGTCTTTTTTTCGGTATTATTCTCTTGGTAAATTTTTCCTCTTTTGCTATTCCCGAACAGTCTGTGTTTAATATTTAATAAAGATTTGTGTCAGTTTGATAAATTTGTTTTAGCTTCTTCGAAGACTATTTCTAATTTTTTGTTCCAATTTATTTTCACTCTTCGTTCGATTTTGTTCAGTTCATCTAATGGCGCTAGCTTTTCACTGCATTTTGGGATGTGTTTAAAGCACGCTTGGAGTCAGATCGATAATAATTTCTATTCAAATTCACCGACAAAAATCACAACATATTTGGTGAGCCTGACGTGATCAAAGTCAGTGAAAATTTATTGAATAGTAATTTTGTTTAAACGTGATTTAAAAGGAGAAATTTCAAATAATTGTGATATTTTGAGAAACTTTGTGTAACAAATTTGAAGTGAAATTTAATGAAGATTGTTTGAATTTAAATTTGAAAAGGTAAAATTTTTTTGTTTTAACAATTTTAAATTTAGGTTTATGTGATTTGAAAAAGAAAATAATCAATTATTTAAAATGAATCAAAACAATTTCTTTGTGAATAAAAAGAAAATTCCAGAATCAGTTATTAGAGAGAATATCGATTTTTCCAGTTTTCAGAAATTACCATTAGAGCCTTATGAAGGCGACCCAATTGCTTTTACTGATTTTATGAATGATTACTTTATATATGCTTATAAAAGTATAAAAGTGCAAATTTTTTAGAACAAAGACAATGACTCATTCAAGGTCATCGGATGAGTCATCAAAATTTCAAGGTCATTTAAACATAGACCATGAATCGTCAAAATTTTCTCAAGGTCATTGGATGAATCATCAAAATTTTTCAAGGTCATTCAAAATTTCTCAAATTCATATTATTTTTAAACATTTTTTAATTTTAATTTACTATTTATAAAAATAAGTAGTATATATTTTGTAAATTTATTTTATTATTATTATTATTTTTATTAATATTATTATTATTAATATTATTCTTATTAACATTATTACTGTTGGTGGGTTACAGGGTGTCGATGTTTGTTTAAATGTTCTCATGATTTCCCTGGTAACGCCATATAAATATTTTCTCACTAACACTCGGCACCCGTTGCTAGGCAACGTTGGAAATGTGTTCGAGTGGGTGGTTTGCCCGCAAAAAGTGAGCGCTATTGCTAATACTATAATCGCTCGGACAATCCCTGGGTTCAACGAGCTGTCGTTAGAAGACTTGTGCCCACTTTAGATTACTGGTCCCGTGCATGCTGTGGATTTTAGTACTATGCGGGGTTATAGACGCCTGACAAAATCTTTTAATAAAAATATATCAATTAAATAACAAGGAAGATATAATTGTGACATGACACAAGTAACTTGTAACTGAGAGACAGTTTATCAGACATTTAGGTCTGCTTTGACAGTCGAGCGGCTCGGCGTCTTGCACGCTCTTTTCTCCCAGGCCGGTAACCGTTCGTAGCTGGGGTGGTTGGGGTGGTGGTTGCGGTCGGAGTCGTCACCGCCTCGCGGTAGGTTAGCTGAGCGGGAGCGAAGACGAGGGGGTAAGTGACCGCTGCCCCTTCTTGGCAGGCCGACAGGGCGACCTCCAGTCCCTTTATTTGGATCCGCAGACTCCGTACCAACTGTCTCTCCTCTTCCCATCCTTGTTAAGCTGCCGTAAGCCGCTGGCGAAGCAGTTTCACCCTTTGGGGTTCCATCCAAATGTCCTTCGTTTGCTGTACTTCCCTGGCCAGCTGAACATTCTGTTCGTGGAGGTTTCCATTAGCCGCTCGAACTCGTTCCAGCTCCAACTGTAATATAGATAAAGACTTCATCTCTGAAATAAAACGTACCGATTACTATTGGTAATCTTATAAAATCTCGGTTATTCAGTTAATTTAAACATGGGTTAGAAAAACAACAAAAAAAATGAAAAAATAACACAAGTGGTACCTATCAAACATGTATTAAAAAAAATTGGATGATAGTTACGAATTTCCCGAATCAATCAGAGTCGACATCTTGGAAAAACTTCTTGATCCCTTCCTCGCTAAAACAGTTCGAGATCACGACCCCAGGCCGCTTTGTGTTTCTGGCCGGTCTCGGAGGGGGTGGATAGGTGTCTGCGAGTCGACCGGCAGCGAGGTCGTCTTCCACATTGGCTAAATAGTTTTGGGCCCGAACCACGATGGAATTGACTTGGCACTGGTGAATCTTGAGATGGGCCAAGAGCGCCCGTGCCCGTACATGGATATCTTGGGCCGGACTGGGTTCGCATACTTGTCCTTGTGGTTGAAATTGCTTCATAGTGTTGTTCACTAGGGAGATGTCGTCCTGTCGCTCCTCTCCTGACTGAGGCCTGTCGGGTCGTCGTTCTTGATTGCTGCGTCGCCACGCGTGCCGCCATTGATCTGCGACGTGAGTGGGAATATATAGTGGGATCTTGATGGTTCTAAGAAAAATAATAAATTAACGGGGGTGGATTGAAGAGTCTTTAGTTTAATAATAGTTTATTCGGATAGGGTTGTGGGCGTAGTTTCTTAGATCTGAGTCGGGTGAGCTAGTATCTTATCCTTGTGGGCGGAGATAATACTTTTAGGAGTGGTCAGTGTAGGTTAGGGTCAGGATTAACCGATTTCTAGTGGTATAACCATGATTACATAAAGAGGTTTACGCCCATTGTCACTCATCTCAGAACAACTTTTTCTTTTCTAACCCAGATCGAGTATTCCCTTTAATTTCGAATCCCTTTTCTGGAACAGAACTATTTGAACGAAATGAATGGTTTGATTTGCTCGCTATAGGCGAAGTAAATTCCTGTTATGGTTCTAAAATAAATTAATCGATCAGGCTTTAAAAAAAAAATACAAAACACAAAAGCCTGAAATGGAATCAGCTAACTAGTTACTCGTTTAGATAAAGAAAGTTTTAAGCTACAAAAAAATAATAAGATTTTTATTTAAAAAAATTTTTTAACGAAATTCTAAAAACACGTAACATGATGCAATTGATTTATTATGTTGAAATAGACAGGAATTACTTAAATTGATGTAGTTAATTTTCGCTTCTAAAATGGAGGAATCTAAAATACCTGTACCCATGCAATCGATCTATAATTCTGGAGAATATCTAAAATTTCTTAGGATAACCTAGCTGGTTGTTAATGTTAATATAACAAAGTGTGAAATACTTGAGTTAATGAAGTACTAAAATGAATAAACACGCAAAATAATAATCTAATTGCTTCCTGATTCTCAGATGGAAAAATCTAAAGCACATAATGGATTTATAATCCTAAATAAAGAAAGATCTAAATATATAAAATACCGAATATCAATTTATAATTCTAAAAAACGAGAAAACTTAATCTACCTAGATTGACATCTTTGTTTTATAATACCGAAATGGACAAAATGTACGTGAAATGACGTAATTGATTAGTATTTCTAAACTGGAAAGGGTGAATTGATCATAATAGTGCAGTTAATTCTGGGAATTTCCATAACTATCAAGCATAACTCCACTAAGTTCATCGAGTGATTCCGATTTTTTCGAGATTTCGTTCCGGGTCTCCATAATCATCTACTTAGGAATTATGAGTTAAGATTGATTTTATTAGTTGAGTTCCTATTGAGGTCTAAGTGTCCTTGCTCCTGAGAGTTGTATGAAGAAGCACTATGTTCATAGAGCTAATTGAATTTAAGGCTCAATTCATGGAATTGGGCTTATCTGTCTAGTCCTAAATCTAAGCAGGGTTGCCAAGGTGTCTCTATAGTTTATGACAAAAGGTCGTAAAACTCATCAATATAAAGTAAAAGATTTACCTATGTGTTGCTCCCGGACTGCGACGTCTTCCTCTGGAATCCTGACGGTGGTGTATTTGTTTACTGAATTTCCTCGTGCGTTCATTTCCGAATAAATTTTTCTTTCCTGTACTTTTAATCGATTTGAAATGAGCTCTGTTATGCTGTCTCGCGATTATATAAAGTGTTGTGTCGCCCTATCGTTCTGTGCACAGTTGTGCACACATATCGGTAGTAAGCGTATACTGGAAAGGTCACGCCAATGTACAATCTCTTATAAATCGGAGTGTGTGCGTGTATTTATCCAAGTTATTTCATCGTCGATCAGGCAGCTAAATGTCAACCACGAAGTTGTTTATTACTTTTCATTCTATCGTTTCAGTGCACCTATATATTGTCTTGAACAAATCGTCGCAAAATATAATGAACGATCGTAAATGGAACTTATTCGTTACATCACATGAAGTATTAGCTGCGGATTAGATTATGAGGTAAGCGTTAGGTGTTTGTGCTTCAAAAAAGAAATTTTACTTCTTCGGCTTGTAGATTTCTGATGACCTATTACTTCAATGTGGACTAGGGATTGAGGAGGGATCTTTACCGGTATTTGTTTTGTATTTCTTTTTATTGATTTTATAATATGTATAGGAAAAACATCGATACGTATTGGTCAGGGATTTACTACTTGTTCCATCGTGTTTTGCTGCGTTAGCTTGGTTGCGGACTATACTCTAAATCCACCAGGAGTGGGTTTCAGGCTAAAATTGGAAGGGGTCTATGTTCGTTCAGATGCGGATTAGTTCACTATGATGTTTAATTCACATTTGTTTGTGGGTAATTTAAATATATTCTCTTCACACTGTTGTTTTGTTTCTTGCGCACGAATGCGGGCGCATTGCTTAAAAATAGTTCAATTTACAGCGATTGTTCCGTTAATTATGGTTAATTTGATTAGTTGGTAAAATAATATTAGTTTAAGTTATAATAGGATCATCGTACGGGCTTGCTAATATTATAGGTTCTTAGCCGGAGATCTGGTACTTACTCAACGATATTTCTCTCATCGGTATTAACGTATAAATTTATGTTTAATTTGGGATATCGTTTATTCGTGGTTCAATTAGGTTCCTTATGACTGTTTAACTCAGTGGTTCGTTTAACTGGGTGTCCTGAATTATTCTATATTCATAATGATTTTAGCTTAGCCTCTACACTTTGATTTAATAATTACATAATGATAGTATTAACTCGTTATTAATTTGAATGTTCAGCAACGATTTCAATTTCGATTCCCATTACCTTCCTTTAGTTGACCTTAGGCGCATTGTGTTCATATTATATTTAGTGAGTGCCCACTGGACTACTCGGTGTAGTGATTTTAAGCCGTGTGTAGAACAATTTTAGGTCGATTTTAAAGAAATCGAGAAACGAGGAAGTAGCCAAAAGACCACTACCTTATTTCTCCTTTCTTCTATACGGAATAATATTGACGTTCCGATCCCTGCGTTCCGCACGTCGGGTCTTCATGGGCACAGATCATCGGCGATATTCCACTCACTTACACGAATCTGAATAATATGTTGATTTTACTATCTTGTGATGTGTCTTTGGCTGTTGGCCGGAAAAATTTCGACAAATTTAAGAAAAAAACAAAACGATAATTTATATATCATGAATAATTTATTAAAATAATAAAACAAGTTAGCAATCCACAATCCAAAAACCATAAAATATTACTCTCCCCACGCCGACATCCAAGCAGAGCTCTATCGAGGTTGCGAGGATGCGACGTGGAGAGAGCTTCCAATAAAACTCTCACTCATCTAATAGATTTAAAAAACTAGTTGAAAATTTTCAAAAAACGATTTTTGGTTAAATTTCATGTGAAAATGCATCGGTATATATACCTATTTTTTGTCCCTAACCTTGCGTGTTCTTTTTGCTTCAGTAAAACAAATTTTGACCTTGGATTTTTCTAGTGTATTCTAATCTTAATTTTTTATTATTTTGAAATTTTATTTGACAATTTTTTCTTTAGATTTTTAATTGAATTATTTCTAATTCAAATTATTTGATTTTTTATTTCATTTTCATGAAATTTGGTATTTTTAATAAATTGTCAAATTTTGGTCAAAATCCTTGGGTTTTCGTTGTATGTTTATGTTTAATTCGTGCGGATCTTGGTGCATTTTGTTATTATTTTAATTTTATTTTTATGTTTATTATTTTATATTTTATTATCTTTTTCTCATATTTGATAGGGTTTAGTTGATGTTTTAATAGGTTTGAATTTAAATTTGCATGTTATATTTGCATGTGTGTTACCGATTCATTTAAACATTCACAAGGCCGTTTGTGTTCTGGCCCAACACTATATAATGAAAACCAAGACATATACAACAAAATTATTATAAAGAGATAGTTATACTATAGTAGTATTGTCGAAGAGCTTTATTCAAAGCCCATTCCACATACTTCCGATATCGGGCCGCACAGCAATGGCATCCATCATCACAGGGGTATTCGGGTTTCATATCTTTTGACAAATTGTTTTGTTCGATATCCCATAGGAACTCATCGATTACAGTAAATATCCATATTGATGTATGATTGAATATCAAGTCTGGAATTATTGATGCTGGCTTATCCATGATTCCATGTATTTCTGGATAATAGAATTCCAGACGTTCTTTGATAACTTTAAAATAATCATCTAAAAAACAAGTAATAATAATAATAGTAATAATAAATTACCATAATGTTTTATTTCATTCATAGCTTGAACTGCGCTCGGTACAACCATTTTAATGATAAAATTGAAATAACAATTACATTTATACTAATTTAGACACACACACACACATCTTTAGCTATAAACAATAAATATTAATTTATATTGTTTTGAAAATGATTAAAGAAATTTCAATAATATTATTAGTTTTTAATATGGTCAACTCAATTGTTGTAACCGTTCAAGGTAAAAATTCAACAAGATGTGTATGTCCTGATACAGCAGTATTGATGGATATTTTGTGTATGATAGATAGACCTAGATATTTGAAAACTCCAGTCAAAAGATTATCCGAAAGAATGAATAATTTAGAATTCCGATTTGAACATACATATGAGACTTTAAAAAGAGCTAAAAACGAATTATATGATGATATTATATATCTAAATAAGACCATTGGTATTATCAAAAATGAATTAAGAAAATCAATATTTGAATTGAAAGAAAATCGTAAAATTAATGAAAAAATGTTGAATCAAGTTCAATATAGTATAAAATTTTATTCTAATAAAACAACTGATCAGTTCAATCGTATAATGAAATTACAACAACCAGTTAACAGTGGTGACAACAAATTGAAAGAAGTTAACAGTGCCAACAAATCATCATTACCATTTCCATTATATATTTTTACATATTTTCTTAGCATTGCATGATTCTGATTGGTCGAATATAGTATAAATAAGCTTACACTTCCAAATATTTTAATAAAATGATAGAAACTAAATTTTTTATAACTTTGTTGAATGAGCTGGTCTCTAATAATAGCGAAGAAGATGATGTCATTAAAAACATAAAATTCATGGTAAACCGTACCGAGAAAATCGTAGAAGACATCCCATTTGATTATGAAAAAATTCTCAAATTGCCAACATTGGAGAGAAAGAAGTCATTCCAATCGATATTTAGTTACATGTTTGATGAAAAAAATAAATGGATGCGAATAATAGTAGGATTAATGTATATGAAACACATGATATTAAAATCTGGCTCTGACTATGAAAATTATTTCCAATGGTCTATAGAGGTAAATTACTTTATATTGTTATTAATTTATCAATTTTTAGGTAATAGAAACAAAAATTGATCCGTGGGTAGAAACAAACGGTGGATGGTCAGCGATTATTCAAGTTGCCGCAGAAGCCAAACGCTCTGATATTTAAATCGAAAATTGCAAATTTTTATTAAAACTATTAACTGGAGCATCTGTTTTATATTTATGTAATAAAGTTTATCATATATTTTAATAAATATTTCTTTGTTATTATTATTATTAATAAAAACTACATTTTTAAACATTTATTGATTATTACATGAACATTCTTCATCACCACAATATTCTATTATAATATTTTTTAACATGGTCAATACAATTCTTAAATTCTGTCGGCTCATCTTTATTAATTTCGGTAGTATCTTCAGTATCATTAATATTTTCTTCATCATTAATAAGTGTATCATCAACAATTTCTTCAGAATCATTAATAATTTCAGTATTAATTTCTCCATCATTAATAATTTCAGTATCATCACTCTGACATTCAAAATAACAACATGAATCTTCTTTACTCAATGCTTCAACTAGAGTCAACATATCTCTAATTTTTACACCGGTTATTTCTTCGAGTTTATCAAACAAAAAGTTTATTAAATATTCTTAACAAAAAATTAATTAATTATTTTATATTTTATATTTTACCTTTTTCAGACATCATTTTTAAAACTATTTTAAAACTACTTATGATTTTGTTTATAGAATAACAAAGAAAACATTAATACATTTATTAAACACTAAACACTATACATTAAAATAACTGTGAAAGTCTAGCAGTAACAATTTTCGAGATTGGAGAAAGCACATCATTTTGATCAGCTTTATATCCTTGGATTGTTATTGTTATATACCAGTTTTCCTGTTCTTTGAATCCAATTTCTGTAAATGCATCATAATATCTGGTATATTGACTGGTGAAGAAAGCATTTTCATTGCATTTTAAATTGGAATTGATCTTTTTGAATGTATTATCAATATCCTTGATATCTAACATTGAGAGAGTTCTAGCAAGAGATTGAAATTGAGTTTTATTGAGTTTGACTGGATTTGCCAATTGTATATTGATAGGCTCCTTTAAAAAATACATTTTATAATTGTGGAACATCTGAACTGGTTGGACACTGATAGCCCTTATTTTCTTGGTCATGTTTGATTTATGATCTTTATAAGGTGGTGACACGCTTTTATGCCTTGACAGATAATGATTAACCAATCAAAATCATGTATATGATTAGAACAAAGACAATGCATGTTAAGTGCATGATAAGTGCAAGATAAGTGCGTGAATGCAAAATATATAAAACTGTATGTGAATAAACCCATGGAGATTTTATATGATTTTACATACATCTGTCATCTATATAAAATGCATTATTAATATCACGTGTTTTATTATTAATATTATTATTATTATTACTATTATTATTATTGTTACCACCACCAAATAAACTATTACTACCAAAATAAAATACAAAACATTTATTATTATTATTATTATTATTATTATTATTATTATTATTATTATTATTATTATTATTATTATTATTATTATTATTATTATTATTATTATTATTATTATTACCACCACCAAATAAACTATTACTACCAAAATAAAATACAAAACATTTATTATTATTATTATTATTATTATTATTATTATTATTATTATTATTATTATTATTATTATTATTATTATTATTATTATTATTATTACCACCACCAAATAAACTATTACTACCAAAATAAAATACAAAACATTTATTATTATTATTATTATTATTATTATTATTATTATTATTATTATTATTATTATTATTATTATTATTATTATTATTATTATTATTATTATTATTATTATTATTATTATTATTATTATTATTATTATTATTGTTACCACCACCAAATAAAACTAACACTACCAAAATAAAATACAAAACATTTATTGTTACCACCATAAAAATAAAATTGTTACTACCAAAACAAAACAAAAAACAAAATACCAAACATTTATTTCCTAAAAAGTTGATATTTAGATGAATTCCTAACGGATTTCGCCAGGCACCATTCGACATATCTCTGGTAGCGAAAATCACAGCAGCTGCAACCCAGAATACAGGGGTATTCTGATTCCATCTCCTTCGGTCTTCGGTCAAACTTTATATCCCAGAGAGCTTGATCTATTATATTGAAGATTCATATGTTGGTTGTTCCATATACCAGATCTGGAATGCTTGATTCTGTCTGGTCTTTGACTATTGATCGTAGTTGTGGGTAGAAAAAGAACAACCGTTCTAATAATACTGCCTGATATTTCTCTGGAAACAATGATAATAATATTAATAAATAATAAATAATAAATTTACCGTAATTTTCTATTTCTTTCTTTGTTAATTTAGTGCTTGTTGTCATCATAATATTTTCCATTTTAAAAATGAAATCAAATGAATAAGCAAGTTGTTTTAATCAATCATTAGCCAATCAGATATCGACCAATTCCGTGATTTCATTTTGTATGTCACAAACAATATTTTTGTACTCTAGATTTCACAACCCTAATATGACTATTTTGCCACTGGCAAACACGTTAACACACATTGGGTTGTATTTAAGAATCCTCAGTGCAGGAAATAATTCTGGCTCGAACATACAAAGACATTTGGTTGACATGTTGTATAGATTGATAGATTGACCCATATCCATGGTAACCGTAATTGACTGTATTTTAATATCCTTTATTCTATATTGTAATTTATTGACATCTAAAGGTTTCTTGCATCCCAATATTCTGCATTTGTCGGATTTGAAAAATATTATAGGGTATTTTCCACTTTTATCAACAATTTGCTGGGGTTTACCAATTGAAAATATCATTTTTGATACATCGAAAGTTCCTTTATAATTTATATTTGATAACATAATTAAACAATAAAGAAATAATAAGTTATATATATGATTTTTAGGAAAAGTTCATTAAATCATATAATATAAACAAAAACCTATAATTATACAAATTAATAATGGAATTAAGAAATGATGCTGTATATCAAATCGTCGGCCCAAGTGGTAGTGGTAAAACTATGTTTGTGTGTAAATTACTGAAATCTAATTTATTTCAAACAAAATTCAACAAGATTTATTGGCATAAGGGTGCAGATGAAGAACATGGATTAACTCAGGATAATTTCTGTAAATTGAAAAACATGAAAATAGTAAAGGGTTTCGATAAAAACTGGTCAAGTCGTTTAAGGAAAATTGATGTCATCATTATTGATCATTTGTATCAGGAAGCTAATGAAGAAAAGGATTTTAATAATTTATTCACAAAAATCAGTAGACATGTTGGTGTTACTGTGATCTTTATTACTCAAAATCTATTTCATCAGGGTAGCGCACATCGAACAAGGAATTTAAATGTTCAATATTTAGTTATTTTCAAGAATCCTAGAGATGCAACAGTTATTGATTTTCTTGCTCGACAAGCATACCCTAATAATCGTAATTTTCTCATCCGTGCATTTCAAGATGCTACAAAATCACCACATGGATATATATTTCTTGATTTCATACATCAATGCAATGAGGATTTACGGGTAAAAACCAATATTTTCAATAAAGAAGGTGCCATGGTATTTAAACAAAGTTGAAAACTTTAACATGTAAAAATGTTTATGAAATCCAGGCTTAAAAATATCCGAAAACTTAGACAAAGTATTAAAAAGAAAAACAAAGTTCCACCAAAAACTAGTTATACACCATCTAAAAAACTAATAACCGAGAATTACCCTGCAATGAATCTTATTTCGAAAAACATTATTAAAAAGAGTAAGAAAAAGTTAAAATTGTAAAAAATCATGGAAGTTTCCCATATTTTAATGCATTGTTAAAGGCTTTGAGTATGAAAAGAATGTATATTTTACAATCATTTCCAACTTTTGTTGTCGATGATTTACTCAAAATTCTATTAAAAGTAGTCAGAGGTAAAATTAAAATCAGTAATTCTAAAAAAACTAGTATTGAATAAACAACGTAAGCCTTTGTTATCGCTAGTAAATAATAAAATTCGTCAGCAAATGAGAAAAATCATATATAAACAACAAGGTGGTTTTATCGGAGCAATGTTACCATTAGCATTATCATTATTATCACAATAAACGATGGGGCAATCATTAACTAATGTTAAATTAAAATTTAAATCATCTTGTTGTAATGGAGAAGATTTAGACGAACCCAGAAGACGAGGCAGGTTTTGGTGGAGTGGTAAAGTCGAAAAAGGAAACGCAAAAGTGTTTGTCAGATCAGATTGCGTACAGTTTAAACAAACCGATGCGGAAAAGATTTCCAACGAGAGCTTATAAGACATTCGGTATTAATGATTTATGGCAAATAGATTTGATGGAGATGATACCATATTTAAAGATTAACAAGGGTTATAAATATATTTTAACGTGTATTGATGTTTACAGTCGTTTTGCTCGCGGTGTACCGACAAAGACAAAATCTGCCGAGAAAATATCTAAAGCAATTAACTCAATGTTTAAAAATGGGCATCCAGACAATTTGCAAACCGATTTAGGTATTATAATTATTATTATTATTATTATAATTATTATTATTATTATAGGTAAGGAGTTTTACAATAGTAAAGTTAAGCAAATCCTGGATCGTCTGAAAATAAATCATTATTCTGTACATTCTCAATACAAAGCCGCACATGTTGAAAGATTTAACCGGACGTTGAGGGATAGATTGAAGAAATATTTCATGCATCAAGGTAATAAAATATGGATAAATGTATTACCGAAAATACTTGTTAGTTATAATAATTCATCACATCGAGGGCTGAATGGTTTGAGACCCGTAGATATCAGCTCGAAAACACGAGTACGGACTAAAACCGTTGCTATTACAAAACCAAAATATAAAGTCGGTTATCACGTTAGAATTAGTAAAATATCTGCTTCACCTTTCATCAAAAATTTCGATAGTAATTGGAGTGATGAAGTATCTCGAATTACTAAAATTAATACTAAACAGAGTCCTGTAATGTATGTTATTAAAGATAGTGATAACAATTTAATACAAGGGAAATTCTATGAACAGGAATTACAAGTTATTTCCAAACCTACAGTGTTCAGAATTCAGAAAATATTGAAAACTAAAATGGTGGGTAAGGATAAACAATACTATGTCAAATGGCATGGATATCAAAAACCCTCATGGATATCATCAAAAGACCTAGTAAAATGAGTTTCTATACAATTTTACCGAGTAATAGTTGCCCACTAATCCATCCGGAAAATCAAGCAAGTAAATTTATGGTTGATCTTCAAAATCCCATTTATTTACATGGAAATTGGGAAGTTGCTTTGCAAGACTTTACATTTGTGTACAATACATTCCCATTTTATAGTCATTGTAAAATCGGATTCAAGAAACGTGTTCCCAAAACCTGTAGTGGTATTTTCACAATCAATAATTTTGAACGATATTGTCATATTCCAAATCAAATTTTAGATGAAAATAGTGGCATGTTTTTCAAAGATGGATTGAATGTTATTTGTGATTATAGCCCATTTACAATAAAGTTTGAAAGTATTGAGGATGCCAAGCGAATGGGTTGTGATAAGCTTAGCATTGTTGTTCCTGGAACTGAATACCTAATACGATTCAAAACATTTGATGAGAAAAGTGTAACGATCGAGAACATCAAAATATCTGTATCATATATTAATGAGTGGAAGATACATTTACATTTACTAATGAATTATATATTGAAACACTTGAAGAATTACATAAATATATTTCATTAAATTGTTTACACATATTTAAAACTATTGAATTTCTTAAAGATGGAATATGCAAATTCAGTCTGAATAATAACATTTGTGAAGTTACATTTGATAAGAATTTGGCTAATACATTGGATTAGATAAGCAAACATATAGGGCAAGTGCTTTTGGTGTAAGCAAACCAAAAATAATAAAACTTCATAGGCAAATGTTCATATATACTAACATCATCGATCCTATAATTGTTGGTGATTCTTTGGTTCCTCTTTTGAAATCTGTGTGGGTTGATAAACATGACCAGGATGAAGTTGTCAATATAAATATCGATAATCCCATGTACTTACCGGTATCAACATCATGTATAAACAATATAGAAATAAATATTCGTGATGATAGTGGTAAATGTATTGAATTTAATAAAGATACAAAAACTCATTTAACATTACATTTTCGTAAATTAGATGGCCAATAACGATATTATTAGTATGTATAGTGGTAGCGAAAGTGGTGGCGAATTACCATATTTTATTGGTAAACAGTATGGATCAGGATGGTTTAGAACAATTGGTAGATTTGCACTTCCTATTCTTAAACGTCTTGGTAGTTTTGGTATGAAAACCGCTAAAGATGTGATAATGAATAAGCAGAAAATATTACCATCGCTGAAATCAAATGCCTTATACGAGTTAGGGAAAGTTCTACCTAGTGTTGCAGGTATGTTTAAAAAATTCGAAGCACCAGCACTGGCTCAAAAACGTAAAAGACATCATAAACATATAAACAAACGAATGAAAGGGCATGGAACTTTATTTCAAAAATGATTTCTGGTAAATCTGAATTGTGTTTATTTGATAGACCATCTCTACAAGCAGTAATTGAAATGGGGGCCTTTGAAGATGTATTCCCGATGAATTCTATTATGGATAGTAGAACTGATATTGAATTTTATATTAATGGTTCCCAAACTGAATATTTAGATTTGAATGATACATTGTTAACTGTTCAGATCAAAGTTGTAGATAAAGATAGAAAACCGTTGGGTGAACCTAGTGATGTAATACCAAATAATTCTTGTTTCATACACTATTTAAAGATGCAGTTCTCGAATTTAATAATATCAAGATTGAGGTGGTAACAGTACATATATTCACAAATCTCTAATAGAAACTATTATAAATTACAATAGTGATACTAAAAATACATGTTTAACTCCTATGGGTTATGGTAGTGATGACGATAGGAAAAAAGTGGATTAAGGGTTCGAAATTATTTACCATGTGCTCATCATAACAACTCGATTTATGGATCAACCGAAATATTTACTCCCAGGTGTTAATGTACACATTAGATTGAAAAGATCTGATTCGGCATTATCACTAACAAGTGCTACCACAGCACCAATTCTTCAATTAGTTGATGCAAAATTATTCGTCAGAAGAGTTTGGGTTGAGCCCTCTGTATTAGCGGGTCATCAATTGGTGCTCAATTCTAAACATGCAATATATCCATTGAAACAAAGGAAATTGTTCAATTTGCAATTGCTAAAGGTTCAGCTTCTTTCTATAAGGAACAAATATTTGGAGATAGAAGAATGCCAAACTTTATATTGGTAACATTTCAAAGTGAATCTCAATATAATGGATCCTACTTAACATCGAGCTCAATTTTCAAAACTTTTGTAGTAACATCGCTAACTTTATCGAAAAATAGTGATTACAGAGAAACATATACTTAAGATTTCGATAATGATAATTATTGTGCTACATATATGCAGATATAGTGAGAAATATGGGTTATTTGGATAAAAACCTTAATTGTGGTATAACTCTTGAAGATTTTAAAAGCAAATATCCATTCTCACATTTGTTTTGGCACCTGGTTTTGATTTAAATCAGAGTCAATTACCTCAAAATGGTAATTACGATTAGATATAAAGTTGCTAAAGCTACAACTGAACCGGTACATGTTTAATATATGGCGTATTTGAAAATGAAGTTCAAATAACTGCAAACAGAACAGTGTTGGTTTGAACAGAGTTCAAACATTGTTGGTTTGAAAATGATAGTATAAATGTATAGATAATTTATGATAATTTGTCATGGAGTAAGTTTTTAAATGTATTATTAATATTATTGATGTAGTTCTGTTCAGGTATATCGAATTGGAAAACAAATACTAGGACATGAATTTTTAGGGGTTTTTCCTCTTGATAAAATTCCATATTTACGTAATAATCAAGCCATAATCGTCAATACTCAATCGTCTCATCTCGGTGGAGAACATTGGTTAGCAATATATATAAAACCTACCAAGATATTTGTATTTGATCCTATGGGTTTCTATTATCCGGCTTTAATGGTTTCGAAACTGCAAACAATGGGTAAACCTATTGTGTATAATAAAACTATGTATCAAAAACCATGGACCTTAACATGTGGTGAACATTGTTTAGCTTGGTTATTATCCAAGAGATTTGATGTTTAATAAATGTATTAATGTTTTATTGTTATTGTTATGTTTTAACTATTAATATTTTTATTTATTATTATTATTTTTATTATTATTATTAATATTATTTTTATTATTATTATTATTATAATTATTATTATTATTATTATTATAATTATTATTATTATTATTATTATTATAATAATTATTATTATTATTATTATTTTTATTAATATTATTTTTATTATTATTATTATAAATATTATTATTATGTGTTTAATTAATTAAAGATAAGCTAATGCATTATCACAAAGACAGTGCATGATAAGTGCGTGATCACAAAGACAGTGCATGATAAGTGCGTGATCATCACATGATAAGTGCATGCATACACACTGATAACTGAATAAAGAAAACACATGCAAATAAAAGTATGTATGTGATTTACAAAGAAAACACATACAAACAAAAGTATGTATACGATTTTACAAAGAACGCATGCAGTCACAGTGTAGACTGCATGTGTTTTACAAAGAAAACATGTCTAAAAATCTCACACCTATATGTGTGTATTGCTTAAATGTGATTGGCTAAATCCTGAAAATATTATTCTCTTTATAAACATTGACAATTTCCAAAGTTGTCACAATTAATTCAAAAATTTATCAATTTTCAAATATTCACTCGAGCGATTACAAAAATGGAGAATTCAAGAATTTTACGACAATTGTTGGCCGATGAAAATGGTAAATTATTCTTTTAATTTATTTTCTTTTATTATTCTATTTTCTAGATTGGTTTAATATAACCGAAATCCAAAATCAAATTGACGGTGTTAACGAATTTGTTCGTGGTAATTTTAAATTTTATTGTTATTTATTTTAATATAATTTTGGAAAATGTTTCAAATGAGGAAATTATTTTAATAGAAGATAGCGATGATTCTGATATCGGTAAATTTATTTATTAAATTATTATTATTATTAATGTTTTTCAGAAATTATTAATGTTTCTGAAGATATCGATGAAAATATTTATTCAACAGCGACAGTAGATTTGGATGAAACATTTATTGATGATGCTCCATTTCTGGGGAAGATGAAATATTTATTGCTGATGCCCCCATTTCTGGGGAAAATAAAACATTTATTGCTGATGCCCCCATTTCTGGGGAAGATGATATGATTTCATATAAAAGATGTAAGATTTTTATTATTTTTTAATATTTTTATGAGTATAATTTATCATTAATTTATAAGAATATTTATAATATGAATAGAAATATCTGATTTGAAATAGAAATATGAATAGAAATATTTGATTTATAATAAGATATAAATATTTTTTAATGAGTATAAGTTAATATTATGTAAAGTATTATAATATATTACTTTAAATATTATTAATTTATAATAAGAATAGAAATATCTGATTTTAAATAGAAATATTATTTGAAATATTAATTTTTATAAATTATTTTACGAAATGTTATTCAAACATGTGATTTATAATAGAAATATGATTGTTATTTGTTTGTTTGAATCTTCATATAGTTGCCCCGGTAACACCATATAAATATTTCCTAGTTACCACTCAGCACCCGTTGCTAGGCAACGTTGGAAATGTGTTCGAGTGGGTGGATTGTCCGCAAAAAGTGAGCGTTATTACTAATGCTGTAATTGCTCGGACAACCCCTTGGGTCCAACGAGCTGTCGTTAGAAGACCTATGCTCGCTTTGGAAGTCCCTTGTATGTGATGGATTTCGAGATCAGAGTCATTATAGTGAAATTGGATTCGATGGTGACACTTCCAAAAATGAATCAACGGCTACTCGATGGAATAAGAGTACTCATGAAATGACTGCGGGGTTTCGCTACTTATTAAGCTCAAAAAACATCGTTTCAAATGACCAAAAATATAATTAAATATGTATAATGTATAAATTAAACAAGTTTAAGTCAATGAGCTTTATCCGATAACCGAGCGGCTCTCCACCTGGCCCGCTCCCTTCGTCCCGGCCTATAGCTATTGGTTGTGACTGGTTTTGGAGTTATGACCGTTGATGGGTTGGTTACTGATTCACGATAGGCCACTTGAGATGGTGCGAAAACAAGGGGGTATGTTACGGCCACCCTTTCCTGGCTGGCGGACAGGGCGACCTCCAACCTCCGTATCTGCGTTCGGAGATTTTGGTTCATTTGCTTCTCATCGGCCCAGCCCTTTTGAACAGCGGTGAGCCTGTGGCGTAGGGCTTGACCTTAGACGGGTCCACCCAGGTGGTTTTTATTTGATGCATTTTTCGAGTGAGTTGGATAATTTGTTCATACAGCGCTTTGTTGACTTGCTGGGCACGGGCCAGCTCTTTCTGCAGAATTTGAATGGGTTCCATTGCTATAATTAAAGACATTTCAAGGATTAGTTATTGACTTAAAAATTATTTAGTATGCATTTTATTAAACATAAGAAAGTTCTCCTATTAAAGCAATCACGCAAATAAAATAGTCATCTAAAATAACAAGCTATTTATTTAAGAAAAGTTTAACCAAGTTGACGATGTTAAGTCAGATTTGAGTGTCTCTACCATGAAGTGTCGGTTCAGGAGTCGGTGAACCCCCTCTCCACCCATTCCTCCGGGGAACAGCTGATGGATATCATTACGGGTCGCTTTGTGTTGCAAACCCGAGTGACTCTGGGCCTGTTGGAGTCCTCCTGGTGGTTGTTGGGTCTCCGCCAGTATATTTCGTGGGGCCTTGCCTTGAGGTGGGTGGTGGTAGACTTTGGCGATCCGGCTGGCCGAGATGTCCTCTTCTATGTTCACCAAGTATTGGCGAGCTCGGACCACCTGTACGTCTACTTCTCGCTGGTGGCTTTTGAGGCGAACCAGGAGATGGCGAGCATGTTCTCGGATCTCCCAAGCCGGACTCCACTCCTCCAATGGTTGGTCAGCTAACTCGGAAGTATCATTATCTCCCTCCGATCGTCCTTCAGCCAGTCGGGGTCCGGATTGGTGGAGCTCGGGCACCTATCCTGGCTGAAAAGTTTCCACGCTTGCCTCCATCGATCGGCAACATGGGTAGAAACATAGACCATCGGCCCGGATTTTCTTGGATAATATTGTGATCAATACAGTTTACTTTTAATATCAAGAAAATGATTCCAAGTAAAAACAACAAAAAAAATATTAATAATATATATATATCTATGTATTTATTACATTAACAGTTCGACTTATTTATTCTAGTAATTTTAAATAGTATCTATATCGAGAACAATAAAATTGGGGAAAAAAATATAACTACTAAAATTTTCGTAGACTGGAACTCATATTTCCTTTCGTAAGAAATGTGATAAACTAATTGCAAAATCTATATTTCTATTGTTTAAATACTCTACTTATATCTACTTATATTTAATGTTTACATTACTTATTTGGTTTTAGGAACATGCCTACCCGGTTCATAATTCGCATTTTCGTTTAGTGGTTCGTATTACTCATGGTATTTCAGACTCATTTCTTCGTTTAACTAATGGAAAGAATAAAATATGGATTGATTAATCTACGCAACAGGTTCTATAGTTTATTTACCCGACAGATGAAGTTAGTAATTTCGGCAAAGTAGATGGGCCTGGTTTACGGGATTAATACAGAGATTAAGTCATTCAGGAGGTACTGAGTAAGGTATCGTATCTGTTTTCATTTATTGGCTTAATATACTGTAGGTTTACCGAAGTTAATTGTGCAAATTTTCATATCTAAATTGTAATCGTTGTTCAAATTATGAAATATCCTTACCAAAATCCGAATTATTATCCTACCTAAAGAGTTTTTTTTAAATCTATTGCTGGTTAGCTTTTCAAATTAGTCAATGTTATTTAGAATTAATCAAAAAGAAATCATGTAATAATAAAATTACGTCTTTTACCTGCTATGCTCATCGATATCCCTTCACCGGGCATTCTAGACGGTGCTTCTTTATCATATTTAATTCTTTGGGAAGTCATGATAAATATTCGAAAATTCTAGTCATGCGGTATTAATAGTGCTCTCTATGGGTGTGTCCTATGCAGGTTGGTTAGATTTGCACGGTCGACACAACCACCGTAATCGATTTCTCTCGTCTCTTTGGATATGACGTGGCGTGTGTGCACTGTGTTGGTATGTCAATGGTGGTTGAATCGATGGTTTCTATTCCGTGACTAGGTTTTGGATTGCTTTATGTGGTAAAATCTTACTTTATTTTGCTAGCTTATTTACACGTTAATTTTAGATGATCGTCGCTGAGTAGACTTCTCCTACTAGAAAACTCGCGTCTTTCTCCCTCCAAATACAACTATCCCTCTATTACCTCAACTCCGGCTGAATGGGGTCGTCACCTCGTAATTGTGGATTAATCATTGGTTTTCGAAATTTTGGATTTACTTATTCGCTTTCATTTTATTTTTGGGTGACTGATTATTTGTTTGTCATGGTTTGGATTTTTCTCTTGTCGTGGTATTTATTTAGGGTTTCAAAATTTTGGGAATTTTCATTAGTGTATTCGTATTTATTTCTAATCAACCGTCTGTTAGTGGGAGGTTATGTTGGGTTCGGAATTCGATAAACTAATTTAGGAACTTTCGTCCGAATTTCGGGTTATCAGATAAAGTTATTCATGTCCTTTTATTCTGCTTTGAACACCACTCATTTACGTTGGAATGTTCACCAATCTTCGCTCATGACTATCTCAATGTAGCCATTGCTCTTAATGGTGTTGGTGCGCGAAAACTCATCGACTATTATCGTATTAGTGCAATGAAAAAATCAACCTTCCCTTGATTTACGCTTATCGAATTCCGAACAATGACGAGCGTCTTTGGTCTATCGTAACCCCGTTAGTAGGATTCATTTATCGTCAGTTGGAGTTATTACGAGATAGTTTAACAGTACCCTATGCATTTAATGTACCGAAGTTAAAAGTCATTTATTTAGATTTGGAATCCCAAAGGATTTCCCATTCATAACAACGATTTCGTTTTTTAACTCCCCGTCACCTGCCCTGAATTGGTCCTAGGCGCATTGTGTTCATATTATATTTAGTGAGTGCCCACTGGACTACTCGGTGTGGTGATTTTGAGCCGTATGTAGATATATTTAGGTCGAATTTACCGAAATCGAGAAACGAGGAAGTAGCCAAAAGACCCCTTCCTTACTTCTCTTTTCTTCTATACGGGAAAATATTGACGTTCTGATCCCTGCGTTCCGCACGCCGGGTCTTCACGGGCACAGATCATCGGCGATATTCCACGCACTTACACGAATCTGAATAACATGTTGATTTTACTATCTTGCGGTGTGTCTTTGGCTGTGGGCCGGAAAAATTTCGACAAATTTTAAGTAAAAATAGAAATTAAATATTATGAATGGTTTATTAAAATCAAAAAGAAATTACCAACATGATCCAATCCATTAATTCAAAAACATTATAATATATCGCTTTCCCCACGCCAACACCCATGCAGAGCTCCGTCGAGGTTGCGAGAGTGTGACGTGGAGAGAGTTACAAATAAAACTCTCACTTACATAGGAAATAGATTTTCAAAAACTGTTTAATGATTTCAAAAACGATTAAAAATTATGTGAAAATGCATCGGTATATATACCTATTTTTTGTCCCTAACCTTGCGTGTTCTTTTTGATTTAGTAAAACAAATTTTGACCTTGGATTTTTCTAGTGTATTCTAATCTTAATTTTTATTATTTTGAAATTTTATTTGACAATTTTTTCTTTAGATTTTTAATTGAATTATTTCTAATTCCAATTATTTGATTTTTATTTCATTTTCATGAAATTTGGTATTTTTAATAAATTGTCAAATTTTGGTCAAAATCCTTGGGTTTTCGTTGTATGTTTATGTTTAATTCGTGCGGATCTTGGTGCATTTTGTTATTATTTTAATTTTATTTTTATGTTTATTATTTTATATTTTATTATCTTTTTCTCATATTTGATAGGGTTTAGTTGATGTTTTAATAGGTTTGAATTTGAATTTGCATGTTATATTTGCATGTGTGTTACCGATTCATTTAAACATTTACAAGGCCGTTTGTGTTCTGGCCCAACAATTGTCTTTGTTCTAAAAAATTTGTACTTTTAAACTTAGAAAAAAATAATTTTTTTGCTGGGGGGGTACGTAAGCTAGATGGCCTCTGAGCTAGAGGGCCGGTATCCCACTACTAATAATATTACAAGTAAAACATTTAATATTATATATATCATTATCAAACTTATCTGGACTCATTTAAAATTTTATGAAAATAAACATATCGAAGAGATTATTAGATATCATTTTGAGTACTTTAACTCGCGTATGAAAGATCGTATTTGCCTTCCTATGATTTGTTATATCAATGTTATATATTTAAATTGTGGAAATCGTATTGGATCTGATGGAGAATTAAATATTAAAACTTATACCTCAGTTGTAAATAGACTGATGATCGAGTTTTAATAAAATATAATGAAAATATTTGAGAAAATTACGAAATTTATAAACCTCAATCCAAAGTTATTTTAATCAGGTTCTATTTACTTTAAATTATTCTTATGGACTACGTAAACCAAATAATTAGAAACTATTAATTTTACGCTAAATTTGAATTTGAGCAACTTGTATATAGATGAAATTTTTATTACTTACCACTTTTAATTATTAAAAGGTTTAAGTCGTGAATGATTGACAATATTTAAATTTTTCAGAAAACTATTGAATTATAATTGTAATTGGGAACTGTTCTGAGTTAAACTGTTATGATCAAATAATTTGTAAATTTGTGTAATGAGATGTATTCAAGATTCAAGAATCTAAAGGGTCAAACCTTGGCCAACAATTTTATTTTTGATATTATGTAGAGAACGATGAGCTGAGTAAAAATGCCAATTGAACTATGGTTGTATTTTCTAAAGGTTCGAAGTTACAACTTTGGCCAAAAAAATTTTTTTTTGATATGTTGTACAGGACGGTGAGTTGAGTATAATTGTCAATGGAACTATAGTCGTATCTTATCGAACTTCAAAGGTGTAAAGGGTCAAACCTTGACCAAAAATATAATTTTTGATATGTTGTAGAGAAGAATGAGCTGAATAAAATTGCCAATAGAACCATGGTCATATCTTCTAAAGGTTCGAAGCTAAAAAGGCTCAAACTTTGGTCAAAAAAAATTATTTTTAATATGTTGTAGAGAACGATGAAATGGCAAAGGTGGTGATAAAATTAGGATCTTCCAACCTTTGGATAAAAAGTTATTAAGGGTAAAACCTTCAAAAATTCTAATTTTTGATATGTTGCAGAGCTTGACAAGCTGAGCAAATTTTACAATAGAATTATGATTGTCAGATTTTTATATCAAGGGTTATTAAGGGTCAAAATCTTGGGCAAAAAAATTTATTTTTGATATTTTGTAGAGAACGATAATATAGCAAAAGTGACGATAAAATTATGATTTTTCAACTTTGGATAAGACATTATGAAGGGTCAAACCTTCAAAAATTTTAATTTTTGATATGTTTTAGAGCTTGAGAAGCTCAGCAATATTTACTATAGAAGTATGGCAGTCTGACTTCTAGTGATATGTTGTAGAGATTGACGAAACAATCAAAATTGCCAATAGAACTTTAGTCATCAAAGCTTAAGATAAAAAGTTATAAAGGGTCACAACTTTGGCCAAAATTTTAATTTTTGATATGTTGTGTAGAACAATAAGTCGATCAAAAAATTACCATAGAACTATAATCGTGTTAACTTTTGATAAAAAGTTACAATGGGTCAAAACCTTCGAATACTCTAGAATTCAGAAAATTGTGAAGAAATTAAAAATTTTGAAAGTGAATTGTAAATATTTTTGTAAATCAGTGGAAATCGTTCAATTTATTTCATTTGCATTGGCGCAATTTTCATGAAATTTATAAATAACATAACAAATTACATTAAACATTTGCATGTTAAATTTTTAAAGCAATAAGTTGTCATGAAATGT